>CM060708.1:122681962-123281962 GCA_030686995.1 Artemisia argyi | reverse complement strand
ATATAAAGAACAAGTAAAACGGGCTTATAACGACAAAGATATTCACGTTTCAATATCGGCAAAAATCCTCTATAATTGGCAGCTTTTAGAAATAATAATAACACTACGTACTAAATTCTAGATTTTCTAGAAATATTAACCAAGTACCCAAATTCATAACTAATGATGTATTAGTGAACACAAGTATATTTACAATACTACAAGGCGTTATTTCAAGGATTTTCAAACCGAGGATTTCAACATTAACATTGATACATACGATATATATATTTATATATATGTACATTTCAACTAGTTTATTTTCTAGTAGCAATATTTTCCTAAGTCTTGGAAAATGTATATTTTGATAACAACAAGTATTTTTCAAAGAGTAGAGTGGTATAGGAAACATGTGCATGGACATTCATAACATCATTTCATGATCTAAAGTAGATCGTTCATCATTCATATTAGGTTGCGGCTAGTGTGCGCGCCTTGTTTTTCAGCTCATTACATGTTCATGGTACCATCATATCAGGTGAGTCATAGCCCCACTTTTACTTGTTTAATGACTTTATAAACTCTTTGGGGGAGATACATGCTTCAATACTTTTTCTATGCCTTTATACGATTTGAATTACTTATGGGGAAGAATACACTGCTTGAATTATTTTTGTACAATGCCAAAGTATTACAAATTCCATACATTGCTTAAGTTTCCTTATTACTACCAAGTTATGTCCCCTTTATTATCATGGACCGTTAATTTTAGTACTAAGCGAGAGTGTGTAAATACTCATCATTTTTACCATTTCTGAGCTGCCAAAGCATCCAAAAACACTCAATAATGAATCAAAATAGTGAAAATATCCCAGGAAAGTGTTTTACATGTTTCAAATGCAAAAATACCAAAAACAGATGAAAAACGCACAAAGTTTGCATAATTGGCAGTTTCAGTCCCTCAACTTTCAAAAGTTGTCAAATCTAGTCCCTGGTCATTCTAAAAACTTGAAAAAGTCACCAAAGGTCCTTATAAATCAAAAAGTTCCATAATTAGTCCTTTGGTGAAAAGTTTCACAAAATGTCAAGTTTAGTCCCTGAACTTTAAAAATTGTCAAAAATGGTCCCTGGGATATGAAAATCTTTGAGAAAATCAATTTTGATCCTTGTGTTACTCATATTTGGCAAGAATGGTCCTTGGATGGGGATTTTGGAAAAGTTTCATGATTGGTCCCTGGAGTTTGAAAGTTTTGCAGAAAAGGTCCCTGGATGTAAAAAAATGGAAATTTATCACAAGGGTCCTTACACTATTCACCATTGGCACTTTTAACCCTTATGAACATTTTGAAAAGTTTCCAAGTTTAAACCTTCATAAAATCAGAAATGACAAAAAGGTCCTTGTGATAATATAAACCTAAACCGGATCCACTAATATTATCACAAACCTAATCCAACAAACTACCCAATCCAAATTACAAAGGAAATCCACCCAGCCCAAAAATAAATACCCAAGCCCATCCCTTAGCCCAACCACAACCTAAACCGTTTTAAATATTCCCCCTACGGTCAAACCTCAGTTGACCCATCCCCTTTCCCTCCTCAACACCACCACTTGCTACTTCCCTCCTCCACCTGCCTCTTCCATCACATCCAACCTCTCAATCCCTCCAATCACAATCCAAGAAGAACCCCCCACAATAAATGCTTCTACCACCCCTCCCCTACACGCAACAGAGCAATTTGCTCTGTTTGTAAATTTTCCCGCCAATACACGTGTTACATGGAGAGTGGACCAAAAGATGAAGAAAGAGGTGGGATTTGATCAGAGGGCAGCTGGGAACCCTAATTATCAACTATAAATAGAAGAGGAAGCACAAGGAAGCCTTAGTTAGTTAATTTAGTTTATGTATGTCGTTTAAATGCAATTTCAAATTCTTAGTATAATTTAAAGTTTTTAAGCAGTGTATTAAGCTCTTTTCATGTATTGTAACTCTTTTTGAATAATCAATTTCAAGTTTCTTCAACTGTTTCAACTTATGCATTTTTATCTTGAATTTCCAAAAAGTTTGTTAGTTCAATTGTTGTTTTTAGTGATTACTATGGACTTCTAGATTCATATAGGCTCCCAGAAAGCTTATTGAAAGCTTTTAGAAACTTTAAAATCAGTTTAGTATCATAGACTCAAAAACACAAAAAAAAAAAAATAGAAAAAATATAGAAAAAAAAAATCAAAAAGATTGAAATCATGATCACTAAGCTGGAGCAGGGAGCATTTTGGATGTCCCTGGGTTAGAGAACCTGTGGAGGTTCATTAGGAATTGGTTTTGTGGTCTTTGGCACTTTGGAAGATTGCTTGGAAGGCAGTTGTAAGTTTGCTATTTAATTTTCACTCTCTTTTGTTATCTGTTGATCACTAGTACATTTAATTGTTCATTTCAGTTTCTATTAGCATTAGAATAGTCATCTAGATCATTAGGTTGGATATTAGAGGTAGATTGCATCATTTCATAGATAATCTGTCACATTAACTAGTGTTTGGAATTAGGTGTTTTGTTTAACTCAGCCTATCATGGTTGTTGCTTCTTAGTCTCACATGTTTACTAGTACCTTTTGAACACAGAACTGTTGGAGTATGCTCGTGTCATAATAAATAATTATATGGCTAGACATATGTGAGCCTATGGGGTCACACACTTATACACAGAGACACCATTATATATATTGTATTTATCGTATTTACACTATATATATGACTACGTAACTCGGGATCAATAACGGGCTACTAATAACTAAGCTAGTACTTAGTTTATTGGATTAGACCAACAATGGGCAAGCCCATTTAGGGCCCCCATGGCAAGTCTAGGTGAGAAAGAAACAAGAGGAAAAAGAGCAAGGGGTTAAGTGTAACATTATTTGTTATAACCTCCTATTGATTTGGTCAATTAAGGGGATGAATGGGAATAACCACTTACCAAAAGTCTCTCCTCCTTCCTCTCCTCAAAAGCCACGAAATAAAACTCAACCATATGAGGGTTTGGTGTTTTTTGATCTCATCTTACCTTATTCTAATGTAGTTCAAGGCTAGATCGTGTGTTACGGGGTCAAGACTAGCATCGGGTGGTGATCGGTGACGTGTAGTGTGGATCAAGCATAGAGGTGATCAACCTAATTGATCATTTGGGTTTCTCATTCCATTCGTAGGTATTGGTATTGGTGGTGATTCCCGGTGCACGCTACAAAGGTATAACTATCTTGTTTATCTTATTGATTGATCATATGGCTATATGAGATCCGTGTGGGTGATGTTGTTCCGCTGCGTTTATTTGATTCTTATATATTTTATATTCATACATCACCTATAGTGGTATCACGAGCCATCATATGTGCCATATGATTATCGGGTATGCATAAAAATGGCTAAAACGGGTGTTTTTTGATGATTTTTGAAGTCATGGTTAAAACAGCCCTAGGGCTCCAATTTTTTTCTAATAGGACGACCCTTTAGGGTTCTTATGATCTGCACTTTTTGGTCCCATGGCCATTTGTTATGCATACACTAATTGGTTACTTGTCGGGTACGAAAAAAATGGCCTAAAACGCGTGTTTTTGATCGGTTTTTGAAACGGTTTTAATTCAGCCCCTAAGGCCATATTTTCTGTGGTTAAATGGTATTTGGAAGGTCCTAATATCAGTGGGTTTTGACCCTTAAGTCATAGGAAACACGTACCTAACGGGGTTTTAATTCTTGTCAATTAATTTCTTCGTTTTCGTTGGCTAACAATTTAATCCTTGTTATTATTTTGTTTTCCATGGAAAATACATGCATGTTTGTCCATGGAGTTAGCCAACACCATGTTTCATTCATAATATTATGGTATTATTATGTTTATATGCAACGCCGATGAAAACCTAGACCACTTGTGCATTTGATGGTTGTGATGTTGTTTAATTTCGTGTTTTGGGGTTTTGCCATTGTTTCGGCATTTATGTAATTATATTCTTTTGGTTGTAGCCATTGTTTGGGCACTTTTACAGTAGATTAAAAGTAGATTAATTGTATTTTACTTTCAATATAATGTAATCGTGGCTTGGTGGTGAATGGCGAAAGAGTTAAAGACGTTTTTGCCGAAAATGACTGCTGGAACACCAGTTGGTAAAACGGAGTTTCCCGGTGATTGGTAAGGTCGTTTTGGCTGAAATTTTTTTTGTAGGTACCCAAGACATGGGCCTACAACTTTCTAGTTTTGAGCTAAGCCCGGGGAAGCTTCCTTCATGGACTTTTGGGCCTTCTAACAGAGAAATTCTGGAAGGACAGAAACTACTTTTCATGTGCATCATGGGCTTCCAACTTGCTCTTGATTGTCTTGGAGCAAGTGGGAGTCCTCCGTGTGGTTGTGTGGTTGTCCCTAGTTGACTCTTGGTTCTCGTGATGGCTCACGAGACCAAGCATAGGTTTTTTCATCAGTTGAGGCTTTGCATATTGTGGTTGTGTGTTTGTTTTACCTTTTATATATCTTGTTTCATATGTAAAATTGCAAATAGTTTTCTATAAAACTTAAAACGAAACACAAACCATTTTCAAAACTAAGTATTATGATTTAGTTTTACTAAGTTTTTGAAACTTAAAATCATTGTTTCTTAAAATAACACCTAAACTTGTTATGTATGTTATTTTATTTATGTATTGTCCAAACTTTATTATCCACGTAGGATTTATATTAGTCATGAAAATGGACAACTTGACACACATAAATTAAAACAATGATTAGACTTAAGTTAAGAAATGTTTTTAACTTGTGCTACGAAGGATGAATGCATGCTCTTTTCGTACACCTTTTGATTCACATCAAAACTTTTACCCGTCAAAATTTAAGTCACGCCGTCCAATTTTGAGAACACTTGCAATTACTTTTTGCCTATGCGTGGGACCTAGGTTGAATTGTAACCCAAGGTGACTATTCTCTATGCGTGGGACCTAGATATATTCTCGCACGTTCTCAAATTGGATGACTTAATCGAGTTAAGCGGTGAGACCTTGACCCGAGGCAAAGATGGGACTAAACATGCCTACATGACACTAGTTGCTTGTTCACTAGTGCCATGGGTCCCATAAAGATCTAAGAGTTGCACTCATAATGCAATTGGTGATCGTCGCCTACCAATTGAATCTACTATTGCTAGCAGATCAACTGATGTGATAGTAGAAGCACAATGTGGATCTTAGCCTTTTACGTAAATTAATTGTTTTAAATTGTAAACATGGGGTAATTAATACATAAAAGGATACTTATCGAAAATACTAAATATGAACTTTGAGAATTCAATTAATGAATTAATGCAACACAAATCATAAACAAAAGTTTGTTCTTTTCTTGTTAAAAGGATCAAACTAAGTCTTCCTTTCCTTTTAAGAAAGAGACTTATTCCTATCCTTTTCCTTATGAGGAAAAGCCATAATAGGAATATTTGAATTATCCTAATTCTAATCAAACTCAAAGCACACATACTCTAGAAATCGTGATGTCTTGTAAAGTCAAAACGGTTAAGTATGTTTGCACATCTTATTCTTTCAAGTTCGTTTTATAACCCTAGTTCCGGTTTTGAAACCTTCAAGAAATATAAAATATTTGGATAACTATAGAACATGTTTTCTTTAGCTACCAAACTAATATGAGTTAAAATAATTAGAAAACGGAAATATCAATAAACCGAAAAGTGGTAAAGGCAATTACTAGCATGATTACCTAGCAATGTGTCTTAACCCGATAAACATGGAGGAACTGCATGCCTAATTTTCAAGTTTAAAATGATGGTTAGCCCATCATCTATATATTAGAACTTGATGCTCTTCCTTGAATACCTAAGTACATGTTACTAGTCATAGTGACTCTCATTAGCAATAATGTGTAGATATTCAAAGAAAGCAGGAAAGTATCCAATCATCACTCACTCTCCACTGGTGATGTAACACTTTTAATGTTGTCTAATCCAGTGGGAGCTAAATGATTGTATTACTGGTGACAGAACACATGTAATGTTCTCTAATCCAGTGGGAGTTGTAAGCTCTATTAACTTACAAGTTGCCCATCTTATTTCTAGATTGTCTTGAAATAATACATTACTTTCCACATATGAAGCATCATAGTTTTTATGAGAACCATTGCATGAATTTTATTAGATAACTTGTCGCGTTCCTGATGTTGCTTCCTGAAATGTTATCAATAAAATTGTTATGCATGATTCATTATAAAAGCGATAAAGTTCTACATATCTATATTTTGACATTGTCATATTTGCTTGCATAATGTTGTGCCATGCACAAGTGGGAGAAATCTTAATTGTGTGCAAGGTACAACATATAACAATATGACTAATGGTTTTTCTTGACTGCAAGATAAGAAAAATAAGGTTCTACAAGGACTTATACACATAAAATGTATGTTGCCCTAATTAGAAAAAATGTCAAGATAACATGAAAAGCTACTTCAACATATTTGCTGAATTGTTTAGTAAATATGATTATGTCTTCTTGTAAATTCATAATCATGAAGAATGTAATTAACTTGAAATTACTATTGAGGCCAATTATCGGCACTCATAATTACTTTAGTTGAATATGTTTAGGTCTCTTGTAAAAACATAAACATCAATTCCGTTAATTGTTGAAAGACTTATAATGTAAAGTAAAGACGTTAATTTGTTATGTCTTCTTGTTAAAGACATGTACACTTACGACGTATAATAAAATATTTAATGTTTATGTTTTCTAGTTAAAACATACACATGAAGTCATTGACTTGGTCAAAGACTTTAAATATAAAGTATGCAGTAGGCTAAAAATACTATTGATGCCATCTGGTATGACTTGGTTGGCAGATACGTAAGCTAAAGAGTATAAGTTCATCTAATGAGTTGTGTGATAGTCTCACAACATCTATCCACGTGGAATACCACAATTTTATGATATGTCCATCATGGATAACCTTTGATCTTTGATGACTTAAACTCTTTTACCTCAAAAGCAATCAAGGTTAGAAAATTGGATATGCCATGCGTACACCCAATATGGTTCCAACCCAGAAGGAATTTAAGACCCCATTGTATTATGGAATGGGATGAATCCCATTATGTCTTGATTGAAGTTCTGAATTTGTTAAATACGTAAGAGTAAGTAATTAGCAAACTAGAATCAAGAACTAACGATGTATTTTGGATGTCCCACTTGAAAACAATGTATTGTTATCAAGATGCTGAGTACTTGGAGATTAGTCTCCATTTACAAAAGCAAGTGGGAGCACCTTTAGATCTTGAAGTTATTCAAGAGCTAAATACACAACCTTCTGAGTACACTTGCTAATGTCATACTAAGGTTGAACATGAATATGTTAAACCATAGATTGATATCTCTCATTCATAAATCCGCAAGGATACCCCTAACACCCCTAACACCTGAATGATATATTTTTTATATCAATGTTAAGGGGCATAACTTGGAGGATCATAGTGAACCTGCTAACTAAAGAGATGCATTATTAGATCTTGAATCTGATGAATAGCTCAAAAACTATGAATGATAAGATGCAGTCCTTGAAAGATAATCACTCATGGAGCTTGATTGATCTCTTACCAAATCAGTTAGACTGTGAGGTTTAAAATGAGTTTCTTGATAAGAATACTCAAAAGGACAAACTTGTACACACATTTAACGCATGCGTAGTAGAAGGAGTTTACTCGTACTCAAGAAATTGATTATGATTAAATCTTCATACCTACAAACATTAAATGTATAAAGATGATTAATTGTCATACTTGTTTTCATGTAAATGAAATATGACAATAGGATTTCAGAACACCTTTGATTACTTTTGCGAGGACGATGAGTAATCAAAGGGGTTTATGAATCTATATAATCTTTATTATGTATACAAGACATAAGAATCCAGGTGTGGATTAGATCATGCATCTTGGAGCAGAGATCTTAATTTAATCATTAATTTGATTTTGATTAAATAAGATTACTCCTGAGAACTCAGAGTGCAAGTAGGATAAATGAATTTATTTTCTTAAATCTCATATGTTGTTAACATATAAGAAACAGTATTCCATCTAAGCTAGACTTTAATCCTTAGCCTGGAATGAAGTTTCACTTAAGGAATTTAGGAAATAAAACATAAAATCTTGTTGCATGTGTTTATTAGGATAAACATAAGCGGTTAATAATCTAAACACAATATGACATGTCATTGAGGGGAGACTCAATGATCAATCTTATATGATAAGATTGAATGTATGAATGGAAACCTTAAGTTTAACTAAAGGATTCATTATATAAGTCATATTATGTATTGGATTATTTATATCATTTGCATGAATGCAAGATTAGTTGATAACAACAAATATCTAAGTGAAGGTCATTAGATAATTGTTAAACGAACAACCTAATGGACCTGCAAAGGACCAAAGATTTGTTCAACTGTTTACGGATATTTGAGGAGCTCTGTTATGTTTTCATTCATTAATGCTTATATAACTGAGATGATGCTCAACCCTAGTCCTAGTAGGATGACATCATGAATGATGACACATCTAACTAGATGTGCTCGATTGAGAGCATTAATGCATTATACATTAAAAGAATAAGAATACTTTACAGTTTGGAAAACTGTTATTATGACTGTCTAAAGTAGGTGTTTTGCTAGCTTCAAACACACTATGGAATGTATTGTTGCAATACTCGTATTGTACTTGATTATATACATACAAAAGGACAATCATCATTCAAAACATTTTTTGAATTTTGAAACAAGTATTCTCAAAGTTTACTCAGATGACTACTTGATGTCTTGTACAACAAAATTGATCATGGTGGAAACATCGGATTCCGATCTGTATGTAGTCTTGTGCATATCTGGTTTTTAGTATTTGGATAATGGAACTGTAAGCAGTCGTATTATACAATGAATTGATATACCGGGTATTATCGTCTTCATTTATACTACTGTGTTCTATATTTGCATGTTTAATCCATGAATAATTTATTTATTCTAAAATTGTCCATTGCCAGTTGACGATACGGGAGTATCATCGAATTAAGGCAAATGTGAGCGTGTTGGTGATTTATTTGCCAAACTCATATGTTGTTCATTGTGATGAACATTGGACTGACCCAACCTTCGAGAATTCACTGCATGGATCGGCGTCAATAGTGAATCTCGCAAATGGTTATGTCTCTTATCCTTAGACTTGAGATGCAAGTAGGTCTTGCATGTGCGGAATTTTATTCTTTGATATGGTTAAACGCTGTCCTGAATAAGGTAGTTATAAAAACCATCTTCAGGAGTGATTCGAAACACATGAATGACACGTGCAGTCAAAATAGGATTTGTTCCTCCACATGTCATGGAGTTAGATACTATTGGGCCCCTCGATGAATTGAACAAATGTTTGTATGGCCGTACCCAAATGAGATTAAGATGAATCTTAATTCACTTGGTAATCTTGTTCAATATCTAGATCGAGAAAGAAAATAGTTGAACAAACGGAATGACTTTGATCCATGTCTAGTGTTCAACATAGTATCTGTAACAAAAGGATGGATGACATATAAACCATTTAAATGAGAAGTTTAAGAAACTACCCTCACATATTTCTAGGGGCATTGGCGTGTTGCTAGACGCTAACCTTTGCTTGTATAATTACTTGATTATTATGACGTCGCAAGTGGGAGCTGTTGGAGTATGCTCGTGTCATAATAAATAATTATATGGCTAGACATATGTGAGCCTATGGGGTCACACACTTATACACAGAGACACCATTATATATATTGTATTTATCGTATTTACACTATATATATGACTACGTAACTCGGGATCAATAACGGGCTACTAATAACTAAGCTAGTACTTAGTTTATTGGATTAGACCAACAATGGGCAAGCCCATTTAGGGCCCCCATGGCAAGTCTAGGTGAGAAAGAAACAAGAGGAAAAAGAGCAAGGGGTTAAGTGTAACATTATTTGTTATAACCTCCTATTGATTTGGTCAACTAAGGGGATGAATGGGAATAACCACTTACCAAAAGTCTCTCCTCCTTCCTCTCCTCAAAAGCCATGAAATAAAACTCAACCATATGAGGGTTTGGTGTTTTTTGATCTCATCTTACCTTATTCTAATGTAGTTCAAGGCTAGATCGTGTGTTACGGGGTCAAGACTAGCATCGGGTGGTGATCGGTGACGTGTAGTGTGGATCAAGCATAGAGGTGATCAACCTTATTGATCATTTGGGTTTCTCATTCCATTCGTGGGTATTGGTATTGGTGGTGATTCCCGGTGCACGCTACAAAGGTATAACTATCTTGTTTATCTTATTGATTGATCATATGGCTATATGGGATCCGTGTGGGTGATGTTGTTCCGCTGCGTTTATTTGATTCTTATATATTTTATATTCATACATCACCTATAAGAACATCACTTAGAAACTAGCTTTGATCACTAAAAAGTCAAATCTTAGAAACTGGTTGATTTACACCTTCTTTGATTGGTTAAAGAGTGGTCACATACCCCATTTCCAATCATTTTTGAAAGGTTTAGGTAAATTTAGCCTCATATCATCTTAAAACATCATAATCAATCAGCTAGGTAGGATTAAAGTTCATAAAAGTCAACTTAGGTTCAATTTAGAAAAAGTCAAAAACTATTATTCTTGCAGAAACACCAATATTGTGGGAATTTTTACGAATTTTGTAATTGGTTTGAGGATCTGAAACTTCTTGGAGTCATTATATACCAGCTCAACTTTGATTCCCCATGTCCATTTGATTTTTGCAATTTTTTTCTGAGCATTACACAGCCATCCAAAGTGGACTGCAGGGGAAGACCCCTACTATGCACACAGATAAGCAGTCCACACCACCACCTTTGTGGTGGTTTTCTGACCACCTGAGTGGGTCCCACACCCCATAAGCTGGTTTTATCAACCCTCCTCCTACCAGGGTACAACCTTTGACCATCCATTTGACCTAGGATAAAGTGGACCCCACCTGGAATTTGCTTTAAAGTTTGTCCCCAATCTGGTTCAGTTTCAAAATTGCAAAGTGCTTAATCCATTACATTCAGCTTAATTATGCTTATTGCTTGCTATTTCTAGCTTATCTGAGTGAGTTTAACTGATTTGAACCTATTTTCACCATTGTGGACCCCACCTTTACTCATTTGACCTAAATTGACCACACAGTCAACATAAGTCAACTGTGTAAGCCAAAGGGGTGCTTATAGCTTATTTATAAGCAATTTTCAAAAGTTGTTTTACAAAAGTTTTCTATTTTTAGTGGTAAAATTAGTTGGTAAAAGAAAATCCAAGAAAAAGCCAATTTAAAATAAGTGATAGTTTCTATTTAATTCAATTTCATTTTAATTTTAATTTTTAGATTTTAATTAAGTACTTAGTGCTTTTATATTTTTATTAAATACCTTATATAGTAAAGTAATTTTAATAAATTTTTCAGATTTTTATTTTGTCATTTAGTATTAACTAGATTTAATCTTAGTTTTCTTATTTATTAATTAATAATAAGTATTAAATAGCTTATTTAGTTTTTATAAAGTAAAACTTAGCTTTTATAATATTCCTAGCTTTAATATAGTATAATAGATTTTTAGAAAATATAATTTTGAATTCTACTATTCATTTTCCATTTTCCTTATTTTAATTGTTTAAATTAGATTTAAGATAATTAAAAGGTAAATAATTAGTGGTTTAATCTTAAAACATAATTTTTAGAGTTTTTATAATTTTTTAGGATTCCTGTGATGGTTAAGTAATTTTATAAATTTTCTTGTAATTTTCTAAGTTAATTTAGTATTAATATTAATTAAAAGTAGTTTAATTAGTTTAATTAAGTTAAATAGTTTTAAATTTATAAAAAACTCACAAAAAGACAAAAACATTTATTTTTATTTTTTATACTTTCTTCAAGTTCTAATTTAAGTTTAGAAATTATTTTTGCAACTTTTTAGTTTAATTTGTAATAGTTATAATTTTTAGTTAATTTAAAATTAGATTTTAATTTAGATTTTAAATAGTTTAATTAATTAAATAATATTTAAATAGTATTTTAATCATTTTTATAATTTCATTTTCATTTTTAATTTTAAGTTTTAAAAAGTGTCAAAAGCACCCCCTGTAGTTTGATAAATTCCAAAATCCCACTTTTTTAGTCCGATTGCGTAAATCTGAATTGTGAATACATGCATATATCTGTATACATGATTTTGTGAATATTATATGTGTGTACAAATACCAAAATAACAGTAGCAATATCATTCCCACATCATCTGGCTACTGTCCTCAGTGCCACTTTCTCATAAACGATTTCCAAAGCACCATTTCAATCTCGCTGGGACTTTAACGACCCGGGAAAACACTACACTATCACCGGAGTATTGATACTAGGCTGTCTTTGACTTGTTGACCTTGGTCAATAATAATCTGACGGTTTAGACCCAATCAAAATTTGGCGCCGCTGCCGGGGAGGTTGTTGTGTGTTTTACAAAATCGTTTTAAGTTTAGTGGTTTTCAAAACCCTCCCTGTACAAATTTCACACAAATTTGTAAAAAGTTTTTGGAAAAATATAATCATATCAAAGAAAACGTTCATTAATACTTCTCCTGAAGTGTTGAAAACACCAAAAAAATTCAAAACAATCAAAAACAAACTGTGAAGTTAAATTACTTCGTGTTCTTTAAGATTACAACCTGAAACAGTTGGTTTAAGGTAAGTTCTGACATTAAATTGCGAACTGAAGAGGAAACCTATTTACTTCCTCCCGCCAGCCTGCGAGTAATCTTAAAGGGACGATTTCGGTTAACGAATCAGTTCCAAAAATATTTCCCAAGTTTTCTGCACACACACCCATAAGCCTAAAGCAGTTTTTCAAATTAATTAATAAACCCATAATAAGTTCCCAAACTTAAGATTAAAACTTTCCTTTATATCCCTGTGAGTGGTGTACCTTTTTCAAAGAAGCCATTCACTTGTGATTTCTGGTTTAAGTTCACTGTGGTTTTGCCTCGATTTTGTTTTGAAAAATTGTTTTTAGTGCATGCGCACTCGGTCACAAACAAAACGTAAACATCAGAAAAACGTACACGAGCTACGTTCTGACACACTAGAACCAAAGACCGAAATGGCCGCTGGGCCACCACCACCTGACCCTCCCTTGGGTGAGCCAGCTCCCGATCTCCGAACGATGGAGGAGCTGTGCCAGCCTACCATGCAAGGGCGGGGTGGGCCTATTGCACCACTCACTATTGAGGCTACGGACTTTGGCCTCAAGCACCACATGATCCAACAAGTCCAGAATTCGTGTCAATTTCACGGATTACCGGGTGACGATGCCAATAAGCATCTTGACAAATATCTCACGGTCACCCAAAGCATGAAACAGCATGGTGTCACGGATGATGCCCTTCGGCTGTACCTCTTCCCCTATTCTCTCACTCATCATGCCACTGCATGGTTTGACCGACTTCCAAAGAATTCTATTCGAACCTTTGATGAAATGGTAACCAAGTTTTTAGCAAAATATTTTCCACCATCCATGGTTACCAAGTTACGAAATGATATCAGCAACTTCCGGCAACGTCCCGATGAGTCTCTTTTTGAGGCTTGGGAGCGTTATAAGCTAGCCATTGATCGGTGCCCTAACCACAATATGTTGCAAGTTACCATCATAGATACCTTCTATAATGGTCTGACATTGAGGCACCGAGACATTCTCAATGCTGCTACTGGTGGGACCTTTATGAAAAGGCGTCCCGAGGAGTGCTATGACTTAATCGAGAACATGACTGCCCATCATAACTTTTGGGATTCCTCTGCGGAGAGGGAGGCGTCATGTCATTCAGTTACTCCCTCATCATCATCTCCTGAAATAATAGCTCTTACCAAAAAGATGGATGATATTTCTACGGCTGTGTTGAGAATAAGCCAATCGATGCAAAATCAGGCTCAAAATCAACAAGTGAAAGCCGTGGCCCGAAGTTGTGAAACTTGTGGGGGCCCTCATTTGTATTCTGAGTGTCCAGCTACTGCTGACTTTCCTCCAAAGAACATATATGCTGCTAACGGTTCCTACAATACGAGGGGTAATTCTTACCAACCGCAAGGGGACCGTAATCTCTTAAGCTATCGTTCCAACAATTTTCTCGGACCTCCAGGTTTTAATCAAAATCAAAACCGTAACTCGAATCAGAATTTTAACCAAGGTCAAAACTCAAATTTCCAAAACCCGAACCAAAATCAAGGCCAGTTTAATCAAAACAATTTTCAAAATGGCAATCGAAACCAAGGTTTTCAAGGAAATTTTCAAAGAAACCAGAATCAAGGGAATTACAATCAGGGTAATTTCAATTAGAGAAACACTTTTCAGGGTAACAACAATCAAAATCAAGGGAATTTTCAAAACAACCGTGTTCAAAATCCTCCTGTTCAAAATCAAAACGTTGTTCAACCCTCGTCTTCCTCCGAAGAAGTGCTAAAACAATTCATGAAAGCACAAGAGGAAACAAATCGGTTATTGATCGGCAAGATCTCTGAACTTCAGAAGTCTTTAAATGATCGACCCTTGGGCTCGGGTACACTACCAAGCAACACGATCGCTAACCCGAGGGGCGATGTCAAAGCGATCACCACCCGAAGTGGGGCATCTTACAATGGACCCTCGATTCCTTCTACCTCTTCTTCTCCTCCTAAGGTAGCGGAACGTGAACCTGAGGTCACTACGGACAAGGTACTTCCTACTAATAATGGAGGTATCGACAACGTCCACCCTCAAGTTGTCCCGGTCCCGGCTCGTAAGCCGAAAGTTGTATTTGATCCCCCTGTGAATTCTGATGAAATCCCAAAGAATGATCCTAAGCCATCAATTCCATATCCTTCACGATTGAGTGAACAAAAGAACCGCGAAAAAGCTAACCATCAGATGGAAAAATTTTATCAAAATTTCCAAGAATTACACTTTGATATTAGCTTCGCGGACGCTCTTCTTCTCATGCCTAAATTTGCTTCAACAATCAAAAATCAGATAAGCAACAAAGAAAAACTTTGTGAGATGGCAAAAACTCCTCTTAACGAGCATTGCTCAGCAGTGCTCTTGAAAAAGCTTCCCGAGAAGCTTGGGGATCCCGGGAAATTTCTCATTCCTTGTATTTTCCCGGGGATGGTTGAATGCTTTGCCTTGGCCGATCTTGGCGCAAGCATTAACCTGATGCCTTACACAGTCTGGAAAAGACTCTCACTTCCTGCTCTCACTCCGACCTGCATGACACTCGAGCTTGCAGACCGTACTATATCCCGTCCTCTCGGCATTGCCGAAGATATCTTCGTGAAAGTAGGAAAGTTCCATTTTCCGGCAGATTTCGTGATTATTGATTTCGATGCTGACCCACGAGTCCCTCTCATTCTCGGGAGGGGATTCTTAAGAACGGGTCGTGCTTTAATCGATGTATTCGAAGAAGAAATCACACTACGAGTTGGTGGCAAAGCCATCACATTCAATCTTGATCAGACCTCAAGATATTCCTCCAACTATGACACTGAAACGATTAACCGAATTGACATCATCGATGTTGCGTCTGAGGAGTATTCTCAAGAGGTCCTTGGTTTCTCATCCAGTGGCAGTCTTTCTACTGACCCTATCATTTCCGACCCTTCCCCTTCCTTCACTCCGTTTGAGGGAAGTGACTTCCTTCTGGAAGAGGTCGAGGCATTTCTTGCTCAAGATAGCTCAATCCCAAGTGGGGTTGATGAAAACTATCTTGACCCGGAGGGGGATATTCTTCTCCTTGAAAGATTTTTAAATGACGATCCTTTACCCTCTCCGTCTCCAAAGATACTTCATAAAGCGGAAGTCAAAAATGTTGAAATAATTGAAGACTTTCCTGAGGTTGAGCTCAAGGACTTGCCTCCTCATCTAGAATATGCATTTCTGGAGGGTGACGATAAATTACCCGTCATTATCGCTAAGGACTTAAAAGTTGAGGAAAAGGCAGCACTCCTAAAGGTTCTAAAGTCACATAAACAAGCAATCGCTTGGAAACTCTCCGACATTAAGGGCATAAGCCCGAACTTTTGTACTCATAAAATCTTAATGGAGGATGACTTTAAGCCAGCAGTGCAACAACAGAGAAGGGTAAATCCAAAAATCCACGAAGTTATAAAACAAGAAGTTCTTAAACTTCTTGATGCGGGATTGGTTTACCCTATATCTGACAGTCCTTGGGTTAGCCCAGTTCATTGTGTCCCTAAAAAGGGTGGCATTACCGTTGTCACCAAAGAGGATAACGAGTTGATTCCAACTCGTTTGGTCACGGGTTGGCGAGTATGTATTGACTATCGAAAGTTAAATGAAGCCACCCGTAAAGACCATTTTCCTCTCCCTTTTATGGACCAGATGCTTGAAAGACTTGCGGGGAATGAATACTACTGCTTCCTCGATGGTTTTTCGGGTTACTTCCAAATCCCCATTGATCCCCAGGATCAAGAAAAGACTACCTTCACATGCCCCTACGGAACTTTTGCTTACAGACGTATGCCTTTCGGCCTATGTAATGCACCAGGCACGTTCCAGAGGTGCATGATGTCTATTTTTTCCGACATGATCAGGAAAACTATGGAGGTATTCATGGATGACTTTTCAGTCATCGGGGATTCATTCCAGACCTGTCTCTCCCACTTGGAACAAATGCTTAAACGTTGCAAAGAAACGAATTTAAGTCTCAACTGGGAGAAGAGTCACTTTATGGTTAAAGAGGGCATAGTCCTCGGCCATAAAATCTCAAAGAACGGGATTGAGGTTGACAAAGCCAAAATCGATGTCATTGCTAAATTACCTCATCCCACCACCGTAAAAGGTGTTAGGAGCTTTTTGGGTCATGCCGGCTTCTACCGTAGGTTTATCCAAGTTTTTTCTAAGATTGCCCGGCCTATGACCCATCTCCTCGAGAAGGATGCTCCTTTCATTTTCTCTCCTGAGTGCATCGAAGCTTTTGAAACATTAAAGAAAAAGCTTACCGAGGCACCGATTCTTGTTGCCCCCGATTGGGACCTACCTTTTGAGCTTATGTGCGATGCTAGTGATTTTGCCATAGGTGCGGTCTTGGGGCAACGTAAAGCAAAATACTTTCAGCCTATACACTACGCAAGTAAAACTATGACCGAGGCTCAAGGTCATTACACCACCACTGAAAAAGAACTCCTAGCTGTGGTGTATGCCTTTGAGAAATTCCGGTCATACTTGATCCTGACCAAATGCGTGGTGTATACGGATCACTCGGCTTTGAAATACCTATTTGCAAAGCAAGATGCAAAGCCGAGGCTTCTCCGTTGGGTTCTCCTCCTTCAGGAATTTGATATCGTTATTCGTGATAAAAAAGGAGCCGAGAACCTTGCTGCTGATCATCTCTCACGATTAGAAAACCCACATCAAGATGTGTCCGAGAAACAAGAAATAAATGAATCATTCCCTCTCGAGACACTCAGTGCGGTTACTTTTCGTGGTGACTCTACTACCCCATGGTTTGCCGACTTTGCAAATTACCGTGCGGGTAACTTCATCGTGAAGGGGATGACGTCCCAACAGAAAAACAAATTTTTTAAAGACGTCAAACATTATTTCTGGGACGACCCCTTCCTCTTCAAAATCTGTGCCGATCAAGTCATCAGGCGATGTGTATACGGACAGGAAGCCGCTGATATTCTCAAGGCTTGCCATGCTGGACCCACCGGGGGCCACCATAGTCCTAACTACACCGCCAAAAAGGTGTTTGATTCCGGTTTCTATTGGCCCACGATCTATAAGGATGCCCACGAGTTAGTCAAAACCTGTGATGCTTGTCAGCGTCACGGGAATATTTCACAAAAGAACGAAATGCCACAAAATGCTATTCAAGTTTGTGAAATCTTTGACGTCTGGGGCATTGATTTTATGGGGCCATTCCCATCTTCTCGTGGAAACAAATACATACTCGTGGCTGTTGACTACTTGTCAAAATGGGTTGAGGCTAAGGCCTTACCCACTAATGATGCCCGAGTAGTTGTGAAATTCTTGAAATCCCTCTTTGCTCGTTTTGGAACCCCACGTGCCATCATTAGTGATCGCGGTACTCACTTTTGCAATGATCAATTTGCAAAGGTCATGCTTAAGTACGGTGTTACTCATCGTCTTTCCACCGCATATCACCCCCAAACAAGTGGGCAGGTGGAGGTTTCCAACCGTGGTATTAAACGGATTCTTGAGAGGACAGTAGGAGAAAACCGTGCTTCCTGGTCGGATAAACTAGATGATGCACTATGGGCCTTCCGTACAGCTTACAAAACACCCATTGGGTGTACTCCATACAAGCTTGTATACGGGAAGGCGTGTCATTTACCGATCGAGCTCGAGCACAAAGCCTACTGGGCCTTGAAACATGCTAACTACGACCTTCATAAAGCGGGTGATCACCGTAAGGTTCAACTCAATGAATTAAACGAACTTCGTGATCAAGCCTACGAGAACTCTTTGATCTACAAAGAAAAGACAAAGAAGATTCATGACTCTAAGATTAAGAACCGAGTTTTCAACGTCGGTGACAGAGTCCTTCTTTTCAATTCGAGATTAAAGATCTTCTCGGGGAAATTAAAAACCCGATGGACCGGACCATTCACTATTGCTAAAGTATACCCATACGGGACTGTTGAATTATCTCAACCCGAAGGTCCCAACTTCAAAGTGAATGGTCATAGATTGAAACATTATTTTGGAGAGGACATACCACCCATGGTTGTCCCGGATCTCCAGACTTTCCCCATGGACCAATGAATTCGGGGATCGAGTCAAGCTAGTGACTCGGTGAACAAAAATTAGCAACATATATGGGTTTTCACCCGTATTTCTGACTTCTTTCTACTTTCTACCACCCTAGTGTGGGGGAGTGGCCGTCCCCCACCATTTGAAAAGTAAATTTGTATATAAGTTTATTCAAATATATATATATATATATATATATATATATATATATATATATATATATATATATATATATATATATATATATATATATATATATATATATATATATATATATATTGTATGTACAGTTAAATAAAGTGAAAAATAAAATCCAAAATTCCACAGTTAGCATCGAATATTAGCTGTTTCCGTTCAGAGATTCGGCATAATAGCCGGGACTTTGAATATTGAGGACAATATTCAGTTCTAGTGTGGGGGGGGGGGGGGGGAATTCTTACGAATTTTATCACAAAACTTTCTAAGTACCCCCATTTTTTAGGCCTAAAATTTTCAAAAATTTTTCACTTTATTTCAAAATTTTTGTGGTAATCAGTCCGCCAAAGTCTAAATGACAAAGGGATTGGCTAGTCCAGGAGCAAACGGCTCTTGGTAAAGACATCTCAAACCCGTTGATGGCTGGCAGTTTGCCAAAAATTGTATGGTTCCTCAGCTCCCCCGCATCCTCATAAGCAAATCAGTTGACTAGCCCACAAGATTATGGCTTGTGGTAAAGGCTGTGGAAAATCCATAATTGGTATTCAGCTCACCAAGATGTTGACTTAGTCCATCAAGATGCTGGCTAGTCCAGAAGCAAACGGCTTTTGGTAAAGACTAATCAAATCCGTTGACAGCTGGTGGTTTACTCAAAATCACACGGTTATCAGGTGTGCCACAGTTCTTACACCTGGCTACTCCAGAAGTGATGGCTTTTGGTAAAGATAATTTCAAATCCATAAGGTTTTTTCTCAAACGATTGCTAGGGACTAGCAATGTTTTAGTGTGGGGGATTGATGAGTGTGTAAATACTCATCATTTTTACCATTTCTGAGTTGCTAAAGCATCCAAAAACACTCAATAATGAATCAAAATAGTGAAAATATCCCAGGAAAGTGTTTTACATGTTTCAAATGCAAAAATACCAAAAACAGATGAAAAACGCACAAAGTTTGCATAATTGGCAGTTTCAGTCCCCCAACTTTCAAAAGTTGTCAAATCTAGTCCCTGGTCATTCTAAAAACTTGAAAAAGTCACCAAAGGTCCTTATAAATCAAAAAGTTCCATAATTAGTCCTTTGGTGAAAAGTTTCACAAAATGTCAAGTTTAGTCCCTGAACTTTGAAAATTGTCAAAAATGGTCCCTGGGATATGAAAATCTTTGAGAAAATCAATTTTGATCCTTGTGTTACTCATATTTGGCAAGAATGGTCCTTGGATGGGAATTTTGGAAAAGTTTCATGATTGGTCCCTGGAGTTTGAAAGTTTTGCAGAAAAGGTCCCTGGATGTAAAAAAATGGAAATTTATCACAAGGGTCCTTACACTATTCACCATTGGCACTTTTAAACCTTATGAACATTTTGAAAAGTTGCCAAGTTTAAACCTTCATAAAATCAGAATTGACAAAAAGGTCCTTGTGATAATATAAACCTAAACCGGACCCACTAATATTATCACAAACCTAATCCAACAAACTACCCAATCCAAATTACAAAGGAAATCCACCCAGCCCAAAAATAAATACCCAAGCCCATCCCTTAGCCCAACCACAACCTAAACCGTTTTAAATAATCCCCCTACGGTCAAACCTCAGTTGACCCGTCCCCTTTCCCTCCTCAACACCACCACTTGCTACTTTCCTCCTCCACCTGCCTCCTCCATCACATCCAACCTCTCAATCCCTCCAATCACAATCCAAGAAGAACCCCCCACAATGAATGCTTCTACCACCCCTCCCCTACACGCAACAGAGCAATTTGCTCTGTTTGCAAATTTTCCCGCCAATACACGTGTTACATGGAGAGTGGACCAAAAGATGAAGAAAGAGGTGGGATTTGATCAGAGGGCAGCTGGGAACCCTAATTATCAACTATAAATAGAAGAGGAAGCACAAGGAAGCCTTAGTTAGTTAATTTAGTTTATGTATGTCGTTTAAATGCAATTTCAAATTCTTAGTATAATTTAAAGTTTGTAAGCAGTGTATTAAGCTCTTTTCATGTATTGTAACTCTTTTTGAATAATCAATTTCAAGTTTCTTCAACTGTTTCAACTTATGCATTTTTATCTTGAATTTCCAAAAAGTTTGTTAGTTCAATTGTTGTTTTTAGTGATTACTATGGACTTCTAGATTCATATAGGCTCCCAGAAAGCTTATTGAAAGCTTTTAGAAACTTTAAAATCAGTTTAGTATCATAGACTCAAAAGCACAAAAAAAAAAAAAAAATAGAAAAAATATAGAAAAAAAAAATCAAAAAGATTGAAATCATGATCACTAAGCTGGAGCAGGGAGCATTTTGGATGTCCCTGGGTTAGAGAACCTGTGGAGGTTCATTAGGAATTGGTTTTGTGGTCTTTGGCACTTTGGAAGATTGTTTGGAAGGCAGTTGTAAGTTTGCTATTTAATTTTCACTCTCTTTTGTTATCTGTTGATCACTAGTACATTTAATTGTTCATTTCAGTTTCTATTAGCATTAGAATAGTCATCTAGATCATTAGGTTGGATATTAGAGGTAGATTGCATCATTTCATAGATAATCTGTCACATTAACTAGTGTTTGGAATTAGGTGTTCTGTTTAACTCAGCCTATCATGGTTGTTGCTTCTTAGTCTCACATGTTTACTAGTACCTTTTGAACACAGAACATCACTTAGAAACTAGCTTTGATCACTAAAAAGTCAAATCTTAGAAACTGGTTGATTTACACCTTCTTTGATTGGTTAAAGAGTGGTCACATACCCCATTTCCAATCATTTTTGAAAGGTTTAGGTAAATTTAGCCTCATATCATCTTAAAACATCATAATCAATCAGCTAGGTAGGATTAAAGTTCATAAAAGTCAACTTAGGTTCAATTTAGAAAAAGTCAAAAATTATTATTCTTGCAGAAACACCAATATTGTGGGAATTTTTATGAATTTTGTAATTGGTTTGAGGATCTGAAACTTCTTGGAGTCATTATATACCAGCTCAACTTTGATTCCCCATGTCCATTTGATTTTTCCAATTTTTTTCTGAGCATTACACAACCATCCAAAGTGGACTGCACGGGAAGACCCCTACTATGCACACAGATAAGCAGTCCACACCACCACCTTTGTGGTGGTTTTCTGACCACCTGAGTGGGTCCCACACCCCATAAGCTGGTTTTATCAACCCCCTCCTACCAGGGTACAACCTTTGACCATCCATTTGACCTAGGATAAAGTGGACCCCACCTGGAATTTGCTTTAAAGTTTGTCCCCAATCTGGTTCAGTTTCAAAATTGCAAAGTGCTTAATCCATTACATTCAGCTTAATTATGCTTATTGCTTGCTATTTCTAGCTTATCTGAGTGAGTTTAACTGATTTGAACCTATTTTCACCATTGTGGACTCCACCTTCACTCATTTGACCTAAATTGACCACACAGTCAACATAAGTCAACTGTGTAAGCCAAAGGGGTGCTTATAGCTTATTTATAAGCTATTTTCAAAAGTTGTTTTACAAAAGTTTTCTATTTTTAGTCGTAAAATTAGTTGGTAAAAGAAAATCCAAGAAAAAGCCAATTTAAAATGAGTGATAGTTTCTATTTAATTCAATTTAATTTTAATTTTCATTTTTAGATTTTAATTAAATACTTAGTGTTTTTATATTTTTATTAAATACCTTATATAGTAAATAATTTTCATAAATTTTTCAGATTTTTATTTTGTCATTTAGTATTAATTAAATTTAATCTTAGTTTTCTTATTTATTAATTAATAATAAGTATTAAATAGCTTATTTAGTTTTTATAAAGTAAAACTTAGTTTTTATAATTTTCCTAGCATTAATATAGTATAATAGATTTTTATAAAATATAATTTTGAATTCTACTGTTCATTTTCCATTTTCCTTATTTTAATTGTTTAAATTAGATTTAAGATAATTAAAAGGTAAATAATTAGTGGTTTAATCTTAAAACATAATTTTTAGAGTTTTTATAATTTTGTAGGATTCCTGTGATGGTTAAGTAATTTTATAAATTTTCTTGTAATTTTCTAAGTTAATTTAGTATTAATATTAATTAAAAGTAGTTTAATTAGTTTAATTAAGTTAAATAGTTTTCAATTTATAAAAACTCACAAAAAGACAAAAACATTTATTTTTATTTTTTATACTTTCTTCAAGTTCTAATTTAAGTTTAGAAATTATTTTTGCAACTTTTTAGTTTAATTTGTAATAGTTATAATTTTTAGTTAATTTAAAATTAGATTTTAATTTAGATTTTAAATAGTTTAATTAATTAAATAATATTTAAATAGTATTTTAATCATTTTTATAATTTCATTTTCATTTTTAATTTTAAGTTTTAAAAAGTGTCAAAAGCACCCCCTGTAGTTTGATAAATTCCAAAATCCCACTTTTTTAGTCCGATTGCGTAAATCTTAATTGTGAATACGTGCATATATCTGTATACCTGATTTTGTGAATATTATATCTGTGTACAAATACTAAAATAACAGTAGCAATATCATTCCCACATCATCTGGCTACTGTCCTCAGTGCCACTTTCTCATAAACGATTTCCAAAG
This sequence comes from Artemisia argyi, assembly GCA_030686995.1. Taxonomy (NCBI): domain Eukaryota; kingdom Viridiplantae; phylum Streptophyta; class Magnoliopsida; order Asterales; family Asteraceae; genus Artemisia; species Artemisia argyi. The sequence goes on along the minus strand of CM060708.1, from coordinate 123,258,381 downwards.
CACCATTTCAATCTCGCTGGGACTTTAACGACCCGGGAAAACACTACACTATCACCGGAGTATTGATTCTAGGCTGTCTTTGACTTGTTGACCTTGGTCAATAATAATCTGACGGTTTAGACCCAATCAATGCTTCTACTGGACCCGATTTTGGGGGTGTGACAGGTATAAGCAGGACAAGAAGAAAGAACCTACAACTGAAGAACCAAAGGTGCTATTGGCCATTGATGGAGTGAACTATGATTGGATCTATATGGCTGAGGATGAAGAAGATGGTTCTGAGTCTGCAATGATTGCTACTGAGCTTGCACTTATGGCTTTTTCTGATTCTGAGGTACAAATTAATAATGCTTGTTCTAAAACTTGTAAGGCTTTAAAAGATTATGAGAAACTTAAAGAACAATATGATGAACAATTGCTAGAGTTAAATCAAACTAATTATAACTTAGCAAATCATAAAAGAGGTCTTTTTGTTTTAGAAGCACAATTAGAGCATTATAGAGCTGATACGTGGGAATTGCACCAGGCTTTGCCTCTCGAGGGATCTCGAGAAGCTTACAACCCCCACCAGGCAGTGTGCCTGATCGTTGTAGTATAGTATAGTGACAAGTACCGGGGGATTGATCGTTCAACTTAGGAATAGTGTTGTTAGGATTGAAATTAATCTAACTAGGTCTAGAGATGAGAGATGATTCTTTTTGTATTTTTTATATTTTATAAAAGCAATTAAAATCTCGGGTTTTTGGAAGAGTGGGCGGAATAAGTTGCTAGTTAACTAACCCAATAACTAAGATGCAATCAAAATAAAATAACAGAAATGAAAATAAATCTAATTAAATTAGTGGTGTGAACAATAATAGGGAGAGTTATGTTTACTTAGGTTTCATTACTCCCTAGATATCTTTTACAGGTTGATAGTTTGTTACAATTGCATGGATGACGGGTTGGATTCCTTAATACCAGTCGTAGGGCCGTGTACAATATTCCCTAACTTTATAGGATTCTACTTCACGCCTATGTCGAGCCGTTAGAAGCTCCTAACATGGGATCATTAGAATTCTCCTACGCATTAAATACAACCAAAAATCATAGTACACCTCTGATCATGTTTCTTAAGACGTTCAAGCATGTCACCAATGGAAGTCTGCCAGTTTTCTTAAGCCTAACATCGAATACAATCATCCGTAACAACTATAAACAAAGAATCAACCCATAATTAACATCTAGGTTTCACTACATCTAAGCAAACACACAAGAGATCTAGCCTAACATGTTAAATTCAAGACAAGCATAAGATATATTCAAACAACACATAGACATATTGAATGAATTGAACGAGTACTTATCTCAATTGAACATGAAAGGTTTCAAAGGGTAAAAACCCTTGAAAAAGCTGTAATATTCGGACTAGGGTTTCTCTCCAAAGTTACACCCTTATTGTTCCTCTTTTATGAATGAAAATTGCAAAACTATATTTAGATTTTACAAGGTGATGGCGTCAAGAAGGAAATTCTGACGCCGTCAACTCGCCGCCCATAATGAAATCGGATTACCTAGATCCACCTTTGACGCCGTCATGTGGACTTCTGCTCTGGGCCGTCACTCTTATTTGGACCATGACGGACTTTATCCACTTCCACCTCTTGTATTACTCTTGACGCCGTCAGGTACTGTTCCTAGCAAGGAAAATAAGACTTTGCCGTTTTCTTCACTTTTATGCTTCAAAAACGTCCAAAATGCTTCCTTTTCCAGAATTCACTCCAAAAGTACCTAAAATGACAAAAGGAACGATTTAGGGCAATATTTGATCAAATAAATTCGAATTCGGGCTTAAATGACCCCCTAAAAATGGTTCATTTTTCGCCTCATCAAGAGCCAACGAATCTAAGTTTAATGATGATATTGCTGTTTTAAAAAGAGACTTAGATTATAAGGTTGTTGTGAATAAGGCTCTTAGGGAAGAGTTAGAGAAGGTTAAAAAGGCCAATGAAAATATACAGATAACTTGTAATACGCTAGATCATCAATCCAAGTGTATTGACAAAATTTGGGAGGCCCAAGTTATAAATAAAGCCAAATCAGGAGTAGGATATAAAACAGTTCCACCACCCCTAAGAGGTGTTCCATCACCTCCTGGTATTGACTTAGCACACACATGGTTAGAAGATTTTCAGGAACCAACCATGACCTATGGCCCAAAATTTGTTAAAGAAGCTGCTATTGAAAAGGTTCAGGTTGAGGTTGATACATTTGATAGTGCTAGTGACTCATCTCTTAAAGATGAAAGTTTGAATGTTGAGTCTAAAACTAGTGTTCCTGAGGGTGTTTATGTGGAAGTTAAAAAGAGTATTCCTGATGTTGTCAAAGAAAAGCCTAGAACACAAACTAATAATCCTAGGCCCACTACTAGATATGCTGAGATGTACAGAAGTAGGTCAACAACTCCTAGGGGGAACAAGAGGAGTTGGAATCATGTTAAATCTAGACAATTTGGTAGTGACTTTGTGTTCAACAACAAACTTTGTTACATATGTGGTAGTTTTGAACATCTTCATTATAATTGTAACTATCACATGGGTAGAAGGGAAGTGTTTGGGAATACCATGGTGAATGGACACAATGCTAATAACTTTACTCACCCAAATCCACTAAGCAATATGATTCCCAGGTCTGTTTTGTTAAATTCTGGCATCAAAACTCTTTCCACTGCTAAACCAGCAGTTGCCACTGCCAGAAATATAAACAGAGTTTACCCTAAGTCACCTATTAAGAGTGCAAAACCCATCACAACTTTTGTTAAATCTGCACAAACAGGGAAAAAGACCTATTTTGAAAAGAAAGTTTACTATAACCACAAGTGGGTACCTAAAATTTCAAAACCAGCAGTTGCCACTACTAAGCCAGCAGTTACCACTGCAAGGCCAAAAGTTTCCACTGGTGGTTCTGTAAACAACAAAAGGGTAAATGTGGGAAATGTTGTTAAGGCCTCAGCACGTTGGGAATGGAAACCAAAAGGAACTATCACCTCAAACAATCCCAATGGTGTATCAATGACCTTTGATAGATATAATTACATTAATACACGAGGCAGATCCATGTCATTTATGGCTTGGGTCCCCAAAAGGAACTAATTCCTTTATTTTATGTGCAGGACAGCCTAAAGAAGATCAAGGATATTCAGACAGTGGATGTTCCAGGCACATGACTGGCAATAAGTCCTATCTTTCAGATTTCAAACCTTATAATGGACAATTTGTCAGCTTTGGAGGTGGTATTGGTGGCAAAGGAACTATCAAGGCTGGAAACTTGGACTTTGAGAATGTGTATTATGTGAAAGAACTCAAGTACAATCTCTTCAGTGTGTCACAGATGTGTGACAAGAAACATAGAGTTCTATTCACATAAGATGAATGCTATATCTTATCTAAGGATTATAAGCTCCCTGATGAAAGTGATATTTTGCCTAAAATCCCTAGAAAAGGCAATCTGTATAGCATAGACATGAAGAATATAGTGGCTAAAGATGATGTTACTTGTTTACTTGCAAAAGCCACTTTGGATGAATCCATGCTTTGGCACAGAAGACTTGGTCATGTTAACTTCAAGACCATTAACAAGATTGTAAAAGATGGTCTTGTCAGAGGTTTACCAGAGAAGAGATTTGAAAATAACCAAACATGTGTTGCATGTCTTAAAGGCAAGCAACACAGAGCTTCATGTAAGACCAAGGCATACAATTCTATTGATCATCCACTTTACATGCTGCATATGGATTTGTTTGGTCCTACATCTGTCAGCAGCATAAATTTGAAGAAGTATTGTCTTGTTGTAACTGATGACTTTAGTAGATTTACATGGGTTTTCTTTTTAAGAACCAAGGATGAAACCACTGGCATCCTTAACACATTCATCACTAAAGTTGAAAACCAAGTTGATAAGAAGATCAAGATCATCAGGTGTGACAATGGGACAGAGTTTAAGAACAAAGTTATGGATGATTTCGGTAGAGACAAAGGTATTAAGAGAGAATTTAGTGTTGCAAGAACTCCTCAACAAAATGGAGTTGCTGAAAGAAGAAACAGAACATTAACTGAGGCTGCTAGAACCATGTTAGCTGATTCCAAGCTGCCAGTAACTTTTTGGGCTGAAGCAGTTAATACTGCTTGTTATATACAGAACAGGGTTTTAGTGGTGAAAACAAAGAACAAGACACCTTATGAGCTATTCAGAGGAAGACCCCCAACTTTGGATTTTATGAGGCCATTTGGATGTCATGTCACAATTCTCAATACCATTGATCATCTGGGAAAGTTTGAAAAAAAGTCAAATGAAGGCTTCTTTGTTGGATATTCTATGGTTAGCAAAGCTTTTAGATTCTATAACTTAAGAACAAAGAAGATTGAAGAGAATTTGCATATTGAGTTTCTTGAAAATAAAACTAACATAGCAGGTTCAGGACCAGAATGGTTATTTGATCTTGAGACATTATCCAATACAATGAATTATGTACCTATTACCTCAGGTACAGGAGAGAATAATCTTGAAGAATCAGAAGAATTCATTGATGAAGATGAATCTTGCAAAGATGATGAAGATGATAAAGATCAAATTGTTATGCCACTTGGGACTTTGTTGACAATAATGAAGACTCACAACCTTCAAAGAATTCTGAAAAGGAAAGTGATGCAAATGTTGTCAATTTTGATGTTTTAAATAAAGAAATTCCTGCTAGCAGTGGTAATTCAATTCCCATTGCTACAACAAAAGTTTCCACTGATGGTCCAAATGTGGAAAATTCAACTCAGGAATCACCAGTGATGATGTAGAGATCTCTAACATGCCAACAACATATGATATTCCTAGCACATCACAGACTTCAATTCACAAAGTGCATCCACTTAAAAATGTTATTGGTGAGTTACAATCAGGTGTCAAGACAAGAAGGCAGACAAAGAAAGATGATGCTTATGGGTTCATTAGTGAAGTTTATGAGTCCAAGAAGCACAAGAACAAGAATGAATGTTTGTTTTTCTGTTTTCTATCACAAGTGGAGCCTAAAAATGTTTATAAGGCTTTAGAAGAGTCAAGCTGGGTTGAAGCAATGCAAGAGGAATTGTTGCAATTCAAACATCAGAAGGTTTGGGTTCTTTGTGATTTGCCTGATGGAATGAAGGTGATTGGTACTAAGTGGGTTTTCAGAAACAAGAAAAATGAAAGAGGTATTGTTATCAGGAACAAAGCTAGATTAGTTGCTCAAGGATACACTCAAGAGGAGGGTATTGACTATGAAGAAGTTTTTGCTCCTGTTGCAAGGATTGAGGCTATTAGATTGTTTTTAGCCTATGCATCCTTTATGGGCTTTACTGTCTATCAAATGGATGTTAAGAGTACCTTCCTGTATGGAATGATTGATGAGGAGGTCTATGTCTCTCAACCTCCAGGCTTTGAAGATCCTCAACACCCTAATAAAGTGTATAAAGTTGTTAAGGCTCTTTATGGCTTACATCAAGCTCCAAGGAAGTGGTACGAAACCTTAGCTACTTATCCATTGAATAATGGGTTTCATAGAGGAAAGATTGATCAAACTTTGCTCATCAAGAAAGACAAGGGTGATATTCTACTTGTTCAAGTATATGTTGATGGTATCATCTTTGGATCTACTAGACAAGAGATGTGCAAAGAGTTTGAAAAGTTGATGAAAGATGAATTCCAAATGAGTTCTATGGGAGAACTTACTTTCTTTTTGGGGCTACAAGTACAACAAAGGAAAGATGGTATCTTTATCAGTCAAGAAAAATATGTAGCTGAAATTTTAAGGAAGTTGAAATTTACTGATGCAAAATCTTCAAATACCCCTACTGATAAGACTACTCATCTATTGTTGAAGAATGCTAGTGGAGAAGATGTTGATGTGCACACTTACAAATCTATGATTGGATCCTTGATGTATATCACTTCATCAAGACCAGACATTATGTTTGGTGTATGTGCTTGTGCAAGATTTCAGGTTACTCCAAAGACATCACATATGACAGCAGTAGAGAAGATTTTCAGGTATTTGAAGACATATCCTAATCTAGGATTGTGGTATCCAAGAGAATCCCCTATGAAATTGATCACATACTCAGATAGTGATTATGCTGGTGCAAGTTTGGATAGAAGGTCAACTACAAGAGGATGTCAATTTCTTGGATGTAGATTGGTGTCATGGCAGTGCAAGAAACAAACAATGGTGGCTACTTCAACCACTGAAGCAGAATATGTAGCTGCTGCTAGCTGTTGTGCTAAGAACTTATGGCTTCAGAATCAATTGTTGGATTATGGGTACAATTTCATGAACACCATTATCTATATAGACAATAGTAGTACCATATGCATTATTAAAAATCCTGTGCAACATACTAAAACTAAACATATTGAAATTAGACATCATTTTATTAGAGATTGTTATGAGAAAAAGCTTATTCAAGTTGTCAAAATTCATACTAATGACAACTATGCTGATTTGTTAACAAAAGGGCTTGATGTGGGTAGGTTTCAGTACTTGGTAACAGGTATTGGAATGTTAAACCCATAAATCTTTGATGTCTAATAATTTTCAGATATGCAGGATAGTTTTTAGGTACTAATATTGTCTGTATATGTTTGTATGGTTTTCTACTAACTTGTATGCAGAGGAATGTAAGCACAGTGGAAATCATGGTACAAACAGTGGAAAGATTTGCTCTCTAAGTGACAAAAGAAAAAGATAAAAGTACTTTTATTAATTCATTCAAAAGGAAATAAAGTACAACCATTTAGAGAGCCAAGACACAAACATAACATCACACAACACAATGGTTCACAACTTAACACCTAAACTTTCAGACTAGCTACTCCATGGGTTTCTTCCCTTTACCCTCATAGTCATGCTTGCCCTTAGAAGCTTTCTTTCTCTTGTCATCAAAAGAAAGTTGCTTTCTTGGACAAGCAAGGCCCAACACTTGCTTGGGTGGCTTTGGAAATCTTGAAGGTTTTTCAATTGCAGGCCACTTCATGTTGACTATGGCTGATTCCAAAGCTGTAGTTAGGGCTTTCGGAAGCTCCTTGGACAAGGTGTAGGTTGGATCATCATCATCAGAGGAAGAGCTTGAATAAAATTCTAGAGATGGAGCAGACGCAGCTGAAATATTCTTGTTAGGCTTCATGTTGGAGGATGTAGCTGTTGCAGCACTTGGAGGAAAATATCCACTCCATCCAGCCGAGAGTTCTTCTGAATCAGAACAATAGCCGATTTCATCATCTGATGTATCATCTTATGAGATGTAGATTAATGGAAACCAACTCATGTTGATGTTTAGGGTTTGTGAAAGTGAAGATTACAACTGCTGAAGAATGCACTAGAAGTGGAAACTCATTACCACTGCTAGTACATATTATTACCACTGCTGTTAGGATAACTGTTAGGAAACTTGTATAGATAAATATAGAATAGATTTTGTGTATATCTTATTCTATTATCATTATATGTATCTTGTAGAAGAGGACTGATTGAGCCTGAACCACCTAACTTAAATTAACCAAAGAATAGTCAACTAAGTCAAATAGTCTAGGTCAATACTCCGGGTAATATAATGTATCACCGGGTCGTTAAATCCCGTTGAAGTGTGAATTGTGACTTTAGCGTATCAGGGATCGGGTAATTATTCACAGGAAAAGGTTATGATCAGAATTAATTGGAATTTATTAACAAATATAGCTTAGGAAAGCTACGTGATTGATTACGGGAATTTGGATTACAAGGATTTGAGCTTAAACCTTAAATTATACGTTTTAATTAAAAACGTATACAGATGAACCGTACAAAAAGTACAACTGAAGGACTGAAAGGGGTAAAAGTGTAAATTTGATATTTTTACAATCCTATTAAATAAAGAAAATTTTAAGAAAAATAAAAAATATTTTTACACTATTTAATTATTTGATATTAATTATTTTACTAATTATCTATTTAATACTAATTTAATTAATTAGAATTATTAAAAATACTAAAAAGGCTTAGAAAATTAAGAAAAATTTTATAAATCTAATTAACCATCATGGGAATCCTAAAAAATTATAAAAAGTTAATTCTAAGTATTTTTAAGCTAATTAAATAATAATTATTCTATTTATTAAATAATATCTAATTAAACTATTTAATTATGAATACTATTAAATGAACAGTAAAAATTCTAGAAAAATTTATAAAAATATTTTAACTAAAATAAAAGCTATACAAATTATAAAAACTAGGTTATACTATTTAAAAACTAATTATGCTATTTAATTGATTAATATTAATTAAACTTAATTAAACTAAAATTAATTAAAAATACCACTAAAGGACAAAATAAAAATCTGAAAAAAATTTGTAAAATTATTTTAACCTAAAATGTAATTTCTAAAAATATAAAAGTGATATATTATTTAGAAATTAATTAAAAAGAAAATTAAATTGATAAATCCTATTAAATAGAAGCTATCACTATTTTTAAAGTTGGTTTTTTGGTTTTTTTCTTTTTCTAAACTAATTATAAGATAAAAATAAGCACTTTTAATTAAGACACTTTTACTATACCCCTGGAAATAAGCACTTGGAGTGCTTATTCACCTCACAGTTGACTTTTGTTGACTGTGAAGGTTAATAAGCTCAAAATGAAAATGTGGGGTCCACAATTGAATTTCTTGGTTTCTCTGAGTCTAAGGAACACAAATAAGCAAGAATTAAGCTAATAAGTGGCCTGAATAAGCCAAATATAACAAATAAGCACTTTGCTTATTTGTTGACTGAGCAGTTAAGGGACAAAGTTTATGGGTCAAACAAGGTAGGGTCCACAGACTTTGGGGTCAAACAAAAGGTCAACCCTTATTCCTGGGTAGGAGGGGGGTTGAAAGGTGCAAGAGTGGTGGTGTGGGACCCACTGGGTCAGTCACACAAGACCACCAAAGTTGGGTGGATGGCTGAGGTAACTGAGAGCAGGGCAGATAGGTTGCCCTGCAGGTCACTTTGATACCTTGTGGGACCTACCAAACAAAATTTTAAAAATCTGGAAAAATTTGTAAAAATCTACAAAGTGGCAAAGATTAAGCACACCAAATTTCAGGCTTTAACACCTAAGATCAAACAAGTTACACACCTCCCAAGTTTGATCAAAATCTGAGAATTGACAATTTGACTTTTCAAGAAATTACAAAGTTTGACTTTAGTGAACTTGGGAGGCTGATTTAATGACCAAATAAGCTAAGATAAGCTATATTAAAACTAACTTAGGTAAAAATCCAACTTATGAAAAGGTTTTGTGGGATTTGGACTCCAAAAATCACCACAGTGAACTGTGGTGATTATAAACTTGTGATTTTGACTTTTGTGAGGTTTTGTACCAAAACTCTTGTTCCCCTGAGCTTTATTATACCCAAATAACTAATAGAAACTAATAAATGCTCAGTAACACAACTAGAATACACCAAACAAATCACAACCAAACACCCTTTTTAAAATAGTTAATGAAGAGATTTCCACTTCAACAAGTATAAAACACAAACAGATGGTTACTACTAATCTATAAGCTGATATTTAATATGTAATGAACCTAAATAAACAATCCTAGGCTATTTAAGAGTAAAGATGAAAGAGTGTGTAGCTTACAAAGCCTTCCAATGCACTGAGTAAGTACCAAGGACCAAACCAAACAATCCTATGCCCTCCCCTGAGGTTCCTAACCCACAGCCATCCTTGTTACACTGTGCTCCTTGCTCATACAACAAATGATCACCACTTTTTATTTTTATTTTTCTTATTTTTTTAGTTTTTATTGAAAATTAAATTGAAAGTGTTCACATAAGCTTATAACACTTGTAATATCTTATTTCTGAGCTTGTAAGAACTTCTGAGTTCCTTAAACACAAATTACTTCACTTAATTGGAACTTGGAAATTTAAGATGAGACTTTGAAAAGTGAGATTGGAAATTAAACTTCAAAATGAACTTGCATTAATAAAAAGAGTTACATTACATTGAAAATGAACTGAAATTACAAATAAACTAAGAAAAATTACACACTAAAGCTTCTATGAGCTTTTTCTTATATAACGACCTAAAATTATAGTCCTAAGCCTTCCACATGGTTGCTTTTTGAAAACTGAGAGCCCCATAGCCTTTGCTTTGACCTTCTAACCAAATCCCAACCGTCAATTTGCTCTTCAATGCATCCTAGCCACTGATTTGTATTTTGGCGCCAATTTTTATACGGGTAAAGATTAGTGGTGTTGGTGAGGGAATTGGGGGAGCATTAATGGTGGTGGAGTTGGTGGGTGAGGGTATTAATTGTGGGGGGGTGAAGTAGTTGAAAAGGCGAGGAGGGGGGGGGGAAAGTTTCTCCCTGGTTTTCTGGGATTCGGTTGAGGGAGAAGATGGTCGGGGTTGGGGGTTTGACCTGGGTCAACGCCCAGGTATTATTTAAAAAGGGGTGGGCTTGTGGACTGGGCTTGGGGATCAGCTGGGCTAGGGGGTTGGGTTGGATTGGTTTTGGGTTTAATGAATAACAAGGGTCCGTTTGGAAAAAGTTAACACAAGGACCATATTTGCAAACACTTCAAAGTCGAGGGGTGTGAAGTGTCACTTTCCAAAACTTCTTCAAAGGATCAATTTATGCCAAATACCAATAACCAAGGACCAATTTTGCACTTTTCCACATTTTTCAAAATTTCAAAAATCCCAGGGACTAATTTTGCCATATTTGGATTTTTAGGGACTAATTATGTAATTTATGAAAACTTGCAACCCAATTATGATATTTTGACTTTATTTGACTTTTAAGACCTTGGGTTGACTTTTCCTTAAAAATAAATGCATAGGGACTAAAGTTGACAAGTTTTGAAACTTGGGGGACTGAAACTGCCAATACTGCAAACTTTGTACGTTTTTTCTTTGTTTTTGCACATTTTGCTTTTAAAACACATAAAACACAATCCCTGGGATAATTTAAGTATTTTGATATCTTTTTGATTGTTTTTGTGCGTTTTGGCAGTTTAAATATATCAAAAACGATGAGTGTTTGAGCACTCATCAAGGACTCCTTGTGCTATAAAAGGAGGTCCTAGGTTAAGATTAGATATACGCTTTTCTAGAGCTTCAATGTTGTAACCCTAGTGATACAAAGATCACTCGTATTATTATTATTAATAATATTGGAGCTAACAGTTTGATTTATACAGTATTCTCATTCATATACAATTGCTTTTCACTCACAATCAAACTTCTAAGTATTACTAAGTAGATTTCGTATACTTAGTGGTATAACTCAAAGTATCATTCTAACACAGATCAAGGTGTTTAGATCCATCAAGAGGTATCAGAGACAGGTTATTTACTCTTATCTGTTTTGGTAGGTTGGAGGAGTAAATTTGGATATTATCGGGCTGACTTTGGAGAGATATTTTTATGAATAGTAACTTGGTCAAAAAGTTACTTTGGGTTAAATTTTATTGGTTAAGTTTGGTGTTTCCTACTTATGCAGAATACAAACCAATATTGATTGAATGATTGGAGTTATAAGGTGTGTATCACAGACACACAACAAATGGTTATTGATTCACCATGTCTAATCAACATAAGAATCAACTAGTCCAGAGCAAACGATTACTGGTAAAGACTTCTAATCTACTAGTCCAGAGCAAACGACTACTGGTAAAGACTTCTCAAATCCGTTTATGGTTGATAGTTTACCAAAAACTATATGGTCATCAACTCACCATATTCCTAGTGATAAAGAGTTAGCTAGTCCATAGCAAACGGCTCATGGTAAAGACATATCAAATCCGTTTATAGCTGATAGTTTGCTAAAAACTATGATTAGAGCAGCTGATTTTACATGTTCTACTTACCACTGCTCTTTGAAATTTTGTGAATATTTACCACTGCTAGTTCACAGTTACCACTGCAAGAGTAATTTTTACCACTGGTGAACTAGCCGTTACAACTGTTGTGTCAGTAATCTTATTTTTAACTAGCCGTTGTAAAATAACCGTGTTTCCTTATTAATAGGGTAACTTTTGGTGAATTATCCACTTACCAATTTTAATTTATTCTTTTCCCAAAGATAAATTCTTTCTTAAGATAATTCACATTACGCATATTCCTCAAAACCCTATTAGTATAAATTAATCATTATACGACTTGATTCTTATTCTCGATTACTAACACTTTTCTCTTTCTCTCACAAAATTATGGCGATTCTAAACTTTTCTGAGGAGCACAACCAAGTGGCCTATTTACAAAAGTCAAACGAAAAGAGTGGCCTGTTTTCCATCAGATTGTAGATTTTCTCAATACAACCCATATAAAGTATGCTTTAACTATTAATCCCACAATCTATGTTTCTCATATCAAACAGTTCTGGAATACTGTGGAGTCCATAACTATTGAACAAGGAGACACACACGAAACTGTGGAAGCTCTTAGAGCCACAGTGGATGGGGTAACTATTGATGTTACTGAGTCATCCTTGAGGAGAATTCTCCAATTTGATGATATCAATGGTATCATCACATTACCGAATTTAGATATTTTCAAAAATATTGCTTCCATGGGGTATGATACATCTGATCAAAAAGTTACTTTCAGAAAAGGATGTTTTTGTCCCCATTGGAGATTTTTAATACATACTCTTTTACATTGTCTAAGTCCTAAGAAAACTTCTTATGCACAATTTGCATCCACCATTTCTTACCCTTTGGTTTGCTTGGCAACTGATAGGACTTTCAATTTTTCTAAGTTTATCTTCAATAATATGAAAGGCAATGTAAAGAGTTCATATAAATTCTTGATGTATCCAAGGTTTGTGCAAGCAGTGCTAAATGAATTTCAACTGCTAACACACAAAAGAGTTTATCAAACCCCCTGTCTTAAGCCAAAAGTTTTTCAAAATATATGTAAGGCTTCAGAACTTTGGAATGGGGAGGTTAAACCACTTTTTCCTGAAATGCTTTCAAAGATCTCTCAGGTACAGGGTGAAGATGCAACCATCCCAGTTGTATCCCATCACACACCCTCTATTGTTATCCCACCTATTCAACACATCCCTGTTGTTACTCACACATATGAGAGGAGGCACAAACAACCACCTCCTCCCATCTCAACATTGCATGTTGCTGAGCCTTTTAGCTTAGGAACAAGCAGTGGTGGTTCAAGGCTTCATTCTAGTCCAACTAGAGAAGAGCCTGAATCAATGCCCTATGATTCACCTCTCCCAATAGGTAACACAGTTGGAAGTGTTGAGGGCAGTGTGCAACCAAATGAATTGATGGAATTATGTACCAAATTAGTCAAACAGGTTACAGCTCTGGAGAAAGATCTGGCAAAGACTAAGCAACAACATGCCACAGAGCTTAATCAGATGAAGGCAGAGATTAAGAGGTTACAGGATGAAGTTTAGAGCCTAAAGAAGCACAGATCTTCCACTCCACCTCATCATGATGATGACTCAGCCTACTTTAGTGAAGATTTGGGGAATTCTCCCAAACAGGGGATGATTAGAACTGAAGCAGAGTTTAAGGGGAGGAGATTAAATTTTGCACAAGATTTTGCTGAGTTTGATGATTTTGACAATGTTCAAGAGAAGGAAGATGAAGCTGTGGGAACTAAAGAATTTTTTGCTGAAGCAGTTGAAACTCATAAAGACATGGTGGAAACAGATATAGATGTAGTGGATGTTGCTGATGCAGAATTTCAAAGAAAAAGATTGGAAAAAGGAAAAGTTCATGTTGTTGATGAATCATCTGAGCAACAATCAAAGAATATTCAAAGAAAGAACAAGCTCAGATAGATTATGATGCAGAAATGGCAAAGAAATTAGAAGCAGTTGAAATTGAAAAGAAGAAAAAGCAAGAGGGGGAAGAGATTGCAAGTTTCATGGAAGCTAAGAGGTTGCATAAATTGGAAACAGTGATAAAAGAACCACTTTCTATTGTTCCACCAACCATACTACATGAGAAACCTCCAATGTTTACTTATGTGCCTACAGAAGAAGAGATTGAGTTTTTAATTGCAAATGATCCAGTGATTAGGAAGAAGGCAGTAGAACTCATTGCTAATACAACTTTAAATGCAGATCAAAGGTCTGCTAAATTGAAGGACTTCATTCAGATGAAGAATCAACAGGCTCTTGATGATATCATTGGCACAGTAAGAAAGGGTCAAAAGAAACCAAGACAACCTACAAAGGCACAAATTATTGCTGAGATGAAGACCTATTGTTGTCATGTTGGAAATTGGAAGATGGCACAATTTAAAGGAATGACTCATGATCAGGTTGAAGGAATTTACTACAGGGTTAAAAGGCAGGATAGTCATTTCATCCCTATGGATAAAGAACCTAAAATTATGAAGTCAAAAAGGTCAGGTGTGAGTCTTGAATCCAAAGATGCTAAGAAATTGAAGACTCAGGAGTTATCTCAAGCAAAAGAAGGTATTAGCAAGTTGATTGAAGAACAAGTTACAAATATGGTGTTTATTAAAAATGATGTGCTAAATGTAGAACCTTTACAAGCAAGATATCCAGTAGTTGGTTGGGAAATCTATTCTGATGATTTTGGTGTAGCATGGAAGATTATCAGAACTGGTAATGTCACAAGTATTTTAAGAGATTTTGAAGATGTTGTTAGATCTTGTGATAGAGAAAATTTGGATACTTTGTGGATGATTATTCAAGATCAGTTCAAGAAAGATGAACTTGTTGATGTCAAAGCTCAAGAGTTGTGGGTTCACTTTAGAAGATTATATGAACCTGACCCTAGTGACAGGTATTGGAGATTTGAAGCTCACAATATGAATACTCTATGGAAATTCTATGATTCAAGTGCTGTACATCATGTTTTTACTCAAGATGGAGTTGATGTGTTTATGTTAGCTGAAAAAGAATATCCATTGAGAGTTGGTGTTCTCACTGTTATGATGTCAGTTAAGCTCAGATGTTGGGAAAGAAGTGAAGTCATAGAAGATTTTTTACAGAGAATTTATGATCAAAGTGTGAGGGCTCATAAGGAGTTAAGAAAAATAAGATAAGTGTTTGGGAGAATTTATGATCAAAGTGTGAGGGCTCATAAGGAGTTAAGAAAAATAAGATAAGTGTTTGGAAGGATTCCCATATTCTCACATATGCTGACTACTTGAAGAAACTTATTGATTTACATGGTAATCATAAGTTTAGGGGAAGATTGTTGGGAATTGTATTAACAGTTACCACGGCTAGTATGAAGATTACAACTGCTGAAGAATGCACTAGCAGTGGAAACTCATTACCACTGCTAGTACATATTATTACCACTGCTGTTAGGATAACTGTTAGGAAACTTGTATAGATAAATATAGAATAGATTTTGTGTATATCTTATTCTATTATCATTATACGTATCTTGTAGAAGAGGACTCCTTGTGCTATAAAAGGAGGTCCTAGGTTAAGATTAGATATACATTTTTCTAGAGCTTCAAGGTTGTAACCCTAGTGATACAAAGATCACTCGTATTATTATTATTATTATTATTATTATTATTATTATTATTATTATTATTATTATTATTATTATTATTATTATTATTATTATTATTATTATTATTATTATTATTATTATTATTATTATTATTATTATTATTATTATTATTAATATTGGAGCTAACAGTTTGATTTATACAGTATTCTCATTCATATACAATTACTTTTCACTCACAATCAAACTTCTAAGTATTACTAAGTAGATTCCGCATACTTAGTGGTATAACTCAAAGTATCATTCTAACACAGATCAAGGTGTTTAGATCCATCACTTGACACTCCCTCCCTTTCAAAACCACACCTTCACTTTTTTTCACCTTCAATATTCTGAGCCTAGTAGTAGTACTTGAGCCCTAGTAAGCTTAGAATTCGAGTGGTATAGCCTAGAAGCCTTGTCGAATTCCATTTCTAGCCAAGAAACCCTAAAACTCCCGTTAACCCTAGTTCGACCCAAGTAAGCCTAATCTTTGATTCTAATAGCTTTAGTACAATACAAGGATAGTTATAGGCTGCCTTTGATCACGTAAGAACCCATGCTTGAGCCTTGATCACTTTCATTTGCTAGTTTTCATTTCAAAACCCTACTTATGATCGAATTACTAATTACATGCTATAATACCTTATAATAAGCTATAAGCTAGTTTAGGTAACTTAGATAAGCTAATATTAGTTAATCTTAAGCTAGGAAAACTTTTTGTTTCATAATAATATAGTTTGCATGGTTTTAGGAGTAGTTTTATGATAACATCAAATAATTCTGATATTTAAGTGTCAATTTCCCCCTATTATGCTCATTTATATTAATAATTATGTGGATATATGCTTTTATTCCTTCATATTTTGTATCCAGGTCATAATTGAGCATAGGAGCTAATGAGACGAGGAAATTTGAAAAAACGTGCAAAGATAGACAAATTCAAGTATGCTGGAAGAAGTTACGGCGTAACTCATTCACTCAATTACGCCGTAACTAGGATTTCTACTAAGAAGACCAAAGTCAACATGGACAAAGAGTTACGGCGTAACTAATCCTATGGTTTACGCCGTAACAATCACAAGTCTTAAAGAATCCTCAGATCTGAAGACTACGCCATAACACAAATATGAATTGGTGTAGCAACAAGTACGAAAGTAGTCCAAGCTCAAGAATTAACTTATGGCATAACACACCTTTTTGGTTACGGCGTAATGAAGAATACAAGAGTTATCTCAGATCCGATAATTATTCTACCGCATAACGCTTTTGGAGATTACGACGGAGAGGAAACCCTAATATCATGATTATGGCGTAACATTTCATAGTTACGCAGTAAACTTTAGATCTGGATAAGATTTCAGAAGTTACGGCGTAACACATTTCTTAGTTACGCCGTAACTCTCGACAGGCCTATAAATACAACCCTAATTTCTGCATTTGAAGAATAACTTTCTCACACACTAAGTTAGAGATCGTTAAGAGATTTTAGGAGGCCCTTCTACAGCAGCATACGAAGGCTTTCCAAGGGAGAAATCACACTTCAATCACCATAAGTTTTAGCATTTCATTGTTTCATTTACATTTCGAATGTATGGATCTTGTAAACATTATTTCGAGTGTTGAATTTAACATGATTGGCTAAGCACCTCTAGTGCTAGCCTAGTTATGATTCCTATATTGTTTTAATCATGTTTCTACACTTTTCTGATATGCTTTTACGTGTGTGCATGCTTAGTTTATCTTGAGAACATTTCATTTCGGTAGTTTTGATTTGCGGATGTATCCATTACGCTAGCTTTAATTGAATTAAGACCCCAATTTAGTTAGTAGGCTAGAAGAATTGACCATAGGACACTAGCCTGATGGATTGCGAGGAAATGAGAGGGATGACAACTGACCATATTGCCTCGTGTGCGAATTGACCATAGGATCACCTTCCGTATTTGATGAACTTAAGAAGTTAGAGAAACGGCCTATGATCATGACAACGGCCCATTAAAGATAAGTCTAGCATGTAGTGGCACTTAATGACTCAAACCCGTCTACCATACGTCGGCTTACTAGCAAGGGGTAGTATCTGTGGTTCCTGAAAAGATTTGGGGATGATAGGCTAGGGAACTTGAAAATATGCACCTACTGATATATGTCCGCCCCACCTAAAGCATAAGATTAGTTTAATAGGGAACATGACCATAAACGATGTAGGAGGAGTAACTAGGCTAGTACACTTTTCTCGCACTGCTCACAACTTTACTTTTATTTCTTTTGTTTTCTAGTTTCATTTCTTGTTTTCAATCACAATCTCCTTTTTCATTACTTTTAATTAGTGACATTAGACTTAGACATAGTCTGCACCACATAGCTCTTGGGACGACCTTGGAGTTACCATTACTATCCTACACACGACCGGATTCTCTGTCCGTTAGTGTACATAGGTAGACCTTAGGTAAAACGAGTAATATAAATATTAAAACCTGGTCGGTAAAACCTTCATCAAGTTTTTGGCGCCATTGCCAGGGAGCTATAACAGGAAATTTTGTTTAGGTTTGTAAAATTTTCTATTTTTATTTTATTTTTCTAATATTTTTGTTTTTAAGTTTCAGGTACAATGGAAGCTGTCGACATTGAAGCAATGACTCTGGAAGAGTACCTTGCCATGTCTAGGGATAAGCAAGGATCGGGCCTTGTCAGGCCAATGATTGGAGCAAATGTTCGGTTTGAAATAAAGGATCAGTTTATGAGAGAATTAAGAAAAAAACTTTTCTCCGGAAGCAGTGATGAAGATGCTTATGAACATATTGAGCATGTCCTATACATCACCAGCCTTTTCAATATTCCGGGTGTATCACATGATGCTGTTATGTTAAGAGTGTTCCCAATGACACTATCTGGAGTAGCTCGAAGGTGGGTCGACCGTGTACTAGGAGGGACGATCACTACATGGAACCTCTTGAATAATAGATTCATTCAACGATACTGTCCTCCATCTAAAACAGCAAAGCAATTAATGGAAATTCACAACATCAAACAAGAAGCAGACGAGACATTATACCAAGCTTGGGACAGGTACAATGATCTCCTTTATAAATGCCCAACCCACGGTTTGAACAAATAGCAAAGTTTTCTACAAAGGAATCAACTACGCAACTAGGCAAATGCTAGATTCTCGAGGGCCAATCCCTGGGAAAACTCCCGGTCAAGCTTTTGACTCTATTCAGGATTTGGCTGACCACTCGCAAAAATGGCATGAGGGCGGAAATAACAGATACATGGGAAGAGGCCCCGAAGGCATGAGCACCCTGACTAATAAATTTGAAATTCTCGGCAGAGGGTTAGAAAAAATCAATGAGAACATTCATGCTATACAAGTTGGGTGTGAAGCCTGCAAGGGAACCCACCTCACTAGAAATTGCCCACTCAAAGAGGAAGTTAAGAGAGTTGAGGGAGTAAGGTATGGTGATTTCAACAACCCATTTCAAGGATTTGGTGGAAATGGAGCAAAATTCCACATTGGACCTCAAGGCTATTATACCAAGATTGAGAACAAAGCTCGAAAGAAGACCGACCTTGAAGATTTGGTCAATAAGCATATCGAAGAGTCAACAAGTAAGAGTGACTTGTTTAAAGAATGGATGATTAAGATTAAGGAAGATACTGATATAAATGTGCGAAACCAAGAAGCCGCATTCAAAAATTTGAATGTTCAGGTTGGGCAACTAGTCAAAAATTTCAAAACTAAGGGAGTGGATGCTGAGATCTGCAAGGTAGTGTCCACGAAAGAGGAGCAAGAGGATGATCAACAAAGCACCAACCTGACTGACGAGCTTTGTGGCATCAATTATTTGCATAAGGATGAAGGCGAGACACAAGAAGAAGTCTTTCCTTGCCAACTACCAGTTAAGGAATCCAATCAGGAAGACTTCCTTTTACCCTGCACTATCGGCAACCTTAAAATTCTCGCTGCTGCTGATCTAGGAGCTAGTCTTAATCTAATGTCTTTTTCATTATTTAAAGAACTAAATCTTACAAACATGAAAAAACAACTATGATACTTGAAATGGATGATACATCTAGATCTAAGCCTAGGGGAACTATAGATAACATTCTAATTAGAGTAGGTCAACTCCTTTTTCCTGCTGATTTTGTCATAATTGATATGGATCAACGTCAGTATAATAACTTAATTTTTGGAAGACCGTTTTTAGCAACTTCTCATGCTCACATTAAAGTTTTCGAAAAACAAATTTCCTTGGAAGCAGGGGGTAATAGAATTAATTTTGACTTAAAAACTCCTTTTAAAATATACATGGATCTTCCAAAGAGTCTAGCAAGGATGTCTTCCCCAACTTGCAATTTTGTGGAAAAAATGACTCTAAAGATAGTGGAAATGAGATTGTTGATTCTAAGCAGGAACAGGTAAACCGTGAGCTGAACCAAATTACCTAAGAAGGGGTAAATAATCATTATTGCAACCACATAATCGCTATCCATGATGGGATTACGTGAACTTGGCCATCATCCAATTCTTTCTGTGGCACATGCGATGGAGGAGACCACAGAGAACTGGACAAGGAATATCGAGCACGTTTAGAATGGACTTGCGCCCATGGTATTTAGCGACAAGATGTCGAATTTGAGATTCTTTCTTTTCAAGAATGGTACAAGGTTTGATTTGGAAACGCCCTACTAAACGAAGAAGTAAAAGGAAGATTACAAAGAGATTATGATAACAAATCTACTGTGAAAGTCAAGGATGATAGAACTCCTAGTATCAATACAATGGAAGCTATTACTGACGACATTGTTAAAACTGAAATTGGGGAATCTTCGAAGAATCAATCTTTTGACAACCCAAGCAGAACTGATAATCACTTGAAGAAAAAGGATTTGATTCAAGACAAGAAGTTATGGGACCACTAAAGTCGATAAGCAAGCCAAAATTAAGGCATTTGTAGACTGGATGGTTCATAGTTATTTAGATGATGCAAGGCCTCCTGATCGAGATAGTGACCCATAAGAAAGAAGTTTTGAAAAATTTAAATATGAATTCGACACTGAAGTATTGGAACTCCTAGATAGATATGAGCTCAAGATCGGAAAAAAGGGGTGCATGTTGGCTGATATTTAGGAGATGTGTGAGAGAACCTACAATGGAAGAAGGTCTTTTTGGCACGAAAGTGAACTTGAGGCCATGGAGGTACAAGGCTACCAAATTGAAAGAGTTAGGTATGATCCACCCGAAATACAAATGGAGACATTTAAGGTCCGAAGATATACAATAAGTGGCATTGGAAGGTTTATTTGCACGGAGAATTCTCTTGACAGGCAACTACCGGTTGGGAGGATGAATGGCAAAAAGTTCAAGGCTTTGATCAAAGAGGAGATGAACACCGAATTTGGTGTCGAACCCACATGATCACCAGTGGGAATGAGTCTAACTTAAAGATTCATTAATAAACAAAAGTGCTCTTACGGGAGACAACCCGTATTATCCCTTTCTTTATTTTTGTTTGATTGCATGTTTGTCTTATATTTTTGCAGGAATTAGAGCATGGAGATACGATAGAATCTGTTTACTGTTGGAACTTATGATCTTGGATCAGCCAATACGGAGTAACACATTCCTTAACTACGCCGTAACCATGCTACCGTAGATGATCTCTCCAGGTTTACTCTAATTACGGCGTAACTCCTTCTAATGGCTACACCGTAACACCTCTCTGAGGTGTTTTCCTTTAAAATATTTTTCAAGCATGCTAAACGTGTATTAGTAATTAAATGAACTTTGTGGGTATGTTCCCTGTAAGCCCTCACGAGACTTAACTCGTCCACTTGGGACACCAAGTGGTTTAAAAGGCTTGTTGCATACGCTAAATGCAACCGTGATTCCTACGAAAGTGAGTTAAGATTTCTTTTTGTTTTTATTTTTTATATTAGATTTATGCTTGTGGTAGTGTTGTGATTTCAGGGAAATAGAGTTTGCTTATAAAGGCTAGTTGAAGGCATGAAGATTTCTTGTGTTCCTTCTTTTATTTTGAGTGCAATTTTTAGGGAAGTTCTCGCTCTAATTCTACCTTCTCTTCACATTTACTTCATTTTTAGTACAAAAGGGACTTTGTACATTTCAAGTGGGGAGACGGGAGTAGAATTATCTTGAACTTTATTTTGCCCTCATTTTTCTAGTTCATTTTGAAAAATTTTGCCATTTTTAAAATTTTTTGACATGTTTTTCCTAACCGAACTATAATAGACCTTAGCCGAGCGCACTTAACCCTTCAATTAACATGGTAAGGATTAGCCTATTCAGTTTCCCCCTGTTTACCCAAATCCACCAAAATATTGAGTGTGCTGGTAGTTTTGTAGACTTTAGAACTTGGCTTTTACATCATTTCAAACCCATTAGACGAGTAATGTGCTAGACAAGTTTGGAAGGGACAATTTTAGAATGCAATGTTTTAGGATTATCACCCAAATAGCCTTATATGTGTGTGTTTATTGATTAGTCACCTCGACTTCTTGACCCCCGTGTAAACCCTTTTGTTGCACTTATTTTTAGTGCAAGATACCCCTAGTACACCCTTTTGAGCCGTTCCTTTCATTTCTTACCCAGATATATATTGTTTTGATGCACCATGATTTGTGCTTATTCACACATCCTTTTTAGCCTTAAATCAGACCAAATACACCAAATACTAACCAAATATGCCAAGAGAATGTGTGATTTGGTATTTGTGTATGTGCAGGTACGGATATGTGAAAAATGAACAAAAACAAAGCCAAAACTGACAAAAATGAGCACCAGAATGGAAGAAGGTCATACGCCGGAGCCGGAGAAGCAAAATGACAAAAGAAAGCTCAAAATATCATTAGAAGTCCTCAGAGATTCACAAAATTGCATAAATTGTCCCTGGTGAAAGATTTGAAGAAATGGCAAATTTAGTCCCTGAAGTTTCACAAGTTGGAAAACATAGTCCCTTGAAGAATTTTTAAGAGAAAAGTCAACATGAATCCTTCATGAATCAGAAATTGGCAAGATATACCCTTGGAAGAAACTTTGGATAATTTACAGAATTAGTCCTTGGAGTTTTTGATTTTCAACAATGGTCTTTGAAAAGTAATACAACTCCTAATCTAACTAGGATCCAATATTACTACTAGCCCAAATCTCAAGTCCAAAAATCCACCTAATCCCAAAATGAAACCAAAGCCCAACACGCATTCCATTTAACTCATACCCGGTCCACCCTATCCACCCAAGTCAACCTTACCCATGGTCAATGCTCGGTCAAACAATTTTAATAATAAAACACCCAAAAATATTAACCGCCCCCCAAATCCCTTCATACCCAGAAAAATTACTGTTTTATGAACCCTAAATATACCTCCCATCAAATTACCATGATTGGGTAATAATTACCTAATCATAAGGTGTTCTAGAAACTGACAGGGTCTCAGGAATGTCATACAAACACGTGGACCTATCACAAGACACACGCAGGATTACCATAGCATTTGCACGCAATCCAAGGGCTAAGGATTATTGGAAGTATCTGGATTAGATCAAACGGCTCAGGAAGGATTCAACTAACACAAGGAGTCGTGGATCAATGACATGGCAGCCTAGAAGCATCCCTCATCAACAGCTATATATACCACCTTCAAATCATGTAAACTGCAGTAGTGTAGGAGTAGGAGTAGATGTAGGTTTAATGTAATTTTACTTTACTGTTTTCTTAAATTTGTACTCAATTCATTTCAAGTTTTAATATAAAGTTTATTTCAGTTTCAATTATTTAGGAGTTATAAAATTTCATTTCAAGTATTTCTATTACTGCCTTATTGTTCGTTGAAGATTTGGCAAGCTGAATTCACTGTTTGATTAAGGTCTGATTTCATTTTACTTTATTGTTAATATAAAAAAAATAAAAATAAAAATAAAAATAAAATAAAATCATAATATTGTTGCTAAGGGTACATATGCTCTGATAAGCTATCACATCCCTTGTCATAAGTTCAAATAAGCTGTCTAGTGCTTATTGTGAACCTATGCCAGCTTCCTTGGTTCCTTATTCCACTTAGTCATCATAAAGTAAGTTTTCCTGCTTAATTTCTGCATTTACTTTATTAGTAGTTTTAGTTTCTGTTTTATGGCTTATTTATGTTTAGTTTGAATTATTATATCTGATGTAGTGTTTTTGTGAGGTTTTTATAAGATCTAGTTTAATATTCCATTAGCCTACTGCCTAACTTTAGTATAAACAGCAGAAGTGTGTTCTTGTTGTTCCTATTGTGATTTTGTTGTTCATTTAGCAACAAACATAGTTTAGGCATCAGTTTTGATCATCAGAATTATGGTTTAAGGTTTTAACCTGTGAAACATAGTTGAGACAGCTTGTATCAGGGGTGTTTGGCTTAACTGCATTTAGGGTATTATAGAAAATTTCTTGTTTAACTTTCTATCTCATCAACTTGCATTAGGCTAAACTAAGTTAGATAAGTAATGGTATTGGACATTCAATAGCTAAAAGTCAAATTCACTTGGAATTCCATTTCTAGCATACAACAGTTAGTTTCTAGGTTGCATAGTCTTAGATTCAGGTACACTAGTAGTTATAGTAGCTTAATTCAGTTTAATCATAGCCTAATGAATCATTAGTAGTCATTTAGGATAAAATCAAATTTCAATTTAGTCAAAATCTCAGTCATTTCAAAAGTCAAAGTTCAGGTAAATCTGTCTTAAAACCATCTGATCTAAAGCACTTTTAGGTTATCAAAGTAGTTTGTGGGTGTGATTTTCTGGTGTATTTAGATTCTCAGTAGTTCCAAGTAAGTTTTGCCCCCATAAGATTTCATTAAACAGCTTATTGGTACTGCTTATTTTGCCTATTAAGTTGGTTGGTTCAAGCATAATCTGTTTTCAAGTTTAGGGCTGCTAGTGTGTTCTGGTTATTGAAATCTGAGTATTATTGATCATTTAAGTTCTTTTAGCCCTTAAATTGAGTTTCTCATTGAAATATTGCCATTTGCTTATACTGCTTTGCTTAATGCTTATTCACTTGAATGCTTATTGCATCTGATTTGATCTTATCTTTGTTCCTGAGTGTCTATTGGTTTTATATCTGTTCATTTGAGCCTTATTTAGTCATTAAATCATTTTGTTAAAGTTTGGGTCAAGATTTGGTCAAAGTGCTTATTAATAAGCACTCCAAATAAGCTGATTTAAGCCCATAAGCACTTCTAATACTTAATTTTTAGATTTAAAACTTTTCCTAGGACTTTTATAATACTTTAGAATTTTCAGAATTTTTTCAAATTTTTCTAGCTTAATTTAGTATTTTTCTCATTAAATTTAAGTTTTTATTCAATTTTTATTACTATTTAATTACAAAAAATTCAGAAAAAGCCTAGAAAAATCCAAAAATATTTTAGAAATTAGTTTTCATTTATTTTTGAATTTTAGAAATTTATTTTGCAATTTTCCCATTTATTTTCCATTTTATTTGAATTTTTATTACTTTTTAATAAGATTTAATAGATTTTAATTCCTAAAAAATACACAAAAGGCCAAAAAAAATTAGTTTTTAGTTTTAAAATTACTTTTTAGTTATTAAAAATTTATTTTGCATTTTTCTCACCTTATTTGCATTATCTTTTCATTTTTAATTTGTTAAATTAGTTTTTAATTCATAAAAATTAAATAAAAAGTCAAAAAAAATATTTTTCTTTTTCTCAAAATTTTCTTTTATCATTTTTAACTTTTTAAAATTATTTTCAAGTCCGTAGGAGTAGTGTAGCTTAAAATTCACGTTTTATTTCGTACGTTTACGTTTATTTCGCGTTTTAGCTTAGGTTTTCGATTCTACGTTACGTTTTTTGTTTAATAACTTGAAATACGTGCTTAAGTGATTATTTGGGCTTCATTTACTTAATCATTAGTGTAATCTCATCAAAATCACTTTTTACCACTTTCACGACACGTTTCACAAATTGGGAATTCGAAATTCCATTCACCCTTCACACGGACTACGACCTC
Organism: Artemisia argyi; assembly: GCA_030686995.1. Taxonomy (NCBI): domain Eukaryota; kingdom Viridiplantae; phylum Streptophyta; class Magnoliopsida; order Asterales; family Asteraceae; genus Artemisia; species Artemisia argyi. The sequence goes on along the minus strand of CM060708.1, from coordinate 123,232,802 downwards.
GGGTTATCCGTATTTCTTTGCGGATTTCTTGAGTAATACTATACTATAATATAATTGATTTGATTTTATCACCTCAAAATTTTGGCGCCGCTGTCGGGGAAGGTTGAAGTGAATTTTTGATTTTCGTTTTCGAAATTGTGTTTTGAAAGCCTTCCTTGTACATATTTTCTATAAAAACAAAAAAAAAATTGAAAAATCAAAAACACTAGTGTTTTCAAAAATACCAAAAAGAAAGATACAGCATCGACTCTCCCGTGGAAGGGAGGGCGTTGTAAACCAAATAAGCTTATTAACATAAGAACGCGTGAAATTAGTTGCTAATCGGATTACTTTAATTCTACAACCAAATAAGTGGAAAATACGGATAGCTTTGACATTAAATTGCAAGCTGAAGAGAGTTCCACTCTTCTCTCCCGTTCCGTCGCGAGTAGTTTTAAAGGAAAAGGTTATGATTAACGTAACGTTTGAAAAACAAAAGAGAATAAAAGTTTTAAGTTTTTGAATTTCATTTTCCAATATATAAAAATACAAAAAGATTTTCCTTTTCTACTTTGATTTTCTTTTTCAATAATTAAAAACCAAAAATAATCTTCTTATCCTCTTATCATTTGATTCTTTTTCTTTAACCCTCTAAACCGATAATTCTTACGGATCCGACTTGTTTTAAATGTGGAGAACCGTTCTTTGAAGGTTCATGTGTTTGGTGTAAATGCGGACGGTGTGGTAACGATATTCGAGACGGAAGTTGTTGGTTTTGCGTTTCAAATACATACAACAACTTTCCAAATTTTTCCGACTACCTACCTCAGCCCGATTCATTCAATCAACTGAATTGCGAGAGATGTGGAAGAAATATAATCAATGGAATTTGTTCGTTTTGTGCTTCAGAAGATGAAAGTTCTTATACTTATGGTTTTAACCCGAACTTTTCCAATTATCCTCAAAGCGATTTCAATTCATATGAGAAATATCCGTACTTCAATGATGAATCGTTTCAAAATGCACCGACTTCACAACTACATTACAGTTGTGAGAATTGTGGAGGTCCACACTTTAGCACCGATTGTCAAACAAGGAAATCGTTTCCTTGTGACAATAATTATCACGACCAACCTCCACAATACGATACGGTTCTTACGGTTCAGAATGAGATCCTTAAAATGATGACTGCTCAAAATGACTTTAATGAGCAGTGTCTAACAGCAATAACCTTTTTAAAAAGGAAATTCGTAGAAGAGAACAAGATCAAACCATTAAGAGTATTGAAAATGAGCCTTATAAAGAAGAAAATTCTACGATTAATCCCACTCCGTCTTGTGAACCTTTAAATGTTGAAGATTGTTCTATGGCATCTCTTGACGATGATTTCTTTAAACATAGGGCTTTTAAAATCAAAATTGAACAAATTTACGCCTTGTCAAAAATTTCGAAATGTCGTATTGATTATGATGGACCATCGGTTCCTACTCCCTCTCCGGTGAGGGAAATGGAACAAGAAAACGAGGTGACAAAGGACTCGGTACTTTCCAATAATAATGGAAGTGCTAAATACGTCCAACCTACGGTTGTCCAAGAACCTAAGCCTACAACTGTTCCTAATCCGTCGAAATTTGATCCTAACCTTTCTCGATTTACGGTTAAGAGTTCGTCAAGCAAACGCACTGAGCTTAAAACGGTGTTTAGAAGAAATGACTTACCTAATCTTCACGAACAAGAACCGGAGACCATAACGGAAGTGGTGGAAATTCCTAGCTCTCAGAGCACACCATTTGTCCGACCTCCAGATTCTTCAAGATGTTTTTCGAGTATTGAATCTATCATCCCCGATTCTTCCCATCCTTTCCTCACACCAGATGAGGGAAGTGATCCCGTTTTGGAAGAAGTCGACACTTTTCTTGATAACAATGATTCTATTTCAATTGAAATTGTTACGCCGTCAGATCCTTTGGAGCCCGAGCTCCAGGATTCTTTACCCGATTTTGAGAAAAATGTTTTTGATACAACTGAAGAATGTGAGTTATCTCTGATTGATAATCCGAATGATCGTGTTGAGATGTTCTCCGATTCTGATGATGACGATTCTATATCTTGTGGAGACATCGACTATGCGGACGAATTACTTTCTTAGCTCATCAGCTTAGAAGAAGAGAATGATGAAGATGTTGACACTGAAATCCATGATGAAGCTCTTCATGAAAAATTATTGAATATCAATCTTCTCATTTCTAAGATTGAAGCATTAAATGATCCTCCGACTTCTTCTCCTATCCCCGTTATGGATAGTGATTTCTTACCCGAGCTTGAAATTTTTCAATTTGAAGAGACGAGTAGTGGTAGTCCCACTATTCATGCTGATATCTCTCTTCCGGATTATGAGCGTTTTGACTTTGAGATCGATTTTGAACTTATTTCCAATAATCCGTCACGTGACCCTCTTTTAGAGGATGTCGATCGATTTCTTGTTGTGGATGACTTGATACCACCGGGTATTGAAAATGACGAGAATGGCCTTCGAAGAAATATTCTTGAAGAAATACATGATAATGTTGTACTTAACGATGTTGATTCATCTCTCTTCGATTATCCTTCTTCTCGTCCGCCCGCGAAACCGCCGGATGTAGTTTTTGAATCCGGTACGGATGAAGATATTTTTGGATTGGTGGACGAGATTTCTGAACATGATGTTCCTGTGCTTAATATTTTACCCACCCGTGATTCGGAACTTGACTTTACTATCCGAGTGTTTCAACCATTCTTTGCTTATCCCATCATTTCTTCACTTTACAACTCCACTGGGAGTGAGGATACCGTATTTGACCCCGGCATCTCCGTTTATCATGCTGAGTGCCCGTTCTATCTGCTCTCCCCAAGGACGAATTAATTCGAGGATTGAGTCAAGCTCATGTGACTCGGTAATAAAAAACAAGCGCTTCGTGGGAGGCACCCCATGCTTATGCATTTCATTTTCTTTATTTTCTTAAGTAACGTGACATGAGGGGGGCGACCCTTTCCAAACTCGTGTTTTCGTGGTTTTTTGTGAATGTTTAGGAATTTCCCCGAAGTTTAAGGACTCTCGTGCTCGTACTTTGTCGTTCTCTCCACTCGAGTCTCATTCTTCGCTGCTATTTCGGAAATTCACCATATCCAAAATCTTATCAACTAACGTTTATCTCTTGGCATACTTTAGTCTGGGGAGTGAATCTTCGATTCAATTTGACCTGTACTTTCGTATGAGCTGTTAACTTACGCAACTCCGTTTTTCCACCAAAATTTAAATTTTTGTCACCTTTTTATGTTAAAAAAGAAAATGATGAATGATATATGGTATAATAATAAGATTTGACACCTTGTTTTGACTTTCCTACTGGCGAGAGTCGAAATAAATGTTCCGACTTGACCGGGCGTGTTGAGCCATAGCTCGTCTCCCTTAACCAATATAATCAAAAGATTATGGCTAAGCATCCGCTGATCTCATTACTTGGGATTTTAAATTTGCAGAGATCGAGGAATGATAGAGTTTATTTAGAAGTTTTGTGCTAAACGTGGAGTAGTTGGATCTCTTTAGAGCCCACGAAAGCTACTTGTGGCCTCCTCGTTCCTACAAGATTGCACACCAATAAAAATAGATCTCTAGGATTAATTAAGTGTATGGGGTTTGGGCAATACTTAGTTTTTTCTCGTTCCCAACAAAATCTCTGCATATGGGGGTTTAGTACACATAGGGGTACTGCCAGTGTTACGGTAAAATAGACTATTGCATCTTGCCGGTTCGCAGCCAATGTTGTGATCTTAGTAAAGGCCATAGGACTCGGGGTTTGGCATATGGTTATGAATATCAACAATAATAATCCAAAGCCAAAATAAGGCAGAGGAATCCAAAGCTATAAAAAGCAGCAGATATAAATCCAAAGTCATAATAAAACTCTTACATCTTGGCGGCTCTTAAACCGTTGTTGTAATTGAAATAAAGAACTAATGACCAAATATTATTAAAGTGCTTATAATTATGCAAAAATGCCAAGCTTCGACTCCGGGGGGTTTCCCTAATAAAAAGCTTCCGTTTCGGGTCTCAAACATGGGATGTCTCGGCTGTAAATAAAAAGGGGGCCCCCACAAATCGTGTTAAATCAGAGACCTTCATGTGGACCCGATTTCTGTATGCAAGGGTTTCGAGGGAAAGTTTGGAAACTACTTAGCGTTAAAATTTTGTGCTCTTATTGTACTAACAAGTATCAAAACGAGAAAATATGAAGCAATTCATTTCTCACAATTTAAAATCTTGAGATACAAAACATAGGAAATGGGAACAAGAGGTAATTACACAAGTAACTTTTGTGGGTAGTGTTAGCATCTAACTTGTGGATAAACAATGATTTTGATTTTACGCTTAGTTTGGGAGCTTGTGAAAAATCAAGGATGACGATTTTTATCCGTATGGTCTCTTCTCTGTGAGAAGTGTTTCTACTCGTAGACCCTGAAAGTTATCAATAGATAAAAATTGATAATGAAAGTCAAAGCAAACCGTCACATATATAAAAATGAAAAAAGAACAAAAATAGTAGTAATAGTTGTTATTCATAAAAATCGGAAAACGGGGCATTTTTGAGAATAAATGATTTTGATATCTCTTTTGAACATCATTGCTACTTTACAACGTCAGTAAAGAGAGGTTTTGAAATTATTTATCTCTTAAGCGTGAGGTGATGACATTGCGCGAGGACACGGCAATACTTTAGTCTGGGGGATTTTGATGTGTGCTTATTCACACATCCTTTTTAGCCTTAAATCAGACCAAATACACCAAATACTAACCAAATATGCCAAGAGAATGTGTGTTTTGGTATTTTTGTATGTGTAGGTACGGATATGTGAAAAATGAACAAAAACAAAGCCAAAATCGACAAAAACGAGCACGAGAATGGAAAAAGGTCATAAGCCGGAGCCGGGGAAGCAAAATGACAAAAGAAAGCTCAAAATATCATTAGAAGTCCTTAGAGATTCACAAAATTGCACAAAATGGTCCCTGGTGAAAGATTTGAAGAAATGGCAAATTTAGTCCCTGAAGTTTCACATGTTGGCAAACATAGTCCCTTGAAGAATTTTTAAGAGAAAAGTCAACATCCATCCTTCATGAATCAGAAATTGGCAAGATATACCCTTGGATGAAAGTTTAGATAATTTACAGAATTAGTCCTTGGAGTTTTAGATAATTTACACCCAAGTCAACCTTACCCATGGTCAATGCCCGGTCAAAAAAATTTAATAATAAAACACCCAAAAATATTACCCGCCCCCCAAATCTCTTCATACCCAGAAAAATTACTGTTTTATGAACCCTAAATATACCTCCCATCAAATTACCATGATTGGGTAATAATTACCCAATCATAAGGTGTTCTAGAAACTGGCAGGGTCTCAGGAATGTCATACAAACACATGGACCTATCATAAGACACACGCAGGATTACCATAGCATTTGCACGCAATCCAAGGACTAAGGATTATTGGAAGTATCTGGCTTAGATCAAATGGCTCATGAAGGACTCAAACTAACACAAGGAGTCGTGGATCAATGACATGGCAGCCTAGAAGCATCCCTCATCAACAGCTATATATACCACCTCAAATCATGTAAACTGCAGTAGTGTAGGAGTAGGAGTAGATGTAGGTTTAATGTAATTTTACTTTACTGTTTTCTTAAATTTGAACTCAATTCATTTCAAGTTTTAATATAAAGTTTATTTCAGTTTCAATTATGTAGGAGTTATAAAATTTCATTTCAAGTATTTCTATTACTGCTTTTTTATTCGTTGAAGATTTGGCAAGCAGAATTCACTGTTTAATTAAGGTCTGATTTCATTTTACTTTATTGTTAAAATAAAAAAAATAAAAATAAAAATAAAATAAAATCATAATATTGTTGCTAAGGGTACATATGCTCTGATAAGCTATCACATCCCTTGTCATAAGTTCAAATAAGCTTTCTAGTGCTTATTGTGAACCTATGCCAGCTTCCTTGGTTCCTTATTCCACTTAGTCATCATAAGGTAAGTTTTCTTGCTTAATTTATGCATTTACTTTATTAATAGTTTTAGTTTCTGTTTTATGGCTTATTTATGTTTAGTTTGAATTATTATATCTGATGTAGTGTTTTTGTGAGGTTTTTATAAGATCTAGTTTAATATTCCATTAGTCTACTGCCTAACTTTAGTATAAATAGCATAAGTGTGTTCTTGTTGTTCCTGTTGTGATTTTGTTGTTCATTTAGCAACAAACATAGTTTAGGCATCAGTTTTGATCATCAGAATTGTGGTTTAAGGTTTTAACCTGTGAAACATAGTTGAGACAGCTTGTATCAGGGGTGTTTGGCTTAACTGCATTTAGGGTATTATAGAAAATTTCTTGTTTAACTTTCTATCTCATCAACTTGCATTAGGCTAAACTAAGTTAGATAAGTAATGGTATTGGACATTCAATAGCTAAAAGTCAAATTCACTTGGAATTCCATTTCTAGCATACAATAGTTAGTTTCTAGGTTGCATAGTCTTAGATTCAGGTACACTAGTAGTTATAGTAGCTTAATTTAGTTTAATCATAGCCTAATACATCATTAGTAGTCATTTAGGACAAATCAAATTTCAATTTAGTCAAAATCTCAGTCATTTCAAAAGTCAAAGTTCACGTAAATCTGTCTTAAAACCATCTGATCTCAAGCACTTCTAGGTTATCAAAGTAGTTTGTGGGTAAGATTTTCTGGTGTATTTGGATTCTCAGTAGTTCCAAGTAAGTTTTGCCCCAATAAGATTTCATTAAACAGCTTATTGGTATTGCTTATTTTGCCTATTAAGTTGGTTGGTTCAAGCATAATCTGTTTTCAAGTTTAGGGCTGCTAGTGTGTTCTGGTTATTGAAATCTGAGTATTATTGATCATTTAAGTTCTTTTAGCCCTTAAATTGAGTTTCTCATTGAAATATTGCCATTTGCTTATACTGCTTTGCTTAATGCTTATTCACTTGAATGCTTATTGCATCTGATTTGATCTTATCTTTGTTCCTGAGTGTCTATTGGTTTTATATCTGTTCCTTTGAGCCTTATTTAGTCATTAAATCATTTTGTTAAAGTTTGGGTCAGGATTTGGTCAAAGTGCTTATTAATAAGCACTCCAAATAAGCTGATTTAAGCCCATAAGCACTTATAGTGCTTAATTTTTAGATTTAAAATTTTTCCTAGGACTTTTATAATATTTTAGAATTTTTCTAATTTTTTCAAATTTTTATAGCTTAATTTAGTATTTTTCTCATTAAATTTAAGTTTTTATTCAATTTTTATTACTATTTAATTACCAAAAATTCCAAAAAAATCAGAAAAAGCCTAACAAAATCCAAAAATATTTTAGAAATTAGCTTTCATTTATTTTTGAATTTTAGAAATTTATTTTGCAATTTTCCCATATATTTTCCATTTTATTTGAATTTTTATTACTTTTTAATTAGATTTAATAGATTTTAATTCCTAAAAAATACACAAAAGCCAAAAAAAATTAGTTTTTAGTTTTAAAATTACTTTTTAGTTATTTTATAATTTTTAGAATTTATTTTGCATTTTTCTCACCTTATTTGCATTTTCTTTTAATTTTTAATTAGTTAAATTAGTTTTTAATTCATAAAAATTAAATAAAAAGTCAAAAAAAATATTTTTCTTTTTCTCAAAATTTTCTTTTCTCATTTTTAACGTTTTAAAATTATTTTAAAGTCCGTAGGAGTAGTGTAGCTTAAAATTCACGTTTTATTTCGTACGTTTACGTTTATTTCGCGTTTTAGCTTACGTTTTCGATTCTACGTTACGGTTTTTGGTTTAATAACTTGAAATACGTGCTTAAGTGATTATTTGTGCTTCATTTACTTATTCATTAGTGTAATCTCATCAAAATCACTTTTTACCACTTTCACGACACGTTTCACAAATCGGGAATTCGAAATTCCATTCACCCTTCACACGGACTACAACCTCGGGTTATCCGTATTTCTTTGCGGATTTCTTGAGTAATACTATACTATAATATAATTGATTTGATTTTATCACATCACACCATTACACCTTAGCCTACCGTGTAGTCTAGTTTATGATTGGGAAGTTGTTGTTTGCCCTAGTTAAAGGTCTAAGTGGATGGATTCAAGAATCACGCCTACGAAGAGATATAATTGAAGATCATTTGAAGACCCCCCAAAAGTCTCATATATTGTTCATCTCAAGTGGGGCTATGTATATTGATTTTAAAAGAAAATGTGAAATTCCATATGTAGATATTTGAAATAAACAGGTGCACCAATATATAGCACCTTGATGAAGAGCTTATCAAGATTTACTATCGAAGAGGCCACTTCGCTCACATTAGAAGACAAGAGTTGGTAAATAATTCTACACCAACATGAAGACCAAGTTTTGTGCCCATAATGACGTCCTCTAATAGCACATTTACTTGATATGATCCAATTTCTGCGTTTCGAAGCTTAGACCTTGGGCGAATGGTAAATGGAGATGACTTAGTCATAGGCTTAGACTATTTGCTTGCTGTTTTTTAATTTACACCAATTTCGTGAAATCCCATGTCTATTCCTACCCTTAGTCGTGAATCATGCTTAGGTGAGAGATTTGAGCAGGTCTTGGTGTCTTGCCCGGTGTTCCGGTCATGTATCATTTCCGTTTTCGCTTTTGCCGTAACATGTTAGTAACGACACCACACCCCTAACCTTATATGTTTTCACCCAATGTTGCCTTCAAGGGTTGTTCCGACCTTAGCTCTAGTGGGGGAGTTTTGTGTAACTACCAAGCCTATGATAGAATACATACTATGACTGTGCAATGAGTGATCACCCCGAAAATTGACTCTTAGAATATCGAGAGAATGAGTGTTTGTTTTCCTTTTTCTGAGGTGTTCGGCTTCGAGAAATTCTAGCATAGGATAATTTTAAATTCATATTTCCCGAGTAATATTGGGGGATATCATTTTGAGAATACATCTAATAAGGTCTACTCGATGGCAAGTAGAGTTCAAGTGGGGGGATATTTGATAACATCAAATAAACCTGATATTTAAGTGTCAATTTCCCCCTATTATGCTAATTTATATTAATAATTATGTGGATATATGTAACACCCCCTAAATTTCAACTAGAGCAGCGGAAGACTTTGTGGGGTATTACTTAGAGGATCGAAGTCAAGTCATAGAAAATGACTCAAAGAGACGTTTTAAAGTTATGTTTATCATTCATTTAAAAGCAAGTTTTCAAATACAAAGTTGTTCCAGTTGTTTTAACATATCGAAGAAGGTATGTGTTATTAAGAGAGAATGACAAAACATTTTATTTAACACCAGTATAGGGGTTTAATGCCCTCTCCATGCCTTGAGCTCCTTCGCATTAATTTCCTGAGATAAACATGCTAAAAGTCAACAAAGTTGAGTGATATTCATAGGTTTAAGTTTAGTAGTTGAACACAAGTGATAATGATAATTGCATCGAATTACAATTATAAGTTGAAAATCATTTATTATTGCATTAAGATCATGACACTCAGCCGATTAACAGATCTCATCATAAATGATGGATTATAGTAACAGGTGCCCTCGGGATAGGTCCTTGCCAGTAACCTATTAGATTTCAAATAAAGTGCGTTTGGTTGTTTTCTCAACTCCCAAACGGGGATTGTCAATCCCTAATAGATCTATCTACAATTATTTACGTTCACCTCTCTGGGTGACTAAGGTTCATGGTATGAGGGGCTTTTGGCAAAAAGGGACTTAAGCAATAACAATTTCAGGCATAATATAAGAAAATACTTGTGTTCAGATTTTTAAGCATGTATCTCCCCACGAAAACAGTTTTATAAAAGTGGGCTATGAACTCACCTTAGTGGTTTAGTGAATAAAAATATCGATACTCAGTTTGCAAAATGGGAACGGCTCCACACACGACCTAGATAATATTTGGCAATTTTCAGTGTTTGATAGTCTTAATGTTTTAATCGCGAGTAGTTTTTGAATGCGTGATTTGTTAATTTATCTTTAGTAAGACTTTTGGTTTTAGTATATCGTACGTTTAGTTTAGTTATATATATATATAAATATAACGTAAGGTTTAATAATAAAACAATAACGACAGTTTGAAATAAAGCGTAACGTTTAATAATAAAAATACTAATAATAATAATAGTTTGAAAATAAACGTAACGTTTAATAATAATAATAATAGTAATAATAATATTAGTTTGAAAATAAACATAACGTTTAATAATAATAATAGTAATAATAATATTAGTTTGAAAATAAACGTAACGTTTAATAATAATAATAATAATAGTAATAATAATATTAGTTTGAAAATAAACGTAACGTCGTGACGGGAACTCGTAAAAATGGAAAATAAAAATAAAATGTTGATTTTTATATACGACCCTTGTCTTTTCCAAAAATTTATACTTTTTACCCTAACGGCGTTAGCGTTACGCCGTTAGTCCAAAATTAAATATATTTATATATTACGTCCAAAACTATATATTTCTTACACTTTTCACCCTAAAGTTTATAAAAATCAGTTTTCATCCTAAAATTTAGGAAATGACAGTTTTCACAACTTTGAAAAGTTGACACCTTTAACCCGATTTTTGTAAAATTTGCAAATCTAGTCCAAAATTCAGAATTTTCAAAACTTAATGTTTTCATTTCTTAAATAGTTTCAAAACAGCTTATTGAGCTTATTCTAACAGCTTATTAGTTCGAAAAATTAATTTGATAGCTTATGGGCTTTTAACGAAAACTTAAGCCCGTTAGTGTTTTTAAATCCAATGGGCCTACGAGGGTTTTGGGCTAAGGTTAGGATATTAAAAACGTTGCAACTCAGCTTATTGCCTCAGCTTATTCAATCGGCTTATTTTGAAATGATTGGGCCTTAAGGCCCAATCGATACTAATTAACTTTTCAAAAACTGGTTCTTAGTCGATTTGCTTTTGGTCAATTACTAGGTCCAAACGTGATTTTTATTACAAAGTTTCTATACGAAAATGATTGTTTGACATGGGGTCTATTAGTTTGTGACATAAAATGGTATGCTCGTTAAGTGAACTTTTAAGATATACGTACGTTTTGGGCTTGCATGGGACGAGTTTTTATAAAACAAAAGACATAGAAAATTTTTAGAGTTTTTCATACTTGTTGTGGTACGTGATGAGTGTGTAAATACTCATCATTTTATACCAATCTGAGCTGCCAAAACATACAAAAACACCCAAATATGTATCAAAATACTTAAAATATCTTAGAGGTGTGTTTTTTATGTTTCAAACACAAAATATGCAAAAACAAATGAAAAACGTACAAAGTTTGCATAATTGGCAGTTTCAGTCCCTCAAGTTTCATAAATTTGCAAAACTAGTCCCTGGTAAATCAAAACTTGTACAAATGTCATAAAAGGTCCTTGGGATTCATAAGTTGTAAGAAATAGTCCTTTAAAGTTTAAAATCACATATTTACAACTTTGGTCCCTCAACTTTGAAAAATGTCAAAAATAGTCCCTAAGGTTTTGAAAAATGGAAAATGTGAAAAATAAACCTTATACTATTCTAAAATGACAAAATTGGTCCTTATGATAACTTTTGAGAAGTTACAAATTAAACCCTTCAAAAATCAGAAAATTACAGGTTTGGTCCCTGGAGTTTGTGGAATTGACAGATTTAGTCCCTAAAGTTTAAAAATGGAAAATTATTCATTTATGGTACTTGTACTAACCATATTTGACAGGTTTAGCCCTTATAAGAAGTTTGGAAGGATAGCTAATTCAGCCCACAAGTTTTGGTAAATTACAAAAATAGTCCTTGTGGTGTCTTTTGTAACAAACCAAACGGACCCTTCCATATTTATTACCCATAAACCTGATCCAACACCAGCCCACTACACCTCCAAGCCCAAACCAAATAATAAACCCACCCAGTCCACTCCAGGGTCAAAAGTCGGTCAAACCCACCAAATACCATCATCCCCTACACTCCACCTCCCCTGCTACTTGCAACTCCACCTCACCATTTCACCACTTGCTTCACCACCTCCACAACCTCTCATTTCCACCAATCCTAAACCAAAACCCACCCCATGGGTTTACCCCAGGGGATGCCATGTGGCACTCCTACATCCACCCTCACAACCTACACCCTGCCACTGCCACCTCTGGGACAACCACTTGTGGTATGTCCCCTCCAAAGTAGTGTTTCAAACGATGTCCATTTACTTTAAAGTTGGGACCGTCGGGTTGTAATAACTCAACAGTTCCGTATGGGTATACTTTTGCTACAGTAAATGGTCCAGACCAACGGGTTTCTAGCTTGCCCGAGAAAATTTTCAATCTTGAATTGAAAAGAAGAACTCTGTCACCAACGTTGAAAACGCGGTTCTTTATTTTAGAGTCATGTATCTTCTTAGTCTTTTCTTTATAGATTAAAGAATTCTCGTAAGCTTGATCACGTAGTTCATTTAGTTCATTTAGCTGAACCTTGCGGTGATCACCCGCTGTCTGAATGTCAAAGTTTGCATGTTTCAAAGCCCAGTAGGCTTTGTGCTCTAATTCGATCGGAAGATGACATGTCTTTCCGTACACCAACTTGTATGGATTACACCCAATGGGTGTTTTATAAGCTGTACGAAAAGCCCAGAGTGCGTCGTCCAATTTGTCCGACCAAGAAGCACGGTTTTCACCAACCGTCCTCTCCAGAATTCTCTTTATGCCTCGATTTGAGACCTCCACCTGCCCACTAGTTTGGGGGTGATATGCAGTAGAAAGACGGTGAGTTACACCATATTTCAGCATCACTCTTGCAAATTGATCATTGCAAAAGTGTGTACCACGATCACTGATAATGGCACGAGGAGTCCCGAATCGAGCAAAGAGAGACTTCAAAAATTTTACAACTACTCGGGCATCATTGGTGGGTAAGGCTTTTGCCTCAACCCATTTTGACAAATAGTCGACTGCCACGAGTATATACTTGTTACCTCTTGAAGATGGGAATGGGCCCATAAAATCAATGCCCCAGATGTCAAATATTTCATAGACTTGGATGATGTTTTGAGGCATTTCATCCTTCTTAGAAACATTCCCGTGATGCTGACAAGCATCACAAGTTTTGACAAGTTCTTGGGCATCTTTATAGATGGTGGGCCAATAGAAACCAGAATCAAAAACCTTTTTGGCGGTGTAGTTTGAGCTGTGATGTCCCCCAGTGGGTCCATCATGACATGCTTTGAGGATTTCCATGGCTTCATTACCATGGACACACCGTCGGATGACTTGATCCGCACATATCTTAAAGAGGTAGGGGTCGTCCCAGAAATAGTGTTTAACGTCTTTGAAGAATTTTTTCTTCTGTTGGGACGACATCCCTTTCACTATGAAATTACCCGCATGGTAGTTTGCAAAATCTGCAAACCATGGGGTAGAGGTATCATCCCGGGTAGAGATTAGATTGAGAGTCTCCAGAGGAAAAGTTTCATTAATTTCTTTTCTCTCGAGAATATCCTTATGAGGATTCTCTAACCGGGATAAGTGATCAGCAGCAAGGTTCTCTGCTCCTTTTTTGTCTCGTATGAGTATATCGAATTCCTGAAGGAGCAGGACCCAACGGAGTAGTCTTGGCTTTGCATCCTGTTTAGTGAACAGGTATTTCAAAGCCGAGTGGTCCGTGTACACCACACATTTGGTTAGGATTAAGTAAGACCTAAATTTCTCAAAGGCATATACCACAGCTAATAATTCTTTTTCTGTGGTGGTATAATGTACTTGAGCTTCACTCATGGTCTTACTTGCGTAGTGTATTGGCTGAAAATGTTTGGATTTGCGTTGCCCCAGAACTGCACCAATAGCGAAATCGCTAGCATCGCACATAAGTTCGAAGGGTAAGTCCCAGTCGGGGGCAACAAGGATTGGTGCCTCGGTAAGCTTTTTCTTTAAAGTAGAGAAAGCTTCGATGCACTCGGGGGAAAAGATAAAAGGAGCATCCTTTTCAAGAAGATGAGTCATGGGCCGGGCTATCTTGGAGAAATCCTGAATGAATCTCCGATAGAACCCGGCATGGCCAAGGAAACTCCTTATTCCTTTAACAGTGGTGGGATGAGGCAGTTTAGCTATAACATCAATTTTGGCCTTATCGACCTCAATCCCACTTTTTGAAATTTTATGGCCGAGGACAATGCCCTCCTTAACCATAAAATGGCTCTTCTCCCAATTTAGACAAAGATTAGTGTCTTCATAACGTTGAAGCATCTTTTCTAAATTGGAAAGGCATGAGTCGAAAGAATTCCCAATGACTGAGAAGTCATCCATGAATACCTCCATGGTTTTCCCGATCATGTCGTGGAAAATAGCCATCATGCACCTCTGGAAGGTGCCCGGAGCATTGCATAACCCAAAAGGCATGCGACGATAGGCAAATGTTCCGTAAGGGCATGTGAAGGTAGTTTTATCTTGATCCTGTGGATCAATGGGAATTTGGAAGTAACCCGAGAAGCCGTCGAGGAAACAATAATACTCATTCCCCGCTAGTCTCTCGAGCATCTGATCCATAAAGGGCAGAGGGAAATGGTCTTTGCGGGTGGCTTCGTTAAGCTTTCTGTAATCGATACATACTCGCCACCCTGTAACCAAACGAGTTGGTATCAACTCGTTATCCTCATTTGTGACAACCGTGATGCCACCCTTTTTTGGAACGCAATGTATTGGGCTAACCCAAGGACTATCTGATATAGGGTAAATCAATCCCGCATCGAGAAGTTTGATAACTTCTTCCTTGATAACTTTGTGGATTTTTGGATTTACCCTTCTTTGATGCTGCACGGTAGGTTTAAAGTCCTCTTCCATTTAGAGTCAGGAAACGGGTCTGTCTATAACCAGAATCCCTATTCCTACCATGACACAACTGATTCATTCCATCAGTTACCACACCATGAGACTCAGCAGTTTTACTGTTGTGAGTACTGTGGTGGTTCACATTACAGTTCTGATTGTCAATCGGGCAACACGCTTGTCTATGAGCAGTTTCCTGATAACAATTATGACTCTAGCCCATACGACTCACAGCCACATCAGTTTTACTGTTGTGATTACTGTGGCGGTCCACACTTTAGCTCTGATTGTCAAACGAGGAATCCATTTCCTTGTAACAATTATGACTCTTCGTATCAAGACCAACCTCCACAGTGTCAAACTATCCAAGCAACTCCTCAAATCCAGCAAGACTTTTTAGAAGTTCTTGAGAAATTTAAAGAACTTAAGGAGGAGTTAGCTAATATTTCACTCCGCCAAACTCCAAGTTCTTCTTGTGCATATTGTGGGGGTCCTCATAGTGATTTTCAATGTCAACCTTTCGGTTTTGACACATCCACATCCCCACAATTTCCTTTCATTCCAAATTCTCGTGGGAAAACTATGGCAGAATTACTTGCTGAAGAACGAGAATCTGGAAAAAGCATGGAAGAATTATTGGCTGAGCAACGAGCAGCTAAATTTCGTGCTAACATTCGCAATACTGCTCTATTTGATGACTATGATGACAGTGATGATGAAGATAACATTGTTATTATTCAAAAAGATTCATCAAAGTCATCAGTTGATATCCCAGCAGTTGAGATTCCATCTCAAACAACTGCTATCACACCCGAGGTTCCCACTCACTCTTTGATCATGGGGGACGAGCATCTTGACACTGTTCCTGAAAGGGAATCGGACGAATTCATAAAGTCTAGTGTTGAGAACCTTGTTCCAATCCCGAGAGAGTCACAGGGAACTTTGGATGATATGTGTGATATTCCTTCCCCCATTGAGTGTACTAAAGATCAATTTGAGACTTTCTCAGATTTTAGCGTTGATTGTACATCTCATGGAGACATTGAGTATGTTGAGGCACCACTACCTCATTCTGATGTTGATCCTCTTCTCGAGGAGTTCGCTGATGAACTTGCTCACATCGATCCACCTTCCTTGGAAAGTGATAATGGTCTCCTTGACTTCGAAGCTGATCTGGGAGAAATTGAAAGTCTCCTTTATCATGATCCGTCACTCACTTCTGATCCCGAAAATCCAATAGAGAATATTGATCACTTTGTTCCCAAAGCATTCAATACTACTCTCACCAATCCTCTATTTGAATTCGAATCTGAATTCACTTTGATTTCTGATAATCCACTCTTTGATATTCAGAACGAGGATTGTGATGAGTTTATTCCGGAACATGAGTTCACAGATTCACATCTTGTGAATAATTCTCTTCATGAGGAGTTCTCCGGTGAACTCACTCATCATGTCATGACTCCTCCGGAGTTTGATATCCCGGGGGGAGATGCTCTCAATCATGAGAATTTGCAAATTCCCACCCACCCTCCCAGGATGTTTTCGAGCTCACCCTTTGAAATCCAAAATCAGGCTAATAAGCCTGCCTTCGAGGAAGAAGATCTTATCATGATTGTCATCATGGTTTTCTTCCTTTTCTTCACCTACAGGGTGACTTCTCCTGTTCTTCACTCCTTCGGGAATGAAGACATTATCTTTGATCCCGGCATTTTCATATATCATTATCTTGAGCCGGGATTATATCTCATCGGTGTGGAACTTTCACGTGCTTCAAATGTTTATCCAAACATCTTGAATGAAAGTTCTTCCACATCGAGCTTCCCCAAGGACTAATGAATTCGGGGTCGAGTCACGCTAGCGACTCGGTAAACAAAAACAGAGCATGCTTATAGGGTTTTCACCCTAAGTGTGGGGGAGTCCCCCATGCTATGATTACAGAAGTGAAAAACAAAATGATGTTTTCCACGCTTACCTTGTAATATTGCCCTTTTACGTTCTAAGAGTCGGCATAATAGCCGGAACTTTGAATATTGAGGACAATATTCATGCTTAGTGGGGGGGGGGGGGGGTATTCGCTATTCTAGCGAATTTTATCACATTTTACTATCTAATACCCCCGTTTTTGACCAAAAAATTTTTTCAAAATTTTTTCACTGGAGCTCAAAATTTTTTGTAGTAATCAGTCCGCCTTGTCTAAACGACAAAAGGGATTGGCTAGTCCAGGAGCAAACGGCTCTTGGTAAAGACATCTCAAATCCGTTGACGGCTTGCAATTTGCCCAAAATTGTATGGTTCCTCAGCTCCCCCGCATCCTCATAAGCAAATGAGCTGGCTAGCCCGCAAGATTATGGCTTGTGGTAAAGGCCGTGGAAAATCCATAATTGGTAATCAGCTCACCAAGATGTTGACTATTCCATCAAGAGTTGGCTAGTCCAGAAGCAAACGGCTTTTGGTAAAGACTAATCAAATCCGTTGACAGCTGGTGGTTTGCTCAAAATCACACGGTTATCAGGTGTGCCACAGTTCTTACACCTAGCTACTCCAGAAGTGATGGCTTTTGGTAAAGAGTTTCAAATCCATTAAATTTTCTCAAAAGATTGCTAGGGACTAGCAATAGTTTAGTGTGGGGGATTGATGAGTGTGTAAATACTCATCATTTTATACCAATCTGAGCTGCCAAAACATACAAAAACACCCAAATATGTATCAAAATACTTAAAATATCTTAGAGGTGTGTTTTTTATGTTTCAAACACAAAATATGCAAAAACAAATGAAAAACGTACAAAGTTTGCATAATTGGCAGTTTCAGTCCCTCAAGTTTCATAAATTTGCAAAACTAGTCCCTGGTAAATCAAAACTTGTACAAATGTCATAAAAGGTCCTTGGGATTCATAAGTTGTAAGAAATAGTCCTTTAAAGTTTAAAATCACATATTTACAACTTTGGTCCCTCAACTTTGAAAAATGTCAAAAATAGTCCCTAAGGTTTTGAAAAATGGAAAATGTGAAAAATAAACCTTATACTATTCTAAAATGACAAAATTGGTCCTTATGATAACTTTTGAGAAGTTACAAATTAAACCCTTCAAAAATCAGAAAATTACAGGTTTGGTCCCTGGAGTTTGTGGAATTGACAGATTTGGTCCCTAAAGTTTAAAAATGGAAAATTATTCATTTATGGTACTTGTACTAACCATATTTGACAGGTTTAGCCCTTATAAGAAGTTTGGAAGGATAGCTAATTCAGCCCACAAGTTTTGGTAAATTACAAAAATAGTCCTTGTGGTGTCTTTTGTAACAAACCAAACGGACCCTTCCATATTTATTACCCATAAACCTGATCCAACACCAGCCCACTACACCTCCAAGCCCAAACCAAATAATAAACCCACCCAGTCCACTCCAGGGTCAAAAGTCGGTCAAACCCACCAAATACCATCATCCCCTACACTCCACCTCCCCTGCTACTTGCAACTCCACCTCACCATTTCACCACTTGCTTCACCACCTCCACAACCTCTCATTTCCACCAATCCTAAACCAAAACCCACCCCATGGGTTTACCCCAGGGGATGCCATGTGGCACTCCTACATCCACCCTCACAACCTACACCCTGCCACTGCCACCTCTGCCACCCTGCTACATCCACCACCCCTTATCCCTTCAATATAGCACATCCCGAGACTAATAAATGCACCTAAACCTTCCCTGCTACACGCTACAGTCAAATTGGCACAAAACCAATTTTCCCGCCAAATTGAATCAATGGCTAGGATGAGTTTTTATGATCTAATGGTGCTGGGAAATGATCATGTGACCCACAAGAACCTGTTTGAAGGCTATAAATGGAGAAGGAAGCTGAAGTGAGAAAAGTAGTAGATTAATTAGATTAGAATAGTTATCAGTAGTTAATTTTCAGTATAATGTGGTGTAAACTTAGTATAAATTTCCTTTCCAATTGTTAAAACTAGTTTAAATATTGTTGCAACCTGTTTGTGTAATGTAATATAACTCTTATTTCAAACTAAATTCAAGTTTACTTCATCACATTCATATTTGGAAATTTTAAATGAAACTGACAATTTCATTTGGAATTATCAAATAGTGTTGTTTCTTAAGCTCATATAAGCTTATATAGCTTATTGTGAGACTTTGTGTGTTTAAGTTCTGTTAAAGTGAAGAAATTCCAAATAGTCAACGAAAGTCAACAAGTATTCAATATGATGATTCTGAGTATTTTGGGTGTTTGATCATTGTTCTGGGTGAAGTTTGAGCCTATCACAAGGATAGGCATGTATGAGGTATCATCCCTGTTCAGCTGGGATTCTTTCAGTAAGCTCCTTTTTTATTTCCTAGTTTAATAATTTCATATTTAGTTAAGTTTATTAGATCTGCTAGTAAAATTTGTTAAACTGTTTTAGTTGTTTCATTTGATTGATATTCAGTGGTTATAAGTGATATTCAGTATGCTTGATCAACTGTGGTTTACTGATTTGAAATTGAGCTTTGACTGCAATGAAAGTTGTTAATCTATGATTGTATTGTTTAGTTGTTCATTGTAGTTGTTTAGTATTAATTTAGCTCTTGTAATACCTCTGTGATTGAATTTGAGCTTTACTTAAGTAATTTAAACCTTAGAATCCGTAGGAATAGTGTTAAATGATAGTTAAAGGGGTGTTTGGAATTGCAGGTTTGAAAGGGTTGTGGTTGTCCTTGATGACCAAAACCTGTTTATACAACCCACCTAAGTCCTAAGTAACCCCAAATAGTCATTACCTTGCTCATTCCCATAGCAGAAGTCAACATCACACAAGCTCCACCACCACAGTTAACTGTGGTGGTCTTTAAGTTATATAAGCCCCTAAATTAGTTTACATCTTATACCCTTAGGTTAGGTTAGCTTAATTTCAACTCATTTCATCCTAATCAGACCTTAGAATAAGCCCAAAGTTCAAATTAGTCAAACTGTTTCAAGTTTTATCAAAAGTCAAAAAGTACCATTTCAGATTTTCACCAATATGATAGGAATTGTTTAGATTTTTGTAGTGAGATCTAGGCCATGAGCTTTTGAGGATAAGTAGTCTACCATCTCAGCTTTTCAATCCCATAATCACTATATTTTTAGGATTTATCTTGTGGGCCCCACAATCCTCCAAAGAGGACTGCAGGGCAAACAGCTGCCCTGTGCAGCAGACCATCCACCCAACACCACCACTTTGGTGGTGTTTTGTGGCCTCTTCAGTAGCTCCAACACCTAGGTTTTAGTTTCCCCCAACCCCCCTCCTAGCAGGCCTTCTATTTTGACCATAGGTTTGACCTATAGCCCAGTGGACGCCACTAGAAACCAAACCTAAAGTCTGTCCCCAAAATCTGTTTCATCTCATTTTCCTTAAGTGATTATTTGGTGCTTATTAGCTTATTTATGTTCATTACTTGTTCTTTCTGGCTTATTGTTGTTTGTATAACTTATTTGTATCTGTTTTTATCAAAGTGGGACCCACACAAGCTCATTTGAGCTCAATTGCCCAAACAGTCAACTAAAGTCAACTGTTTTAGACAAAGGGGTGCATAGTGCTTATTTTTCAGTTACAAATAAGTTGTTTTCACAAAAAGTCTTAGTTTTTAGGTATAAAACAAGTTTGTAAAAGAAAAATCCAAAAAAGTTAGTTTTAAATTAAGTGATAGTTTCGATTTAATTCCATTTAAGTTTAATTTGCATTTTTAGATTTTAATTAAGTCACTAGTGTTTTTATATTTTTATTAAATACCTTATTTAGTAAAGTAATTTTGATAAATTTTTCAGATTTTTATTTTGTCATCTAGTGCTAGTTAGATTTAATTTTAGTTTTCTTTATTATTAATTAATATTAAGTAATAAATATCATATTTAGTTTCTATAAGGTTAAACTTAGTTTTTATATTTTTCCTAGCTTTAATATAGTATATTAGACTTTTAGAAAATATATTTTGAGATTCTGCTGTTCATTTTCTATTTTTCTTATTTTATTTGTTTAAAATAGACTTAAGTTAATTAATAGGTAAATAATTAATAGTTTAATCTTAAAATATAATTTTTAGAGTTTTTATAATTTTTTAGGATTCCTGTAATGGTTAAGTAATTTTATAAATTTTATCTTAATTTTCCAAGTTAATTTAGTATTAATATAAATTAAAAGTAGTTTAATTAGTTTAATTAAGTTAAA
The DNA here is from genome assembly GCA_030686995.1 of Artemisia argyi. NCBI lineage: Eukaryota > Viridiplantae > Streptophyta > Magnoliopsida > Asterales > Asteraceae > Artemisia > Artemisia argyi. The sequence continues at coordinate 123,211,709 of CM060708.1, read as the reverse complement.
TAGTTTTTAATTAATTACAAAACCACAAAAAGACAAAAATATTATTTTTAATTTTTTATACTTTCTTCAAGTTCTAATTTAGGTTTAGAAAATATTTTTGTTAATTTTTAGTATAATTTAAATCATTTGTCATTTTTAGTTTAATTAAATTAGGTTTTAATTTAGATTTTAAATAGTTTAATTAATTAAATAATAGTTTAATATTATTTTAATCACTTTTATAATTTCTTTTTCATTTTTAATTATAAGTTTTGAAAAGTGTCAAAAGCACCCCCTGTAGTTTGATAATTACCAAAATCCCACTTTTCCAGTCCGATACGTGATCTTAATTGTGAATTTGTGCATATATCTGGTATCTGATTATTGTGAATATTATATCTGTTTGCCAATACCAAAATAACAGTAGCAATACCAATCCCACATCATCTGGCTACTGTCCTCAGTGTCACTTTCTCATAAACGATTCTAAAAGCACCATTTCAATCTCGCTGGGACTTTTACGACCCGTGGAAACACTACACTATCACCGGAGTATTGATTCTAGGCTATCTTTGACTTGTTGACCTTGGTCAATAATAATTAGACGGTTTAGGCTCAATCAGTACGCTAGGAATGTACTTCAAAATGGTTCGTACGTAGCCTTTTAGTTTCAAAACTCTACATAGTTTATTTGTTGTGGTGTGAAATATATAGATGAACGTAAAATATATATAGGTCGTTTATCTAGTTTTTAAAAAATGTGGTGCATTTGTGTGTGTCGCGTATAAAAGTATGCAAATGAATGTATAGCTAAAAAATGAAATGAGTCGTTAGGGACTTACGACACCAAATGGTGGGGTAAATGAGACTTAAAGTCGAGAAGTAAGTGAGATGAGTACGTAGTGTGTATGTTTGCTCGACCAAGATTCACAAACAACCAATTGTTTCTCCTAAACCCACACGAATTCCTTGAATTCCTACCCAATGCTTTGACCCAATGCCTAGCTTTACTACTTAGAAATATTTGGTAATTTTTGGTTTGCATGGAAGTAGAAAACGCAAGCATGCATGCATGGGATATATATATGGTTCCTAGTGTGTTCTAGTGTCTAAGTTTTAATGTGATGTGATTGTTACGTGATCTCAAAAAGTCCTAAAGTTGTAAGAGTAACACTAGTACTCAAGGTTTTGGTTTCTTGCGGTCGACATCCTCAAAATTCAAAGAAAAACGTGGGCAATGAAATATTGTAAGGCATGGTACTTGTGAAATACATTATAAAAGGTTATGGTACTTTGCCTAGTGAATAAAATATGGAGATGAGTGTGCTTGATTTAAGGGAGTACTAGTTTGTCTTGAAAATGTATGTCGACTGCAATTTCATTTGTAAACCGATTAGTAAATCTGTTGGGACTTGTGGAATTTTGATAACTTGGCAATATTTAGACCTTAGTTTGTGTTTAGAAGGAGTTTAGGATGTTTTAGAACCAATCATGGGTTAAAACGGTTGAGTTTTGGAAATGTTGAAATTTTATAAAATCGTTTTTGGGACAATTGGTTTGCCTCGTAAAATCGTACCTAGACTCAACGTGAGAAGCTAAAAATCGACACTCTAACTGTTGGCTAGGGGAGGAACGAGTATGTATAAAAACATAGGGGTGTCGTGTGTAGGATTTGAGCGTACGAAGCTTGTTTCTAGTTGTCCTAGTCGAGTGAAATGAAAACAAAACAAAGGGAAATTGGGCTTGATTTGGTTTTGGGCTGTGAATAGTAACAGGCCAGGAATTGTTTTTGGGCTTAAAGGGTAATTAAGGGTCCGGTTTGGAGGTAATTGTAATTAGTAAAATTGTTAATTATAATTAGTGAATAGTTTAGTATTTAATTAGTGAGACTTTTACGTGAGTACGGACGTTGTCGAACGTATTTAGTTAAAATATGTTACGTAAGTTCGTAAGTGGTAAAATTTAATATTCTCGTGATTGTTAGACTATTTTGGTACATGTGTGAGCATCGTTCCGAGGAAAAAGGATTTTAAGTATCGTAGTGATGTCGAGTAACATAGCATATTTAAATAAATAAAAAAAATTGTTATAGGTAAAAACGTTATTAATTAACGTAATAATATATTAATCTTGATTAACTTTACTATTCATAGGGAAATTTTTACGGGAGATTACAGTACCTACCCCTTATTCTGAATTCCATCCCGGAATTCTAGTCTAAGATGGTCGTCAGGGGTGTCTAAGAAAATAGATGGGGGTATTTGGCACGAATTTGGTCCTCGCGTTCCCAAGTGTATTCTGGTCCTCGCTTAGAGTTCCATCTAACCTTGACTATGGGAATACGGTTTTGTTTTAATTGTTTGACTTCTCGATCCATGATTTCTACTGGTTATTCTGTAAAGACAAGTTTATCGTCAAGTTGAATCTCTTTGAGTGGGATCACTAGAGATTCATCGGATAAACACTTCTTAAGGTTAGACACGTGGAAGGTAGGGTGTACTCGGCTAAGTTCTTCTAGCAACTCTAACTTATATGCCACTGGTCCAATCCGTTCTAGGATGCTAAATGGCCCGATGTACCTAGGGTTTAACTTTCCACGCTTTCCAAAGCGTATCATTCCTTTCCAAGGAGAAACTTTCAACATTACCCTATCTCCAACCTGAAATTCCATAGGTTTTCGTCTTTTGTCGGCATAGCTTTTCTGCCTGTCTCTTGCAGCTTGCAGCCGTTATTTGATCTTAACTATTTTCTCCGTTGTCTCATGAATGAGTTCGGGCCCGGTGAGTTGTATGTCACCCACTTCGGCCCAACAAACAGGAGATCTGCACTTTCTTCCATACAGTGCTTCGAATGGGACTGCCTTAATACTAGTGTGGTAACTATTGTTGTAGGAGAATTCTACCAATGGTAAGTGTTTGTCCCAACCTTTTCCGAAGTCGATCACATATGCTCGGAGCATGTCTTCTAAGGTTTGGATGGTTCTCTCACTTTGTCCATCGGTCTGTGGATGGTATGTTGTGCTCATGTCTAACTTAGTACCTAGTGCTTTCTGCAAAGAGTTCCAGAAATGAGACGTGAACCGACTATCTCGATCAGAGATGATTGAGATAGGCACTCCATGCAGAGTAACAATCTCTTTTAAGTACAACTGTGAGAGTATATTCATTTCGTCGGTTTCTTTGATAGGCAGAAAGTGAGCGGATTTGGTGAGACGATCAACGATGACCCATATGGTATCATATCCTGTTGACGTCTTGGGTAGTTTGGTGATGAAGTCCATTGTAATCCGTTCCCATTTCCACATGGGAAGTTCGGGTTGTACCAGCAATCCTGATGGTTTCTGATACTCTGCTTTTACTCTGGCACAGGTCAAACATTTTCCGACATACTCTGCTATGTCGGCTTTCATGTTTGGCCACCAATAGAGTTTCTTAAGATCCTGATACATCTTGTCGGTACCTGGGTGAATGGAGTACTTTGATTTGTGCGACTCATGCATGATGAGGTCACGTAATCCTCCATAGAGTGGAACCCAACTTCTTTCCTTAAAACAGAGCATTCCGTTTGATCTCTTCACAAAACCATTTGAGTTCTCCGGCATGCCGTAGATTCTTTCATTTGGTCTGTTCTCTTCTCGAAGAGTTTCGGATTGTGCTTGAAGTATTTGCGATGGAAGAGGCGAATAAACCGTCATTCCCAAGGATCGAACCCTGAGAGGTTTTATTCGTTCTTTCCTGCTTAAGGCGTCTGCCATGACGTTCGCTTTTCCCGGATGGTAGCGAATCTCACAATCGTAGTCGCTAAGCAATTCTAACCATCGGCGTTGCCTCATATTCAACTCCTTCTGATCTAGGATATGTTGAAGACTTTTGTGATCTGTGTATACCGTGCACTTGGTGCCGTACAGATAGTGTCTCCATATCTTAAGGGCAAATACTACTGCTCCTAATTCTACATCATGAGTTGTATAATTTACTTCATGCGTCTTAAGTTTTCGTGAAGCATAAGCTATCACTTTGTCTCTTTGCATCAGTACCACACCTAAACCATGGTACGACGCGTCGCAATACACTACGAAGTCTTCACTTCCTTCCGGTAGTGCTAAAATCGGAGCTTCACAGAGTTTCTTCTTTAACAAGTGAAAAGCCGATTCCTGCTTCTCCTCCCAACTGTACTTGTTCTTTTGTGTTAACTCGGTCAAAGGCTTGGCGATTTTTGAGAAACCTTCAATGAATCGCCTGTAGTAACCGGCAAGACCTAAGAATTGGCGTATTTCCGTAGGGTTGGTAGGAGATGCCAAATTCTTAACGGCCTCAATCTTTTCCGGATCCACGTGGATGCCTTGACTATCGATAACGTGACCCAAAAATTGTACAGTTCTAATCCAGAAATCACACTTAGAGAACTTGGCATACAGCTCTTCCTTTTTGAGCAGCTCTAAGATGATCCTCAAGTGTTCCGCATGTTCTTTCTCGTTGCGAGAATAGATTAAGATGTCATCTATGAATACAATCACAAATTTATCTAAGTATGGTTTGCATACTCGATTCATCAAATCCATAAACACTGCGGGCGCATTGGCTAAACAAATGGCATCACCTGGAATTCAAAGTGTCTGTATCGAGTCCTAAAAGCTGTTTTGGGAATATCTTCCTCCTTAACTCTTAGTTGATGGTACCCTGACCTCAAGTCGATCTTCGAATAGACACTCGATCCTTGTAGTTGATCAAACAAATCATCGATCCTGGGTAGAGGATACCGATTCTTCACGGTTAATTTGTTTAATTCTCGATAGTCAATGCACATTCGGAAAGTTCCGTCTTTCTTCTTAACGAATAGGACAGGAGCTCCCCAAGGTGATGAACTTGGTCGGATGAAACCCTTATCTGACAACTCTTCTAGTTGTTCGGCCAATTCCTTCATCTCGGACTGGGCTAACCTATAAGGTGCTCTTGCCACCGGTCCTGCTCCAGGCATGAGATCTATCTGGAATTCTACTTGGCGGGTGGGTGAAAGGCCGGGTAAATCGTCTGGAAAAACTTCGGGAAACTCCTTGACGACGGGAACGTCCTCAAGTCGTTTTTCCTTTGATTTATCTTTCGTTACTCGAACCACGAATACTTGACACCCTTGATTCAAGTATTTCACCGTTCTGATGTACGAGATGATACCGTGTCGTGGTTTACTCTTATCGCCTTGGATAACTAGAGTTTCACCGTTAAATGGAATGTCGACTGCTTTCTCATCATAGATGATTCTAGCATGGTGTTTGGATAACTAATCCATTCCGACGACGACATCAAAACTACCTAGCTGAGTAGGCAGGAGGTTGATGGGAAAGGTTTCGTTTTCTAAGGTTATGGTGCAATTCTGAATTGCGGTGTCTATGCCTATTAAATCTCCGTTGGCGATTTCTATATCATAGGCAGTATCTAACTTAGAGGGAGCTATGTTAAGTAAGGGGGCAAAGGAAGTAGACACAAAACTCTTATCGGCTCCGGAGTCAAATAATACTTTAGCACTATGATAATTGAGTAGGAACGTACCCGTGACTACGTCTGGGTTCTGTGACACATTTCCTTCTCCCATCACATAGGCTCTCCCACGAACGTTGTTTGTCTGACCATTTCCTTTGGTGCATTGGTTCTTGTAACGGCAAATTTCTCCACAAGTGTAGGATGTTGGGGTCACAGGTTGCAAATTGCTCCCGGTAGCGGGGATCTTGCAATCCCTAGCTTGATGGCCCACTTTCTGACATTTGGTACACTTAATGGTGCACTGCCCATAGTGGTGTAACTTGCACTTGTGGCATTGAGGTTTTGGACCCGCATATCCCCCGCTTCCAGTGGCGGTGTATGCTTTGGCAGTCTCTTGCCTAGGGTTATGTTAACTGTTGCGGTGGTTGTAGTTGTGGCGTATCTGATTGTTGTTCCTAGGGTTGTTGTTGGAGTTGTTGTTGTAGTGGTTGCTACTGTTGGTGTGTGTGGTCCATTTATCAAGCTTTCGCTTGAGTTCCTTATTACACTTGACCTCTCAGTCCAACAGCTTTTGAGCAAGGGTCATTGTCACTTCTAGAGTTGGTGGGTTTGACGAGGTAACATCTCCTTCGATGCTCCGAGGGAGTCCTTCGACATATTTCTCCAGGGTTCTTTCGAAATCTGGCATCATCGTGGGGCATAGTGCCGATAGTTCTTGGAACCTCCTGTTATATGTCCTGAGATCAATCCCTTTCACCATTAACTCGTGAAACTCATCTTCCAACTTTCTCAGCTCAGCACGGGGGCAGTACTTCCTCAGTATTTTTGCTTTGAACTCTGTCCAGGTAAGTTGGAATGCTTCAGTCATTCCCATAGTTTAGGTGATAGAATTCCACCAAGACAGAGCATCTTGCAAAAGTGTTCCAGTAGCAAAGGTAACTTTGCAATCCTCCGAACAGCCACTCCTCTGAAAGACTGTCTCGGTTCGCTCGAACCACTAAGTAAGTCCAGTCACTCCTTCTGTACCCTTGTAAAAAGTTGGTTGACATCCTATAAAATCTTTATAGGTACACTTGCGGGGTACAGAGGTTCCACTTCCTCCTGGTGGCATACTGGTGCCGCTATTTCGTGCATTTGCTTCCAAACCAGCAGCGACACCATCAGCAATTGCTTTCTCGATATCAGCCGGAGTCATAGTTGGTGTGGACGTTTCGGTTACAGGGGTTGCGGTTTCGGGTGTTGTAGTCGCAGTCACTTTCCTTGTCCTAGCCATGGCTCTATCAATATCATATATATAACTACGTTATGTTGAGAAATTATCGCGTAAAATTTATAACATTATAAATAATCATCACGACATGCTTGAATAAATCACAACACACAATAGAAGTATAAATGCTTGGTTTGGTTTGTATAGACTGACATTCCCTGTGACAACATATATATGAGAACACAACAATGCATAAAGATACAACCATAGAAACATAGATCAACATCAATATATTACAAAGTAACCGACAACATAATATTAATAATGTCTCGTTCATTCATTTTACAAGAAAACATAACAATACAAGATTTCTTTATTAATGCCACATTGGCAGGCTAAGATAGTCCTTAGCTGTAATGATATGTCCCTTATCTATGGATTCCCTGGTGCATCCCTGACTCTGCACTGAAGGTCTTCAATCATTGTCATCATGGTCTCTATTGTCAAGTCTCTGGCTCTCTCTCTGGCCTGGGTGTCCCTAATCATACTTCTCAGGTTTAGGACCTGAATGCTAATCCTGTTGATCTTGTCATCCTGCGAATCGATCTCTCCTTGCATCATGATAGCAATACCTCCCAAGGTACGTATCGTCTCAATAGCCCCTTCCAGATGGGTGCTCATCAGGTCAAAGCTCTCCTCCATTGCCAACTGACCAATCTCAAGGTTTCCTACATCTTCTCCTATAGCCTCTATCTGCTCTAGTGGGAAATCATCGATAACTCTAACAATGTCATCGAGACGATCCTCATGGCGGGATATCCTGGCGGCTAGTAAAGGTATGGTATGGTGGATGGGTTCTCCGGTAACTGGAAGAATCCTAGAAGCAGCTGAGGATGAACTCTCTCCTAGTTCCCTAGCACTAGGAGCACCTTCCTGAGATCTCCAATACTGAAGGATTGGAAGTAAGAAAGACCATCTTCGAGCATCGACCCTCCTACGGGTCTTAGGATGGGAAGTAGCCTCGGGTACGGTTTGCTCACCGGGGTCAGATAGGGATGAAACCACAATACGTGGCCTCCTACGGGGTGGAGTGGATAGTAAGGTAATGGTTGGTGAATCTGGTGCTGGTAAGGGTACGGTGGTGGTTTGTCGATAAAAGACGGTGTTTGGTGGAACTGGGGATAGTCGTATAGTCCTAGGGTGCTCGAGGGATGAGGATGGTTATGGCCTAATTCCAGTCATAGGCGAGCTGGGAAATATCACTGGTGTTGGTGATATGAGTAGATTAGGTAGAGATGGAGATGGTGGTGGTATAGGTGGCGTAGGAGTCAAATGCACCCGTTTCCGAGGGGTGTGCTTACAGACAGGACCTCCTCCGTATCGTCGGAAAGGTTGACTAAAGGGTTCTGGCTCGTAAATCTGGAGTTGACATACATGCCTATGTCTGCGGTTTTGGGCAGGTGATGGGGGTGGTGGTATTGGGAGAGAAGTTTCTGAGTCCGAGTCAGATGAGAAAGTGATAGGATGGGAAGATGACGACATGGTACTGTATTAATCCTGAATAGTAAATACAAGTCATTAATATAATCATAAACTACGTTAACATTATAAAAAGCTCATATAATAAATAACATTTTCTAACCGTTGATGGAGCTGCGAAGGCACGGAGGGCGTAACATGACTTTTGTAAAAATGGTCCGTTTTAAAAGCGTAGTTATAGTCCAGTGTTTTTAAAATACACCTGGTTCTCTATAACCTTGGCTCTGATGCCAATCTGTAACACCCCATAAATTTCAACTAGAGCAGCGGAAGACTTTGTGGGGTATTACTTAGAGGATCGAAGTCAAGTCATAGAAAATGACTCAAAGAGACGTTTTAAAGTTATGTTTATCATTCATTTAAAAGCAAGTTTTCATATACAAAGTTGTTCCAATTGTTTTAACATATCGTAGAAGGTATGTGTTATTAAGAGCGAATGACAAAACATTTTATTTAACATCCGTATAGGGGTTTAATGCCCTCTCCATGCCTTGAGCTCCTTCGCATTAATTTCCTGAGATAAACATGCTAAAAGTCAACAAAAGTTGAGTGATATTCATAGGTTTAAGTTTAGTAGTTAAACACAAGCGATAGTGATAATTGCATCGAATTACAATTATAAGTTGAAAATTATTTATTATTGCATTAAGCTCATGACACTCAGCCGATTAACAGATCTCATCATAAATGATAGATTATAGTAACAGGTGCCCTCGGGATAGGTCCTTGCCAGTAACCTATTAGATTTCAAATAAAGTGCGTTTGGTTGTTTTCTCAACTCCCAAACGGGGATTGTCAATCCCTAATAGATCTATCCACAATTATTTACGTTCACCTCTCTGGGTGACTAAGGTTCATGATATGAGGGGCTTTTGGCAAAAAGGGACTCAAGCAATAACAATTTCAGGCATAATATAAGAAAATACTTGTGTTCAGATTTTTAAGCATGTATCTCCCCACGAAAACAGTTTTATAAAAGTGGGCTATGAACTCACCTTAGTGGTTTAGTGAATAAAAATATCGATACTCAGTTTGCAAAATGGGAACGGCTCCACACACGACCTAGATAATATTTGGCAATTTTCAGTGTTTGATAGTCTTAATGTTTTAATCGCGAGTAGTTTTTGAATGCGTGATTTGTTAATTTATCGTTAGTAAGACTTTTGGTTTTAGTATATCGTACGTTTAGTTTAGTTATATATATAAATATAACGTAAGGTTTAATAATAAAACAATAACGACAGTTTGAAATAAAGCGTAACGTTTAATAATAAAAATAGTGATAATAAAAATAGTAATAATAATAATAGTTTGAAAATAAACGTAACCTTTAATAATAATAATAGTAATAATAATATTAGTTTGAAAATAAACGTAACGTTTAATAATAATAATAGTAATAACAATATTAGTTTGAAAATAAACGTAACGTTTAATAATAATAATAATAGTAATAATAATATTAGTTTGAAAATAAACATAACGTCGTGACGGGAACTCGTAAAAATGGAAAATAAAAATAAAATGTTGATTTTTATATACGACCCTTGTCTTTTCCAAAAATTTATACTTTTTACCCTAACGGCGTTAGTGTTACGCCGTTAGTCCAAAATTAAATATATTTATATATTACGTCCAAAACTTTACATTTCTTACACTTTTCACCCTAAAGTTTATAAAAATCAGTTTTCGTCCTAAAATTTACGGAATGACAGTTTTCACCACAACTTTGAAAAGTTGACACTTTTAACCTGATTTTTGTAAAATTTGCAAATCTAGTCCAAAATTCACAATTTTCAAAACTTAATGTTTTCATTTCTTAAATAGTTTCAAAATAGCTTATTGAGCTTATTCTAACAGCTTATTAGTTCAAAAAATTAATTTGATAGCTTATGGGCTTTTAACGAAAACTTAAGCCCGTTAGTGTTTTTAAATCCAACGGGCCTACGAGGGATTTGGGCTTTGTTTTGGGCTAAGGTTAGGATATTAAAAATGTTGCAACTCAGCTTATTGCCTCAGCTTATTCAATCGGCTTAGTTTGAAATGATTGGGCCTTAAGGCCCAATCGATACTAATTAACTTTTCTAAAACTGGTTCTTAGTCGATTTGCTTTTGGTCAATTACTAGGTCCAAACGTGATTTTTATTACAAAGTTTCTATACGAAAATGATTGTTTGACATGGGGTCTATTAGTTTGTGACATAAAATGGTATGCTCGTTAAGTGAACTTTTAAGATATACGTGCGTTTTGGGCTAGCATGGGACGAGTTTTTAAAACACAAAAGACTTAGAAAATTTTTAGAGTTTTTCGTACTTGTTGTGGTACGCTAGGAATGTACTTCAAAATGGTTCGTACGTAGCCTTTTAGTTTCAAAACTCTACATAGTTTATTTGTTGTGGTGTGAAATATATAGATGAACGTAAAATATATATAGGTCGTTTATCTAGTTTTTAAATAATGTGGTGCATTTGTGTATGTCGCGTATAAAAGTATGCAAATGAATGTATAGCTAAAAAATGAAATGAGTCGTTAGGGACTTACGACACCAAATGGTGGGGTAAATGAGACGTAAAGTCGAGAAGTAAGTGAGATGAGTACGTAGTGTGTATGTTTGCTCGACCAAGATTCACAGACAACTAATTTTTTCTCCTAAACCCACACGAATTCCTTGAATTCCTACCCAATGCCTAGCTTTACTACTTAGAAATATTTGGTAATTTTTGGTTTGCATGGAAGTAGAAAACGCAAGCATGCATGCATGGGATATATATATGGTTCCTAGTGTGTTCTAGTGTCTAAGTTTTAATGTGACGTGATTGTTACGTGATCTCAAAAAGTTCTAAAGTTGTAAGAGTAACACTAGTACTCAAGGTTTTGGTTTCTTGCGGTCGACATCCTCAAAATTCAAAGAAAAACGTGGGCAATGAAATATTATAAGGCATGGTACTTGTGAAATACATTGTAAAAGGTTATGGTACTTTGCCTAGTGAATAAAATATGGAGATGAGTGTGCTTGATTTAAGGGAGTACTAGTTTGTCTTGAAAATGTATGTCGACTACAATTTCATTTGTAAACCGATTAGTAAATCGGTTGGGACTTGTGGAATTTTGATAACTTGGCAATATTTAGACCTTAGTTTGTGTTTAGAAGGAGTTTAGGATGTTTTAGAAACAATCGTGGGTTAAAACGGTTGAGTTTTGGATATGTTGAAATTTTATAAAATCGTTTTTGGGACAATTGTTTTGCCTCGTAAAATCGTACCTAGACTCAACGTGAGAAGCTAAAAATCGACACTCTAACTGTTGGCTAGGGGAGGAACGAGTATGTATAAAAACATAGGGGTGTCGTGTGTAGGATTTGAGCGTACGAAGCTTGTTTCTAGTTGTCCTAGTCGAGTGAAATGAAAACAAAACAAAGGGAAATTGGGCTTGATTTGGTTTTGGGCTGTGAATAGTAACAGGCCAGGAATTGTTTTTGGGCTTAAAGGGTAATTAAGGGTCCGGTTTGGAGGTAATTGTAATTAGTAAAACTGTTAATTATAATTAGTGAATAGTTTAGTATTTAATTAGTGAGACTTTTACGTGAGTACCGACGTTGTCAAACGTATTTAGTTAAAATATGTTACGTAAGTTCGTAAGTGGTAAAATTTAATATTCTCGCGATTATTAGACTATAGAGGTACATGTGTGAGCATCGTTCCGAGGAAAAAGGATTTTAAGTATCGTAGTGATGTCGAGTAACATAGCATATTTAAATAAATAAATAAAATTTTGTTATAGGTAAAAACGTTATTAATTAACGTAATGATATATTAATCTTGATTAACTTTACTATTCATAGGGAAATTTTTACGGGAGATTACAATATATGCTTTTATTCCTTCATATTTTGTATCCAGGTCACAATTGAGCATAGGAGCTAATGAGACGAGGAAATTTGAAAGAACGTGCAAAGATAGACAAATTCAAGTATGCTGGAAGAAGTTACGGCGTAACTCATTCTCTCAATTACGCAGTAACTAGGATTTCTACTAAGAACACCAAAGTCAACACGGACAAAGAGTTACGGCTTAACTAATCCTATGGTTTACGCTGTAACAATAACAAGTCTTAAAGAATCCTCAGATATGAATACGGCGTAGCAACAAGTACCAAAGTAGTCCAAGCTCAAGAATTAACTTACGGCGTAACACACCTTTTTGGTTACGGCATAATGAAGACTATAAGAGTTATCTAAGATCCGATAATTATTCTACGGCGTATGCTTTTGGAGATTACGACGGAGAGGAAACCCTAATATCATGATTACGGTGTAACATTTCATTGTTACGCCATTGACTTTAGATCTGCAAAAGATTTCAGAAGTTACGGTGTAACACATTTCTTAGTTACGCCGTAACTCTCGACAGGCCTATAAATACAACCCTAATTTTTGCATTTGAAGAATAACCTTCTCACACACAAAGTCAGAGATTGTTAAGAGCTTTTAGGAGGCCCTTCTACAGCAGCATACGAAGGCTTTCCAAGGGAGAAATCACACTTCAATCACCATAAGTTTTAGCACTTCATTGTTTCATTTACATTTTGAATATATGGATCTTGAAAACATTATTTCAAGTGTTGAATTTAACATGATTGGCTAAGCACCTCTGGTGCTAGCCTAGTTATGATTCCTATATTGTGTTAATAATGTTTCTGCACTTTTCTGATATGCTTTTACGTGTGTTGATGAGGCGAAAAGTGTCCGCTTTTAAGGGGTCATTTAAGCCCGAATTCGAGATTATTTGATCAAATATTGCCCTAAATCGTTCCTTTTGTCATTTTAGGTACTTTTGAGGAGAAATCTGAAAAAGGAAGCATTTTGGACATTTTTGGAGCATAAAAGTGAAGAAAATGGAAAAGTCTCAAATTTCCTTGCTAGAACAGTACCTGATGACATAAAGGTTCTACACGTGACGGCGTCAAGAGTTACAAAAGAGGTAGATGTAGAACTTATAACGTGACGGCCCAGAAAGTTTTCAAGCTTATCGGCCTGACGACGTCACCAAGGCCGTCATTGTCCAAACACACGTGACGGCCTAGAGTTTTTTTCTACATGACGGCGTCAGAAGTGGATCTAGGAAATATGATTTTTATCATGGCGGCGAGTTGACGGCGTCACAAGCTATAACGTGACGCCGTCAACGTGTAAAATCTATATATAGTTTTCCAATTTTCATTCATTAGTGTGCAACTTTGAGGGAATAAACCCTAGGCGAATTTTAACAGCTTTTCAAGGGTTTCAACCCCTTGATTCTTCCATGTTCAATTGAAGATAAGTACTTATTCAAATCATTCAATATGCCTATGTGTTGTGTGATTATATCTTACGCTTGTCTTCTCTTTAACATGTTAGGCTAGATTTTCATTGTATTTGCTTAGATGTAGTGAAACCTAGACGTTAATTATGGGTTGATTGTTTGTTTATAATTGTTACGGATGATTGTATTCGATGTTAGACTGAAGAAAACTGGCAGACTTCCATTGGTAACTTGCTTGAATGTCTTAAGAAACATGATTGGAGGTGTACTACGATTTTTTGTTGTATTTAATGCATAAGAGAATTCTAATGATCCCATGTTAGGAGCTTCTAACGGCTCGAAATAGGAGTGAAGTAGGATCTTATAGAGTTAGGGAATATTGTACACGGCCCTACGACTAGTATTAAGGAATATGACCCGTCATCCATGCAATTGTAACAAGCTAATCAACCTGTAAAATATATCTAGGGAGTAATGAAATCTAAGTAAACATAACTTTCCTCATTATTGTTTCCACCATGTTAGGTCACCATTTATGTAAACACAAGTATGATAATGAAAGAAATGAGATGAGAATGAAAGATGGTTGATTATAAGAAATGAGAGAATAGTAATTGCAAGAGTTTCACTAAGATATTCAAATAACCAACAATAATAAAGTGTACATGAGCTTGGTATTTATAAGGGGAGGAGTAGGGCAACACTTCCTTCCTCCCTCTTACACCTTAACGTGGGCTTTACAAGGCCCATGGACTAGCTTACTTAAGCCTAGTAACATTAACATAGTGAAATAAATAACTAAGCAGCCTATTACAAAAGGTAATGACCGAGACTTGACTAAAATACAAAAGTATGATCCCAACAATCTCCCCCTAAGGGTCGGTCATCACGATTGCTTGACGTCTTGATCTTTTTCGTTGACTTGTGACATGTGAAACTTTAGACGTCTTCAAAAATAGTAATGAAATGAATGCACTTTGCTCTATGTCTTTGTTCATTGGTGATGATGTAGTGATTGTGTTATGAAGTAGTCTGCCATTCGTCATATAACAATTCGCATTTTCAGGTTAATTACTTTTCCCAGCAGGTCACCCAAGCCAGTACTACTCTCACATGAGCACGCTTAACCGTATGGGCGATTAACCGTTAGACCACAAAACGCGTTTCTAAGACGATTTGAGTTTTCAACTTATTAGAAAAAGTCAACATATTTTTCCCTCCTCCTTTGACCAAAAATCATCCCTTGATTTTATAAGTCATTTCGTGATTTTTAGGCTTACGGTTTGATGTCTAAAAGACATTTAATACCAACCGACACTAGACTGAGCCCAGTCTAGACATTATAAGTCATTTTAAATCATTTTTATCACATTAGAAAAGTAACATTTTACTTTTCTCAATTTTACGCAATATTCGTACGTTTTACGTATTACGCGTTTTAGACCCGTGTTTCCAGTTTTTAGCAGGGTTTTACCACCCAAATGGAACCTACCACTCATTTTATATTTTATTATGGAACATATGGATATGTTTATCAATACTTTCAAGTTCCATAATTTTACGACACCCGGTTTTATGTTTTGAGGCTTAATCATTTACGATTGGCATTTTCCGGAGTCAAAACTCATCCAATACTTGGATAATATCATCCAAGACCAACTCATCCCTTCCTATCCACTCCAAACCGCCCTAGGAGGGGGGAGTCACACCCATGTGGCTTCATCTCATGAATTTACCCCTAGATCATCACTAAATTACAACTTGGTCACCAAGTTTTGGTAATTTCCTAGTTGTTTCCTAACCTCCTCATTGGACTATAAATACTCCCTTCCCCCTTGTGTTGTGCCGTGCATCCCCAACCCCAAAACCATCCATCCATAGCTTTAATTCCTTCCAATTTCTAGCAAGGTTCAAGTGCAAGTTCAAGGTAGAAACTCTAGTTAGGTTATCATTCATCAAACACTTCCATAACCTCATATACTTGGTGATTTCTCTTGAGTTTGAATCCACTCAAGTCACCTAAACTTTCATTACATCTCTTTCAAGAATACCAAGGGTAGAAAGATTGCATGAAGTGAAGTGGGTTGAAGCAAGTCTATCAAAGTCCTATCCTTACATGTTAACTTACCTTTCTTTGTAGAAAGCCAAAGTTGTAAGCCAAACCCTAACTTGTTTCTTGTTAAATAATCATGTTCATGTTATTTACATATTATTCATGCTATATATTGTCTTGTTATCATGTCCATGATGTATAAAAGTGAGCAAAACAAGTTATTGTTATTGATTGTTAATATAAGTTCATAAAACAAGTAAACTAGTGACTTTGTTGGTATAACCTGATCAAAATGGTAAAAATATGATATTGGATTATTACATATTGTAGTAGAGGACCTAACAAGGAAAACATAGCAATTTGAACCACCTAAAACGAGTACACGAGTCAAAAGTTAGGACGATTTGAAATTACCAAAACTTTGCGGCAAAGCTGCCAAAACTTTCTGTTACAGAAACATTAAACACGCAAAAAGAGGCATTTCTGGTCCGATTCATCAAAAAGTTAAAACACGAAAGTTGTCCGGAATCACGTTTTCCTATAAGGAGAAAGAAGCTCGAGCCTTGAAAACACTTTCTGAGTGAGATATTTCTCAATTTCTTAACAGCTATTTACATATATATAAGTCACTAGATTATGGTTATACTTTAAAAGAAACAAGAGGTCTTATGACCAATAATCAAGACCACCACCATGGCTAGAGCCAAGGTTGTGTCTCATGACCTTGGAACAAGGACCAAAGGTCATGGCTAGGCCATGACGAAACGACCATACAAGCTTATTTAGGCGAAAACATGAAACAAGGAATTAGCGAGAACTTGAACAAGCAATTTGGATCTACTTCACTTAAAAGGAAACCATGAGATATTACCAAGAGAAAATGGTCATTCAAGACTTATGAAACTACCCCTAATAACAATCTTCATGTACTAATAAACTTTCCTAAGTTTACTCAAATATCGGACATGTAACTTTTCGGATCAAAACTGATATCTATATATTTTATCAACTACTACAATAGTAGGGAGCTTCATGTGAGGAGTTCATTATGTAAGCCGTCGAGATGAGTTGTGGATTTACGAGTTAAAGTGTCCTGGCTCCTCGAACGCTTACTAACATGACTTCTGAAATATGTCAGCCCGAACGGTAGTAAACGATATACAAAACATACATGTTCATGAATCTTTTCTTTCAAAGACATACAATATACATCATACCACATCATGGACTAAATGCAAGTTACATATATTGGCATGTTTATGTTTCATTAGACATTATTCCAAACCTAAGTTACAACAATTATTCTAGGTTGCTCGTAGAAGTTCTTACGACATATCCATCATTCTCATTATACATCATCCAACTCAAGGTGAGTTCATAGCCCCACTTTCCATTACTTAATTGTTTTACAAACCCTTGGGGGGAATACATGCTATTTTTAACCGAGCACAATGTTTTTAAATTGTATACTGCCTGATTGTTTTATTATCACTAAGTACCATCCTTGCTAAACCGAGATTCCTTATTATGAACCATTTAATCACTAGCAATAGTGAGCGCGAATATTGTGAATAGGCCTATTGGGATTGACGAATCCCATTTGTATTGACTAAGTTCAAACAAATGCATTAATATTTGAGATTTAGGTATGTTAGCAAAGTACCTACCGGGATAAATCTGCCGATCGATATTGGTACACGTTAACGTTATGGTGTCATAAGCTTAGTGTATAATAACTGTTCCGGGCGTATAATAACGTAGCCTACCTGTTTTGTTTTCCAAACATTGGTGTGAGCCTATAACTCACACTACCAACATATTGTGTTCAAACGATTTAACAAACTCTATGAATATCACTCAACCTTTGTGTTGACCTCTCAAGCATGTATTTCAGGTTCATGACGATCAAGGATGGCACGGAAGGACACGGATACTCAAGAGGGCTATAAATTTACTTATCATTCAAAAACTCACTTAATGTGATTTGTAAACATGGAACCAATTGGGACCTCATTTTGTAATCTCTGATATTTATATAATTTGAATGGTAAATCTTTTAAAACGACTCAATTGGAGTTCGTTTTCTATTATTGTGACTATTGTGCCGTCGAGTAACACCCAGTTCGAATTCCGCTGCAACCATGAATTGGGGGTGTTACAGATTGGTACCAGAGCCATGGTTATAGAGAAACGGGTCTAAGTGAGACCTAAACTATAACTACAATCACAAACAAAAACATTTTATAGCCTTCCGCTCTCCGTGTCTTCCATCCTCCAGACGATTATGGACTTAGTAAGCATGTTATGATACACAAACATATTAGTATATTCATATATACCCATTTTGAGCATTTCCCCGTAGACATTTTTGTGCTACACAAACATAATTGCATATTGATATATGTACCCTAAACATAATTGAGCATTTCCCCGTAAGCATTAGTATATTGATATATAAACTCGGTTTATTTTCAATCATTTATGTAAACAATGGACTAAACATATCTACGTATGCCTATTCTAGGGCATTTCGACACAATCACATTCTCCCAATCATGTTCCTACTCCAACATTTTATGTCCAAGACATTGTAACTGATTACAATGGTCTCATTCATTTTCCAAGACATTGTGAGATACAATGGTCTCATTCATTTTTCAAGACATTGTGAGATACAATGGTCTCATTCACTTTCCAAGACATTGTGAGATACAATGGTCTCATTCATTTTTCAAGACATTCTGAGATACAATGGTCTCATTCACTTTTCTAAGACATTGTGAGATACAATGGCCTCATTCACTTTCCAAGACATTGTGAGATACAATGGTCTCATTCATTTTCCAAGACATTGTATGATACAATGGTCTTAATCATTTCTCAAATGTTTTGAGTCATACAATGGCCTAACCTACTTCCCAGACATTGTGAATTGCACAATGGTCTAACCTACTTCCGAGACATTGTGTTTTAAGCAATGGTCTCTAGAATTATTTCATCACATCATCAATATCATTTCATATGATATCAAAAACCCGTCACAACCTATCGATTTCTAAATAGAAATATGAGATTTATAAAGGACAAACAAATCCATCACCTACAAAAGCTGAAGTTCAGCTCTACATTCATCAAAGTTTTCTTCTGAAACCTTCATTGTTAAAAGTTCGTGATCCTGGCCAAGTATGTTCTATTTTAGAATTACTTAAAACTTCCTTTCCATACGTACCTACCTTTACTATCTTCTATGCAATGGAATATGAAAACATACGTTACAAGTCTTGTATGGACGGGACTTGCAACTTAAGGGTTTGACATCGCCTTTGTTTAGTGGACAGTTTCCCAAAAGCAACGAACATATCATAAGTATACCTAATTTAGGTATTTGAAAATCTTATCGAACCTTGGCTAAATATAGACTAGTCACCTATATTTAACCTAGGGACAGTGGAATATAGTCTGACTAACTATATTCGACTTAAAATTTTCAAATACTGAGAATAGTTGTACTAGGGTTATGTTTAGATTGATTTCCTACATGAACACGATAAACCACCAGAATACATTAAAACAATCTAGAGACACGATAGTGCCTTACCACTCAGCGAAATCTTAACACTTTATTTGTACTACCTAACTTCATTCTTGAAAATTTTTCATTTATGAGATAATCCGAACTACTATCTTGGGATAGTTATCAATTATTCTCTTCATCCTGTAGAAGTACTATCCTGTTTAGGTCCTAAGGATACCATTCCATCATAAACCTTTAAAAATCTCTTAAGATTTTTAAAGCAAACTCAACATCTATACCTAAGAGTATTAATGGTAAGCATACACTACACACTTTTGTTCATCAACATATCACATCTTTATCTTCACAACCGTTGGAAACACAAGCTCATTAATAGATCTTGATGCACTTTTAAAGCTCAAATCATCCTTAGTTACACCACAAGCACCCTCACCAGCTTTACAAGATTGAATATTCATCTTGTACATTTGGAACACCAGTATCATCTCGTAATACACTACCTTGTAACTCACCGGCTAAGTATGAATGTTGGGTTGGGAATTCTTAAGTAGGATGATTTATAATTATTTGAATGGATTGGGATGCCTCTTCATTTAAATAATGAAATTGTAAATCACCGAAGCATAAGTTTATATTTCTGTATTTACATTGTTTGGGATGCCTCTCTATGTAAATAAAGAATTATAAATAAGTGGGCTTATTTGTATCCGAAATAACATAAGTATGAAGTCAATAAACACTAGGTACAACAACCGATTACCTACTAGGCTATGATTGCAATTACTATCTCAATTCCTATTAATATTCGACTGCTATATCAATTTTCTTTGATATTCGACTATTACCATACCTTTCCTACATAAAAGTAAGCCTCATCCTACGCCATACACTGAAATGACAAATCAAACTACATCACTGGTAACCCCAGACTTTAGTCCTCATAAGTAACCACACCTTTTCATCGACACCACTCAAACATATGACACACAAAGAACTTCGGGACGAAGTTCCCCGTAAGGGGTAGACACTATAACAATTCGCATTTTCAGGTTAATTACTTTTCCCAGCAGGTCACCCAAGCCAGTACTACTCTCACATGAGCACGCTTAACCGTATGGGCGATTAACCGTTAGACCACAAAACGCGTTTCTAAGACGATTTGAGTTTTCAACTTATTAGAAAAAGTCAACATATTTTTCCCTCCTCCTTTGACCAAAAATCATCCCTTGATTTTATAAGTCATTTCGTGATTTTTAGGCTTACGGTTTGATGTCTAAAAGACATTTAATACCAACCGACACTAGACTGAGCCCAGTCTAGACATTATAAGTCATTTTAAATCATTTTTATCACATTAGAAAAGTAACATTTTACTTTTC
Source organism: Artemisia argyi (assembly GCA_030686995.1). NCBI lineage: Eukaryota > Viridiplantae > Streptophyta > Magnoliopsida > Asterales > Asteraceae > Artemisia > Artemisia argyi. Next base: position 123,191,236 of record CM060708.1, on the reverse strand, counting down.
TCAATTTTACGCAATATTCGTACGTTTTACGTATTACGCGTTTTAGACCCGTGTTTCCAGTTTTTAGCAGGGTTTTACCACCCAAATGGAACCTACCACTCATTTTATATTTTATTATGGAACATATGGATATGTTTATCAATACTTTCAAGTTCCATAATTTTACGACACCCGGTTTTATGTTTTGAGGCTTAATCATTTACGATTGGCATTTTCCGGAGTCAAAACTCATCCAATACTTGGATAATATCATCCAAGACCAACTCATCCCTTCCTATCCACTCCAAACCGCCCTAGGAGGGGGGAGTCACACCCATGTGGCTTCATCTCATGAATTTACCCCTAGATCATCACTAAATTACAACTTGGTCACCAAGTTTTGGTAATTTCCTAGTTGTTTCCTAACCTCCTCATTGGACTATAAATACTCCCTTCCCCCTTGTGTTGTGCCGTGCATCCCCAACCCCAAAACCATCCATCCATAGCTTTAATTCCTTCCAATTTCTAGCAAGGTTCAAGTGCAAGTTCAAGGTAGAAACTCTAGTTAGGTTATCATTCATCAAACACTTCCATAACCTCATATACTTGGTGATTTCTCTTGAGTTTGAATCCACTCAAGTCACCTAAACTTTCATTACATCTCTTTCAAGAATACCAAGGGTAGAAAGATTGCATGAAGTGAAGTGGGTTGAAGCAAGTCTATCAAAGTCCTATCCTTACATGTTAACTTACCTTTCTTTGTAGAAAGCCAAAGTTGTAAGCCAAACCCTAACTTGTTTCTTGTTAAATAATCATGTTCATGTTATTTACATATTATTCATGCTATATATTGTCTTGTTATCATGTCCATGATGTATAAAAGTGAGCAAAACAAGTTATTGTTATTGATTGTTAATATAAGTTCATAAAACAAGTAAACTAGTGACTTTGTTGGTATAACCTGATCAAAATGGTAAAAATATGATATTGGATTATTACATATTGTAGTAGAGGACCTAACAAGGAAAACATAGCAATTTGAACCACCTAAAACGAGTACACGAGTCAAAAGTTAGGACGATTTGAAATTACCAAAACTTTGCGGCAAAGCTGCCAAAACTTTCTGTTACAGAAACATTAAACACGCAAAAAGAGGCATTTCTGGTCCGATTCATCAAAAAGTTAAAACACGAAAGTTGTCCGGAATCACGTTTTCCTATAAGGAGAAAGAAGCTCGAGCCTTGAAAACACTTTCTGAGTGAGATATTTCTCAATTTCTTAACAGCTATTTACATATATATAAGTCACTAGATTATGGTTATACTTTAAAAGAAACAAGAGGTCTTATGACCAATAATCAAGACCACCACCATGGCTAGAGCCAAGGTTGTGTCTCATGACCTTGGAACAAGGACCAAAGGTCATGGCTAGGCCATGACGAAACGACCATACAAGCTTATTTAGGCGAAAACATGAAACAAGGAATTAGCGAGAACTTGAACAAGCAATTTGGATCTACTTCACTTAAAAGGAAACCATGAGATATTACCAAGAGAAAATGGTCATTCAAGACTTATGAAACTACCCCTAATAACAATCTTCATGTACTAATAAACTTTCCTAAGTTTACTCAAATATCGGACATGTAACTTTTCGGATCAAAACTGATATCTATATATTTTATCAACTACTACAATAGTAGGGAGCCTCATGTGAGGAGTTCATTATGTAAGCCGTCGAGATGAGTTGTGGATTTACGAGTTAAAGTGTCCTGGCTCCTCGAACGCTTACTAACATGACTTCTGAAATATGTCAGCCCGAACGGTAGTAAACGATATACAAAACATGTTCATGAATCTTTTCTTTCAAAGACATACAATATACATCATACCACATCATGGACTAAATGCAAGTTACATATATTGGCATGTTTATGTTTCCTTAGACATTATTCCAAACCTAAGTTACAACAATTATTCTAGGTTGCTCGTAGAAGTTCTTACGACATATCCATCATTCTCATTATACATCATCCAACTCAAGGTGAGTTCATAGCCCCACTTTCCATTACTTAATTGTTTTACAAACCCTTGGGGGGAATACATGCTATTTTTAACCGAGCACAATGTTTTTAAATTGTATGCTGCCTGATTGTTTTATTATCACTAAGTACCATCCTTGCTAAACCGAGATTCCTTATTATGAACCATTTAATCACTAGCAATAGTGAGCGCGAATATTGTGAATAGGCCTATTGGGATTGACGAATCCCATTTGTATTGACTAAGTTCAAACAAATGCATTAATATTTGAGATTTAGGTATGTTAGCAAAGTACCTACCGGGATAAATCTGCCGATCGATATTGGTACACGTTAACGTTATGGTGTCATAAGCTTAGTGTATAATAACTGTTCCGGGCGTATAATAACGTAGCCTACCTGTTTTGTTTTCCAAACATTGGTGTGAGCCTATAACTCACACTACCAACATATTGTGTTCAAACGATTTAACAAACTCTATGAATATCACTCAACCTTTGTGTTGACCTCTCAAGCATGTATTTCAGGTTCATGACGATCAAGGATGGCACGGAAGGACACGGATACTCAAGAGGGCTATAAATTTACTTATCATTCAAAAACTCACTTAATGTGATTTGTAAACATGGAACCAATTGGGACCTCATTTTGTAATCTCTGATATTTATATAATTTGAATGGTAAATCTTTTAAAACGACTCAATTGGAGTTCGTTTTCTATTATTGTGACTATTGTGCCGTCGAGTAACACCCAGTTCGAATTCCGCTGCAACCATGAATTGGGGGTGTTACACGTCACTCCTGCGTCTGTGGTGGTTGTCCGCCATTCCAACATACTCATACATCTTTGGACTTAGACTTTCACGTACAAGAAGTTCCTTTTCATATTCTAAGATCTTTAGTCTTTATACTTTGTAGATTCTTCTTATTGGCGTAGAATCTTTCTTTGAACTTTGTGTTGCTAAGATCTTTGGGGGAGCTTTCATTTGCTTCAAGATGTATATATGAGCATGTTGGAATCTACCAACATGGAAGTGAGGTACCTGCAAGTAAACAGTTAGCAATAAAACAACCGGTACATACAGATAAGGAATTAGAGCTCATCAACAGCATATTGTGAAGACTACTTCTAATCCTTATCCAGGCCGTTTCCATATCAGATACTCCCGAAGGAGCTTACGAGACCTACTAAGTAGCTCAATGACTAGGTGAGTCGCTGGGGATCACTCCACGACTGTAGACCGCTATGGAACCACCGCAAACACTAAGCGTAACCCTTGTGGGGTTACCGAAGTGACCTGCTGTCAGGGCTGTTTGATGTTGACCCTGGCAGGAGTTTCCGTTCAATCATTGAGAAATACATAAGTAATCCTCTCATAAAAGTTCTCGGCAGATTGCTAAGATCTGCGAAGGACTCGATAATTTACAGCTGGTGTCCATTGATGTAGAACACCAGTTGTACAAATACTAAGTGTTCCTAAGAGATCTTTGATGTATCTCAAGGCTCTAGACTCTATAAGTGCACACTTAGGTTTCCTATGCGGAGACTAGGGAGGGGTCTCCAGCTTCAATATCAACCATCTCCAAGAGATAGGTCGATAGGTTACACTGGTTCCCCGTGAGAATGAAACAAGTCCTTTTAAGAGAACTTGAGTGGTTAAGAAGGTTTAGTGCATTGCGTCACTGGGTCCATGATGACTTTATCTTCAATACTGGTGTTGTCTTTTGCAACAACCAGTAGCATACGTATTGAACCCGGTGTCTGCCCTAAGGTTGAACATATGGAGGGCTATTTCTTTTCACCCTTTTCTCTACTTTTCTTTTTAATTCTTCAACTCCTTCTTTACCTTTCATTCTTTTCTCCTTTTTTTCGTATCATACCTAAGGACTTCTAATTCTAACTATGGGAGATGTCCTTGGGTAGATCCCTCCGGCTCTGGCGGATCATAGGACGGTTTTATCCTATCTTAATCACCTTATAACTCCGACAGTAGCCAAGAAACCTTTGATTGAAAATCTCTCAAAGTGTTTGTGATAATCAAATATTTTGGTTAACACTTTGAGAGTTTTGTGTACACTTTTGAAGGGCTCCCCCTTCACATGTGCTCATAAGTATTTAATAAATTTACACATGCGGGAGGAGCAAGCATTTTGAATTGATTCACTTTCCGTGAACAAGACCGATTCGAGACACGCTTACATCACTAGTTAAACTAGCTTGAAGTTATTACCTGGCCTGGTCAAGTCCACAGAAAGTTTCTCGAGACGGTACATTTTTACTAAGACAAATCCTTTTCGAGACACACTTACATGGTTAGTTACAGAGATACATTGTCAGCTTTTAGGTGACAACTAGCTCTAGTAACTAACTTGATGTTATTACCCGTCGAGGATAAGTCTTTTCGATATTACTAACTTTTATTGTCTCGTCAATTCCTGGGTCATTTCTGAGTCTAGCTCGCACATGATACATCTTTTAGCCTTTTGGCTACTTATATTTTAATCACTTTTTCATTTTCTCTCCCTCAAAAATAGCATATAATATGATGTTTTTGACAAACTTTTTAGATTAAAATATGCCTTTTTGAGTCTTATGGAGAGATTCACCAAGAACTTTTGATTTTGAACAAAGTATTTTGTTTTGACAAGTGCTCCCCCTCAACAAGTGATCAGGTCTTATTGAGGTGAAATACTTGTCCTTTTGAGCAGAATTATGAAAATTCATAAACATTTGATTAATTCTAGTCAAAAGTAAGAAGCCTTCGCTCCTTATATTAGGAGTGAGGCACTGATGCGTACCTCAGGGTCCTTTCTTTACAAGTTCGGGTTGTGCACTGTAATGTGTGCACAAGCCATTATGAAGTATAATATTGACAAATCAAATCAAATTCTTACAACTTTTTACCATTCAGGTCTCTGAAATGTCAACACCGGAAATTTTTGTCCGCCTCCAACATAGCTTTCCAATCTCCGAAATTGATCCCTGCGCTTCAACCAGTTCTCAATCCTTGTAATGAATCTGCGAGCTTCCCTGGCCTCATCGGTGTTCCATCTTTTGGATTTACCCAGTGCGATGTCATTTAATCTGCTTTTGATTCCATCTCTAACAAACTTCAGGGTGTCATCACAGAACTTATGTATTTCTTTGTTGCCCATGAAGCAGTTACGACCGTTGACACTGCGGTAAGTGAACCCAAATGCTGGATGCCTGATCAAGGTGTATTGAGATAGATGTTGAAGGTCGGGGATGTCGAACATATTAGGTTTGGTGAGATTCAGCTTCTTCTGATAACTTTCCACTCCCAGTTGAAGATCTTCTACTCTTTCTCTGATGACTATCTGCCTAATGAAGATTAGGAGAGCTTGGATAAAGGCAAGCTGCATTTCTTTGGGCAAGTTGCAAAGCTTTCCTTGAACTTTGAGCAGGTACATATCTTCTATGTCGTTGAGGAGTAGTCGTGGAAAGTCTGACTCGGAAATCTCGTACTCTTTTTCATCAAGTCTTTTAAGTACTAGTTTGCTGAGGAAGGGGTACCCAAAGTGAGTGACAGTCGAAATGAACTTAATCGAGACTATCTTCAAATCACTTGTCACATTGCCCATCGTCTGATTGAGTCTGCTACTTCGATAATACTGTGCCCGGTTGTCTGGCCAATGATGTATATCGTAGAGTGCGTTCCGGTCATAGTCAACAACTTTGTCGATGAATAAGGCAGAGGCTTCTTCTTCGATGGCATTGTTGAGATATCTAGCTGCAGGGAGAAAGGCAAGTGATGTAACGTACTTCTTCTCAATCTTGCTGCCGAGTTGCAGAAATTCCAAGTCGTTATTGAAGAAGAACTTGTAAGGGATCTTTGGTTCCTTTGGCTTCCCAATCATAGGCAGTGGTTTGGACCAGTCGGTTATGTATGGTGCGGTTTTCCTTGTAACCGAATGGACGTAAGATTCAAGATTGATCCAGTCAATATTGCTTGACATAGCTCGAGCAATATTTTCTAGATGGTACTCAAGTTCGATGGAGTTAGCAGACCGATCTTTCAGAAGATTGAACGTATCATTCTTGATTCTTCGTAGCTCTTTCTTGTTCATCTTTTTCATTTGAAACTTATGCTGAATCAACTGAGCGTATTCCACTGTTCAACCATCTTGAGGTTCTTGATTGTCTGCAAGTGGCGGTTGCGAATTAATCATCTTTTCAAACCAGGAGTAATCGGCAGTTTCGTCTTGGTCTAGCCATTTGAGGACGGTTTTCGGTTTCTTGGGTTCTGTGCCTTTTGATGAGGTATCTGGTTTGTGCTGATGATGCTTTCGTTTCCTTTCTTTCTTCTTCTTAGATGACGGTTCTGGAACTTCATCGGGCTGAGGAATCTCGTCACCACCTGTGTATTCGAAGTGATCATGTGCTTTGGGAGCCGAACCAGATGCCTTGGGTTGTTGTGAAGATGTAGTTGTTGTTGGAGGGTTGACCGGTGCTTGTGGTTGAGATGAGGGTCCTTCGGCTTGCTTTTGTTTCTTTGCCTGAGAGTTAGGATCCTGATCTTCATCATCTCTTGGACGTTTCAGTTTGTCAGCCTCAGTGCTGCAGGTCTCTTTAGTCATTTTGGCTTTCAAAGCTTCCAGAATTTTAGCTTCTTCAGGTGACAATGTGAACTTGCTTGCCAATTTGTCTAAGAGCTGGGCTTCTAATTCGTCCATAGATAACCCCGGTAATGGCACAGTTGATTTGTCAGCTCGAAGAGTAAACGTGGTAGATCGGATCACTTTCTTGACTGCTTGCTCTGCGAACTTGGTGAGTTCATCTCTCATAGGTGCCAGCAGCTCTTTCAACTCAGCGACTAAGTGTTGTTCCATGTACTGGTGTGCTTGAGCAGCCAAGGTGCTTCCAAGTTCTCTTGCACATCCTTTGCTAAGAAGGTGTCAACCTTTTCTTGCAGCTCCTGGACATTAGTGTTGAGCTTAGTTAGTTCAGCAACTTGGCTTGCTAGTGATGCAACCTGATCCTCCAATTTGTTTTTCTTCTTTTCATGAACTCTTCTGAATGCTGTCTTTATCAACTTTGATGCAGCAGAGGCTTTGGTACTTTTTAGGTTTCTTGATTGATTTGTCATGTGTAGATTTGGATGCAGGAGGTGATGATTGTGAAGATTCTATGTTGGCAGTAACGTCCTTATCATCTCCTCTTTTTGATTCGGGTTCTTCAACATTATTTGCTTTGGCTGCTTCCTCTATCAATCTTTGTTCTTCTGCTAGTTTGTCAGCTTCGGCCTTAAGCCTTAATTCTTTTACAAGCTTGGCTTCTTCTTCTCTTTTTAACTTTTCTTCTGCCAGCTTGGCTGCCTCTTCAGCCTTCCTGCTTTCCTCCATACGGATTGTATCTTCCAGTTTGGCTTGTGCAAGCTCCTCAAGCCTAGCCTCTTCAGCTTCCTGCTTTTTCTTTAATTCCTCTTCTTGAGCCCTTTCTCTGAGCTCCATTTCTTCCATAGACAGCAAATGTGGAGCATCAGTATCCATGGGATCTTCCTCTTCCTCTTCTCCCGTTGCTGAAGCATTGAACATTTCTATGTCTGTGGGAGATACCGAAGGATTGTCGTAGACGACCAAGTCAGTATTGATTCCTGTAGCAGTATCAGGAATGCTGCTAGATCCGCCAGCTTCGATAGTATGAGAGAACACTGGAGGTGGAGGTAGATCAGCATTGAATGCATCTATCTTGCTGTGGAGGATACCCAGCTTGAGAGTTCTTTCATTTTTTTCTTCAACTGAAAGACCTATATTTGATTGAGCATACTCTTGTTCAGCAGTCATAGGTTCCTTCAGCTTCTCTTTCCTGACCCTTTCTTCTTCCAACTTAGTTTCTGCTTCAGTGAAAGGTCTTTGATTGAGATCTGCTGGGTATTCAGCATTATCAGCAAATTCATCAATGTTCTTTTCCCAATCTTCAAATGTCAAGTCTTTATCATCAATATCTTCAAGATTGACATTCTCGGTGATATTGGCAAAGGCTTCCCTGTAAACTGGACCTTCATCGGACTCGGTTTCAGAGTTAGACGGTTTTGGAGAAGATGGTGGTGAGGGAAACCACCCAGGTTCAGGAATGGATGTGGGCTTCTTGACAGGAGTTCTTCGCTTGAGTGTACCCTTTTTCTTATGTGTAGACTTGGTAGAACTGCCGGAGCTCCCAGTCTTGCTACCTTTCTTTCCTTTCTTCTGCATGTACGAAGGTAGAACAACTTCATCCAGGAAACCAACTTTGTCTGCTTCAAGAGCTTGAAGGTAGTACTTGTAATTCTTACAAAGCTTCACTTTTTCGTTCAAGAGACAGTCGGGAAATTTCTTTCCTTGCTTGTGTGTGCTGGTGTCGAGTCTCTTGATGATTCTGAGAGTTTCCTCGTTTCTGAAAGTGTGCTTGGCTTCATCATCAAGTCTTTGAGGAATATCGTCATACTCACGAAGGAAGCTTTCGATGAGTAATTTTGTGAAACGGACAAATGGAATGTTGTTGGTCTTGTGTTGAATGTGCCACACAAGGTCTTCCCAGATAATGCTGGCATAATCTACTTTCTTGACGTTTGCCACTGCCCAGAAGAGTTTGAGGTGTTGGAGCTTGGGGTGTTCATGGCCAGTGTCTCTGCCAGATAAGGATTTGGCAATCAGAATGTACAGGGTTCTCCATGGTTGTGGAAGAAATCTGATGTTGACCCTAGAATGTCTTGTCACAACTTCTTCTGATTCATCATAGCCAATATCCCGTAACCACTCTATCAGCTCTTCCTCTGTAGGTACTTGATCATATTCTTCATCTTTGCCAAGTTCGGGTAACCCAAGAACATTCCTAAGTGTGTCTATGTCCACAGTGACCTGTCTGTTATGAAGCATGCAAGTGAAGGAAGCTTCCCCAAGGTCAAGCTGAAGTGTATGCCAAAACTGGTGTATGTAGAAGCAGGAGACTGAAGCTGACTTAGTGAACAAGAGCTTGTTGGGGTGATATAGGAGACCATCCATTGCAACAATACATGAGGATTCGTTGCATGTGATTTTGTTGAAGTTGATATGTAAGTTGTTCTTTCCTATCTTCCTGGTGTAATCAGCGGGAAAGGTCTCTTCCCATGAGAGTTTTGGTTCAGGTTCTGGTCCATATGGAATGTCATTGTGTTCTGCCATCTGAATTGATCATAAGCAAATACAAACATGGCAATGATTTACTTTGTTAGCTCAGACATTCAATTACATGATTGTGCATATTATGAATTGATCAGTGGGTGTTTGTATGTGTGAAAACTTTTTATATGACAAACTTGTGTTATTATCACATGGTAGAAACTTATAACAATTAAGTTACAACATGAGTTTATCATTACAAGAGATTACACATTGGAAATTTTTCCAACACTTAGAAAATTTCATGAATTGGACAATGTTACGCGTAAGTGGAAAATCCTACGCATAACTTATATTAAGCGTAAGAAATGATATTAGGCGTAGGTGCAAACTCTACGCATAACTTTATATGTTACGCGTAAGTTCAATCTTTTGCGTAGGCTTAATTTTACGCGTAGGAGTATATCTTATGCGTAAGATTAGAGCTTATGCAAAGGATTGAACCTAAGGCGTAAGATATAACTTGTGCGTAGGTTTTGACTTACGCGTAAGATCATGTCTTAAGCGTAAGACCAAGACTTATGCGTAAGTTAATCTTTATGCGTAAACATTGTCTTATCCAAGACAATGTTTGTCAACGTGTCGAATCTTACGCGTAAGATTCAATCTTACACGTAGGATGAACATCTTATGCGTAAAAACGTCCTTTTTCAGAAAATCACCTTTAGAAATTTGAGTTGTTTGATTCCTGAAAGTGTACAAACATAACCACTGATCAATATTTAAACCAACACACTTTATACACACATTTTATGCGTAAACATGTCATGATTCAGAGTTACGCGTAAGACCGTATGAACACATAATCACAATCCTAATCAAACATGATTCTGGGTAAGAATAGGCATAGGGCAAGTGTAACATACACCCTAAGGATCAAATGGTCCAAATTATAACACATATTATCCACAAAATCAGAAAATTAAAGCTGCTAGTGCAACGAGCCTTAAATCCTAAAATCATGAGCAATAACATGTAATGGTAGCAATTAAACCACAAGATTGAGTTCCTAGGCATGTATAAACACTATCCCCATCACCAATTTCATCCATAATACTCAAACTCAAGAATCCCTAAATCCATCGTATGAACCCTAAGTCACAAATCAAACAATTGATGTTTCTGGGAACAATTGGAGTTAAGAGACATGTTTATTATCGTCCTAAGAACGTTTCCCATCAATCAATTTAGCCATAACAACAACAGTTTCTGGGTTCAAGATTTACGTACAACCCTAGATCTAATAAATCGATTAAGACAAATTAAACCGTTGGATTGATATGAAATTTAAAACCCTTGTTAATAATCATGATCAAAGCATGTTACAACTTACAGATTAGAAGACAGATACTCGGATTTGTAAAATGATGGTGAGTCGTTGATGAAGGTTGGTGAAAATTTTAAATGTGTGTAAGTGAGATTTGCAGGTGCAGTAAATGACTTGGTCAAAATGAGTTTTGACCAGGGTTAAAACAAGTTTGATATTTTGACAAAAATGGCCCCTTAACCTTTGTTACCAAATCATACTTAATGCCCAAACTAACTTTCTCATTTAACTTTCGTTAATTACACCAAGTTATGACAAGAACAACTTGTTGAATTATACTCCCCCTCTACCTTAGACCGTAGCCTTAAAAGTCTTAAAATTTGTTATAATGGTCAAGGTGAGTAACCCGAAACACTTTTGAAGCATCACTTTTAATATAAAACGTAATATTTTTGGTAAAATGCAAGTATAAAAGTAAATATTTTGAGAAAATTTAAAAAAAAAAATACTTATCCTCCCCCTCAACACTTGTTTTTAATAATTAAAGACATTTTATATAAAAAATAGTGTTGAAAGAGGTGGTATATACTTGCATTTATTTTATTTTTTATTTTTTTTTAGGAATATTTACAAAGATAGTTTTGATGTTTGACAATCAATTGTGTTTTAAAAACTTTTCCAGATCATCTGGAGTCAAAACATCGCATACCAATTTGGTGAACTAGACTAGCAAACCTTGATGGTGTTAAAGATTTGGTAAGTAAGTCCGCCAATTGGTACTCAGTCCCAACAAAATACAGTTCAACGGTACCGTTTTCAACGTGCTCTTTGATGAAGTGATATCGGAGATCGATGTGTTTGGATTTGCAATGATGAACTGTGTTGCAGGAGATAGCAATGGCACTTTTGGAATCACAGTAGATTGGAATCCTATTGAACAAGTAGCCATAATCCTTAAGTTGTGATCTCATCCAGATGACTTGAGCACAACAAGCAGACATAGCTACATATTCAGATTCTGTTGACGACAGTGATGTGCAGTCCTGCTTCTTTGATTGCCATGACACAAGTTTATCTCCGAGAAACTGTAATCCACCAGATGTACTTTTGCGTGTGTCTAAACATCCTGCATGGTCAGCATCTGAAAAAGCAATTAGTTCAAAACCAGAATCCTTCGGATACCAGATTCCCAAGTTAATGGTTCCCTTTATGTATCGAAGGATTCTTTTGACCTCACTGAGGTGTTTTTCAGTTGGTTTGGACTGATAGCGAGAGCACATGTAGACAGCAAATACTATATCAGGTCTACTAGCTTTGAGATACATGAGTGACCCAATCATACTGCGGTATTTGGTAGGGTCAACAGGAATCCCATGTAAGTCAGCATCTAGTTTTGTGGTATAGCCCATTGGTGTATTATAAGTATCACAACTCATCATTCCATGTTTCTTTAAAATTTCTAGAGCATATTTGGACTGATTTATGAAAATTCCACGGGGGGATTGATGAACTTGTAGTCCTAGAAAGAACGAAAGTTCACCCATCATGGACATTTCAAAATTATCTTTCATTAATTTTGCAAAATCATTAGAGTAACTTATGTTTGTTGAGGCAAAAATAATGTCATCGACATATATTTGAACAACAAGTAAGTCCTTCCCGTAGGTTTTTGTAAATAGTGTTGGATCCACCGATCCTTTAGAAAATTTATTGGCTAGCAAGAAAGTGGACAGTTTGTCATACCACGCCCGTGGGGCTTGCTTAAGTCCGTAGAGTGCCTTTTTGAGTCGGTAAACGTGATTAGGACGCTCAGGATCAATGAAGCCGTCTGGTTGGCTAACATAAACTTCTTCACGGAGTTCTCCATTAAGAAATGCTGTTTTCACATCCATTTTGGTAAACCACCATGTTCCTGTGTGCAGCATAGGCCAAAAAGATCCGAATAGCTTCATGTATAGCCACTAGAGCAAAGGATTTGATGAGGCAAAAAATGATCCGTTTTTAGGGGGTCATTTAAGCCCGAATCCGAATTTATTTGATCAAATATTGCCCTAAATCGTTCCTTTTGTGATTTAGGTACTTTGGGAGTGAAATCTGGAAAAGGAAGCAATTCAGACGTTTTTGGAGCATAAAAGTGAAGAAAACGCCAAAGTCTTAATTTTCCATGCTGGGAACAGTGCATGACGGCGTCAAGAGTAGTTCCCTGACAGCGTCAAGAGTAAAATTCCATGACGACCCAGAAGAGTTTTGACGGCGTCATGAAGGTAGGGCATCAAAAGTATAAGTCATGACGGCCTGGAAATGTTTTGTACTTGATGGCGTCAAATGTAGATCTAGGCAGTCCGAGGATTGTTTTGGCGGCGAGGTGATGGCGTCACCTATTTGGTCTTGACGCCGTCAGACCCCTTTTTCTATATATAGTTTTCTAATTTTTCACATTTAAGGAGAGAAGTTTTGGGGAGAAACCCTAAGTACGATTTTGGTGTAACTTTACAGGTTTTTCAAGGGTTCCAACCCCTTGATACCTTGCATGATTAATCAAGATAGTGTTCTTCTAATTCAATCAATATGTCTATGTGTTGGTTGTCTATATCATGTTCTTGTCTTAATTCTATCATGCTAGGCTAGATCTATCTTGTGTTTGCTTAGATCTAATGAAACCTAGATATTGATTATGTGTTGATTACTTGTTTATTCTTGTCTTGGATGAATGATTTATATGTTAGGCTTAAGAAAACTGGCAGATCTCCAATTGGTAACATGCTTGAACGTCTTAAGAAACATGAACCAACGCGCACTAGGTCTTTATTGGTTGTATTTAATGCATGAGCCACTGTTTACAATCCCTATAGTTGTGCTGGGCATGGTGTAGGAGGAGATAAGAGCTCATAGAATTGGGGAGTTATGTGTGCCACCCCATGAATGGTATTAAGGAATACGATCCGTCATCCGTGCAATTATAACAAGTAATTAATGTGTAAAAGATATCTAGGGAGTAGTGAAATCTAAGTAAACACATTTTCTCCAATTACTGCTCACAACCTTAATATAAATTAGTTTATTTTCATTTCTAGTATTTTATTTTGATTGCATCTTAGTATTGGGTTAGTTGAATAGCAACTAATTCCGCCCAAATCCTTCAAGCCCGAGATTTTAATTTGCTTTCCATAAAATATAAAAACACAAAAATAATCATCCCTCACCTTTAGAACTAGTATTTAGGTTTTCTAATCCTAGCGACACTATTCCTAAGCTGAATGATCAATCCCCCGGTACTTGTCACTATACTATACTACAACGATCAGGTACACTGCCTGGTGGGGGTTGTAAGCTTCTCGTGATTTGAACAAAACGGTCAAGGCAATATCTTTGCCTTCGAACAATTCTAGCACTCCCGACCGTAGGATCATGGAACTTGAGGACCAAGTCAAGTTTCTCATGAAATCTTACGAAGCTCCTAAACCTTCAAGCAAAGTGAACAAAATCACTTCTTCATGCGAATTATGTAGTGGTCCCCATGACACTCGTGATTGTGTGGAACTTCCCGGAACAGCTTTTGCGGACCACGCATTCACGCGTACCGACGAAGCGGGAGATAAGTGGTACACTTTCAAGCCCGAGACAAACACTTACGGTGATTCATACAACCCCTCATGGAAAAATCACCCAAACCTTAGGTGGAAACAAAATCAACCCAATTCTTCCAATCCACCAAATCGTTACCAACCAAACGGTCCACCATCCAACCGTACTTTCAACAACAATCCTTCTAACAACTATGGTAGTACCAACAATCTTGAAGGATTGATGTCAAAGTTCATGGAATCTCAAGAAGCTCGCATAGCTAGGTTTGAAATCGAATTCAACCAACAACAAACGGAGATGACCAACAAGATTGACAACTTGTTGAAAGCCCTCGACAACCAAGCATTAATCACACCTAGGAAGGACACTAGGGACACCAATAGTGGAATCCAAATTAAGGACCCCTCATCATCCAAACATGTCCACTTTGTCAATGTTGTCACCATTAAGCCGATAGATAAGGAGATAGAGAGGAGTGACAAGGATGAAGTTAGAGTAGAAGCCAAGATTAAGGATGAGAGTAAGGAAGTTGAGAATAACAAGGAAGAGGAATTAGAGGAGGTAGAGCCTATAGAAAAATACTTTGATAAGTTGCCCACCGAGGAAGAACGGGAGTACCATAAGGATTTATTCGATAGTCCCGAGAGACCATATATCTTTGGCACACCCCTTATCAAAATGGGAGACCCCTCTAACATTAACATCCCATGCAATATCGGGCACATGCATATATGGAAAGCTTACATCGACCCTAGATCCCCCGTTAACATCATGACTAGGACTTATTACAATTGGGTAATGAAGAAGCAACTTAACTTTAGGATGATGCCCAACAAGAATCTGATAAGTAATTTTGCGGGAAGGGTGAAGGGATTGCATGTAATTATTGGGAATCTCACCTATGAGATCGATTTTATGATAGGGGAAGACATTCGTCCGGTGATAGATGCCTGCCTAAGCCAAATAATATTTAGAAAACCATTTGTTGAAGCCACTAGGATGAGTTATGATCCGACTTTAGGGATAGTTAGATTCAAGGGAGAAAATGATGAGGTTGCCTATCAAATGCCTTACAAGATTGAGCAATAACGCCTTCTCTCCAATTTCGAAAAAGAACACAAGCAAGCGGCTTATTATAGGAATGAGGAGGATAGACGTAGAGGAGTAGAATATGTAAAGAATAGGATGCTTGGTTTCTATAAAGAATGCTTACAACTAGGTCCGGAATACAAAACTGGTTTAGAAGACGACCTAGAGAGTGGAACCAATGATGAGGTCACGTAGTAACCCATGACTTTGAGTCTAGCTACAAGACTCGTAAATAAAGAAAAGCGCTTCTTGGGAGGCAACCCATGTTTTGTGTGATTTTATTTGTTTGTTTGTTATTTGCTTCCGTATGCATGTTTAATTTTTATTGTTGGTAGATCATGTTTCTAAACTAAATAGTGGAAATACTTTACTTTGTTGTTTTGGCCTAGTCTTAACTCCACCTAAAGGTATTTTTGCAAAAGATAAGTGTAAGGGGAAACCCCAAATATGTTTTTAAGAAACAAACCGATCATGATTCTCCACAATATTAAATGAACATGTATATTCGTACTTGTTAGAGTCAAATGCTTGTATTGAGTCATAATGAAGTTTTGCAGGATTTTCCAGGAAGTAGGACAAAGTTTTTCCAGAAATTTTCCGGAAACTTAACATAAGAATTTCTGCAGGTCAATTCTGACGGCGTCAGGAGTTTACTCTTGACGGCGTCAGGAGTAAAAATCTGGAAATTTTACCGGTTTTGTTTTTCTAACGGAGTCTTATGGTTTTTGTGAATTATTAAGTTTTATAATCTCCAGGAGATCTGCAAACTTCATTCCACAAGCATTATATCTTATCTTGTTTTCTAGGATTTAGTAACTTATATAGGATGCCGCCGATTTTACGCGAGGTTGTCTTGTCTATTCTGTCAGGTTTTACAGGTTATGTATGACAAGAAGATGATTTATATTCTAGAAGGGAAGCTTTGATTGTTCATTTTCTTGGAGGAAGATTTAACCTGGCCATCCTATTATCCATACCGAGCGAATCAGGGGAGTATTTGATTTCATTCTCTTTACTTGTTCACTTTTACATTCTTTACTTGAACATTGGGGACAATGTTCATCTTAAGTGTAAGGGGAGGGTAAAAAGATGATACCTTACATATGCACTTTCGCTTGAGTTTGTTTTGTTTGATGGTAGATGTGTAATAAAACTATGAGAAATACTTGTTAGTGTAATTTTAGCGCCAAATTTAAAATTTTTTACAACATTTAGGAGTGAAACTTTAGCCATAGCAAGCGTCTCATGGATAGAGATTGTATGACTAGCACATAACCGTATATTCAGAAAAAATTTCCACCCAAATATGTAAGGTTCGCCTTTAGATTTGATAGGAAAAGCATTTACTATTAGTGCTTATGAGTGTACCGATAGCATTTAGATTCTAGAACTTGCGTTAGTGATGCATCCCGAGACCGCTAGTGAGACTACATTCGTGTGGTAGGATTTACTACATGATAAGAGGCATTACGATCACCCTTGTGTTAAACCCGTATTATAATTACTTGACCATTTAAGTCATATTACTTGGCTAGTTAAGTCAACTAATTTTTCCCACACCCTTAGCGTTGTACTCATTTTTAGTACACGAAACCCCTAGTACACCCCTCCGAGCCTATCTTTTCGTTTCTAACTTTAAGCATTTTACTTAAAGGAAGAATTTGTTACACCCCACTTAAATGTACACCCAAATCGCCTTAGCTTTCCGTGTATGCGCTCATTTTTAGTGCATTATTGTTATTTGTTAAACCCTAAGTTAACTATCTAATTGATTACATGGTTGCTAAGTCGAGTCATATCCTTGTACATATTGTTTTGGGACGATTGGGACTCATGGGTAAGTACTTATTTTATGGAGTAATGGGGAAGAACATCATTTATTACCCCCATATGTACGTTAATCTTAAAAGTACTCCAAGTGTTTTGATTTTCTTAATTCGAGTCATTAGATTAGTTCATTGTAAAGTATGTAAAAATTCAAGTGTAAGGGGAATGTTCAACCCCTATGATGTATTATTTTGGATGGTAGGGTAAGAGTGTATGCAACAAAAAAATAATAAAAAAAAAAACCGAAAAATTAAGAAAAAAAAAAGAAAAAAAATATAGAAAAAGGAAAAAGAGAAAAAACATACGGACTACTATCCCGTTTCATTATATGTTTATTTTATGTTTTTGTTATTTTTCATTTATTAGCATAAGTCAAGTCTAGTCTTGGCTTAGCAATGCCACATTGTACATGTAATTAACCAAGATTGTTAGCTCGCCACCAGTAAAAACTTCCTTTATCCAACAAAACCGTGTATTTCATATCCCTACACCTAACGTTACAACCCTTTGAAAAGACCTCTTTGATAGTTTACCCTAGGTGCTTACGCCATGTGGTGGAGGTTTGATCCTTTCCCAAGCCTATGGTAATCTATTTTGCTATGACAGGTAGTGAGAGATATCTTCCATTTCCATATTGTAATTTACACTTTATTACACCCGAGAGATGTGAGTATCTAAACACTATTTGTGAGGTGCTAGTGTATGACCTCCGTGCTTGTCTTTGGTCTTTAGTGGAACGATTATTTGTTGTAATTACTTTTATATTAGTGTTAAATGACCCCTAACTTGTATTTTGACTAGAATAAAAGCGCATTTGCTTGAGGACAAGCAAATCTCAAGTGTAAGGGTATATGATGAGGCGAAAAATGATCTGTTTTTAGGGGGTCATTTAAGCCCAAATCTGAATTTATTTGATCAAATATTGCCCTAAATCGTTCCTTTTGTGATTTTAGGTACTTTGGGAGTGAAATCTGGAAAAGGAAGCAATTCGGACGTTTTTGGAGCATAAAAGTGAAGAAAACGCCAAAGTCTTAATTTTCCATGCTGGGAACAGTGCATGACGGCGTCAAGAGTAGTTCCCTGACGGCGTCAAGAGGAAAATTCCATGACGACCCAGAAGAGTTTTGACGGCGTCATGAAGGTAGGGCGTCAAGAGTATAAGTCATGACGGCTTGGAAATGTTTTGTACTTGACGGCGTCAAATGTAGATCTAGGCAGTCCGAGGATTGTTTTGGCGGCGAGGTGACAGCGTCACCTATTTGGTCTTGACGCCGTCAGACCCCTTTTTCTATATATAGTTTTCTAATTTTTCACATTTAAGGAGAGAAGTTTTGGGGAGAAACCCTAAGTACGATTTTGGTGTAACTTTACAGGTTTTTCAAGGGTTCCAACCCCTTGATACCTTGCATGATTAATCAAGATAGTGTTCTTCTAATTCAATCAATATGTCTATGTGTTGGTTGTCTATATCATGTTCTTGTCTTAATTCTATCATGCTAGGCTAGATCTATCTTGTGTTTGCTTAGATCTAATGAAACCTAGATATTGATTATGTGTTGATTACTTGTTTATTCTTGTCTTGGATGAATGATTTATATGTTAGGCTTAAGAAAACTGGCAGATCTCCAATTGGTAACATGCTTGAACGTCTTAAGAAACATGAACCAACGCGCACTAGGTCTTTATTGGTTGTATTTAATGCATGAGTCGCTGTTTACAATCCCTATAGTTGTGTTGGGCATGGTGTTGGAGGAGATAAGAGCTCATAGAATTGGGGAGTTATGTGTGCCACCCCATGAATGGTATTAAGGAATACGATCCGTCATCCATGCAATTATAACAAGTAATTAACGTGTAAAAGATATCTAGGGAGTAGTGAAATCTAAGTAAACACATTTTCTCCAATTACTGCTCACAACCTTAATATAAATTAGTTTATTTTCATTTCTAGTATTTTATTTTGATTGCATCTTAGTATTGGGTTAGTTGAATAGCAACTAATTCCGCCCAAATCCTTCAAGCCCGAGATTTTAATTTGCTTTCCATAAAATATAAAAACACAAAAATAATCATCCCTCACCTTTAGAACTAGTATTTAGGTTTTCTAATCCTAGCGACACTATTCCTAAGCTGAACGATCAATCCCCCGGTACTTGTCACTATACTATACTACAACGATCAGGTACACTGCCTGGTGGGGGTTGTAAGCTTCTCGAGATCCCTCGAGAGGTAAAGCCTGTTACGATTCCCACGCATCAGGATTCAGCAAAATCAAGTCCTTCTAGTTGGGAGTATCCTTTCGCTACCAGGCGTGATTTGTTACGTATGACAGTGCCTTCAGCATCTAGCTTATTCTTCCAAATCCATTTTAACCCGGTGACAAAGACTCCGTCAAGTCTTTCAACTAATTCCTAGACTTCTAATCGTATGAACTGCTGAAATTCCTCTTGCATAGATTTAATCCAGTTGTCATAAGTCATTGCTTCTTTGATGTTCTTAGGTTCTTCGTGACAAACTGTGAGTGCATAGATACAAGTTTCTCCATCAGTGTGAAGTCGTTGTCTTGTCATTACAGGTGCATCTGGATGGCCAATAATATGAACTAGTGGATGGTCTCGAGTCCATTTGTGTGTTGAAGGGTGTAGTTGATAAGTATCTCGCATGTTAGCAGGATCCAAATTGCGTGTAGACGACTCAGCTATGTCAGGAAAGGTAGGAGCCGGTGCAAACGGGTTAAAGAACACATCAGGATCATGCTCTGCGGGTTGTGGAACTGATTGTGGTGTAGGATCTTCAGCTGATTGTCGTGAGTTAGAAACTGTTTGTTCTGCTGTAAATGGTGATGCAATTGAAGGACCGTCTTTCTCAACAGTTGTTGTAGTTTGTTGAGGAGAGTCTGGTACTGGAATATTATCAGGTTGAGCAGCAGAATTAGGTGAGACCTTAGTAGAACGGTATTCAATTGTATCATCAAACAGTGGAGCAAACAAGGTTTCCAATTATTTGCGGTTGAGTGGCAATGGTTCAGCCGAAGAGTCCGGAGAGTTAAGACGGTTGAATTCGGGTCCTAAGCTGTGTTGCTCAGAAGCCATTTGTGTGAGTTCATCAAAATTAGCGTGAATGGTTTCTTGAATTTCTCTTATTCGACGATTCCAGATCCGAAAACCTTTAGAATTTTCACAGTATCCAACGAACACTCCAATGTCAGCCTTTGCTTTAAGTTTACCTAAATCATCACGATCATTTTTCGGATAACAAAGTGCTCCAAATACATGAAAGTAATCGATGTTTGGTTTTCTTTTGTGAACAATTTGATACGGTGTTTTGCAATGGCGTTTTGTGATCATGCAATGGTTTTGGGTATAACATGCGGTTGAAACAGCTTCCGCCCATAAGTAATCTGGTAAATGAGCATTAATCAACATAGTTCTAGCAGCTTCCACTAACGTCCTGTTGCATCTTTCAACAACTCCATTCTGTTCTGGGCTTCTAGGAATAGATGTTTGATGTTCAATTCCCACTTTCTCAAAATATGACCGAAGTGTCTGATTCTTAAATTCAGTTCCATTGTCAGTTCTGACTCTTCGTACCGTATTGCGTAACTGAACTTGAATTTTAGTGAGAAAGGTGATGATCATTGAAGGAGCCTGATCTTTACTTCGTAGAAAATAAACCCAAGTCCATCTGGAGTAATCATCCACAATTACAAGAATGTAGCGTTTACCGTTGATACTTTGAACGCGCATTGGTCCACACAAATCCATATGAAGCAATTGTAAAACATGATTCGTACTGTTCTCAGGTTTAGAAGGAAAATGAGCCCGAGTACTTTTTCCTTGTTCACAGGCTGAACATAAGTGATCCTTGGTAAAACGGAATCTTGGAAATCCATCAACAAGTTTGTGACGAGCAAGGTCAGTCATAGTTTTAAAATTCAAGTGCGAAAGACGTTTGTGCCATAACCAAGATTTAGTCGATTCTGCTTTGGAGAGAAGACATATCGGAGATGTAGCAATCATATCTGACATTGATATTGTATAAAGATTAGAACCACGTAAGCCAAACATAAGATCGTTTCCTTGTAAGTCATGAACGAAGCAAGTTTTCTCATGAAATGCAACTTCTAGATCCCCATCACAGAATTGACCAACAGAGAAAAGGTTGTGTCCAAGGCCTTCCACATAATAAACACGACTGATTTCAATGTTCCCACTGACATAGTCACCATATCCCATGATTAAAGCGTAATGATCATTCCCGAATCTGACAGTACCAATGAACTTTGAGACAAAGTTGTGTAACAGTTTGAGATTGCCTGTCATATGTCGGGTGCATCCGCTATCAACAATCCAGAGAACAATATGTACCACCTGCATCACAAGAAGACGACACGGATGGAACAGAAGTAAGGGTGGAACCCAAAGAAAGTACGGGTTCCTGTTGGTTAGAAGCACAGGTATTCAACAATTTAGGAATCCATTTAAAGTCTGGTTTATATTGTAACCAACGTTGCCAATTCCAACTAGTTCTTGCTTTCTTAATGGTGAATTCACTAGTAGTTGGCTTATTCCTAGATTTGTTCTCTGCACTTACGGGGGTAACTTCAACTTCATTAGAAACCGTAGAAGGCGACTTTCCTAATATAGACTTAGAGGCAGTAGTGGGCCTAGAAGGAATGTGTGTCCTACATTTCTTATGACGATTAAGAAGAGAATTAGCTATACATTTTGTATGATCACCAGATGATACGCTTTTACGACAAACACACAAGATGCATTAATATTCAAAACATTCAAAGGTTCATCATTTGTTACATTTAGATTTTGATTACAATTTTCCAGATTACAATCTAAATCTGATGCAACATGAGTTTTATTCAAATTCCTAAGTTGATCTTCTACTTCTTGAGCTTCTAGTGATCCTCTTTTACGTTGTCAGAGCCTATTCTTCTTTTTACTTTTTAGCTTGGGTCTGCTAACGCTATTAGTGGAGACTAGTCCTGTAGAAGTGGAGTTATCAACATTAGTGTTTTGAACAACATTTTCTTTAGCAGTTTTGTCTAATTGATACAATCCTGGTGCTATCACCGTGGTGTCATCAACTTTTCCTTTTTGAAGTAGCTTAATTTTCTCTTTCAAATCGATGATGATGTGATTTTTATCTTGAATATCAGACTCAAGTAAACCATTGCAATATTTGATGTCATCGCGGTTTTGTTGCCATTCGGCGTTTTCAATTTTTAAATCCGCAATTTCTTTCTCGTATTTGAGACACAGACTTTTGAAAGACTCATTGTTTTTTCAAAGCTGACAAGAGTTTGAAATATTTTGACTTTGAAGTTTCAATTCCGTTTCAATACTTTGAGCTTGACACCATTCAAGCCTTCGTTTGAGTTGACAAATTTCTATTGAAAATTGTTTTGTCACATCATCATTCTGTATTCTCAGCTTGTCATTTTCATGTTTAAGTGTCTCGATTTCCACATTCAACAAGTTATTATCAACACAAAGATCATCCACAAGCATAGAAGTACCAGATTTATAGAGATCATTCATGATAACAGAATAAATATCAGCATGGAGAATTTGTTCCAAGAGTCGATCAGCATCATTTTTTAAAACTCTATTTCTTTGCTTTTGAACCAAAATCTCATTTTCAGTAGAGTTGAAAACGTTTATCATATTTTTGACCTCGTTTTGAAGTTCCTGATCCCAACGTATAGCACAGAGACGGAGGTGTTTGACAATTGGCAACATTTGTTTTTGAAAAATATCTCTCTTTTCTGGCTCGTAAGCGGATTGAAAAGTTTCAATTTTAATTTCAGAATTACGTTCAATTGTTTCCTCCAAAATTTCGATGTCTTCCATAAATGTTTTGAAATAATTTAAGACACGACAATTTTTCAGTAAAGGTGTAAGTTCACCGGATGATGGTAAAGGACCATTGATTTGTGCTACAGTTTGGACAGGGGCCGCATTAGAAGATGAAACATATGACTCTTCGACAAACCATGATTTCTCAGGTAATTCCTTTTGAGGAACAAAATATTTAGAAATATGTGGAGCTTTTGAATAATCATATGGTGTCCAATATTGAACATAACTCATTTTTTATCGACTCTCGTCTTCAAGTTCTTCCTCTTCTTCAGTATCAAAAACAACAGCACGCACAATCATATTATCAAGCAAATAGTCCATACTGTAAATTTTAGGAATTTATTTGAATGCCGTGTGAAGAAACATTGAATTGTAATCGCCAAGTGCAAATCCTTTATCTGGTCTCGGTTTTAAAGTAAATTTCTGAATTGTTGTGACAGAGTTTCCGTGTTTGTAAATAATATTACGAAATTCTTTGAGTTGTTTTTCAAGATCAACAATCTCAGCGAGTAAGTTATCTATATACTTCCTTTTTCGTATCTTATGTTCACAAAAATCCTTTTTACAACTTGACAATTATGTTTCTGTTTTTGAAAGTACTGTTTGAAGACGTTCAACTTGCATTTTCAATTCACACTTCTCACTTTCGAGTTTAGAAATCAAATTCCCGTTTGACTCAATTAAATCTTGCATTTTGTGTTGAAGATCTTGCTCTTTGTTGTAAGAATCTTGAAAACCTTTTTCAAAACTTTTTGCATGCTTAATCTTGTCTTCCTGATTTGAAAGCTGAATTTTATAACACTCAATATCTCTTGCAAGTGATGCATTTGTTTCTTTTAAAACTTTGTTTTTCTCGTTGCATTTTATGATTTGCAATTGTTGAGCATTCAGTTGTTTAGATAAAAATATGAGGTCAGGGTCTGGATCAAATGATGGTTCATGTTGTTCTAAATGATCATGTTTATCTTGCTCAATAGGATCATCAAATGAAACAACTGTGTCATCATCAAATATGACAATTGTGCTTATTTGTTCATCTGTTTGAGAAGATGAAGATGATTTAGATGGAACAACTAGCGCCATATCTGATTCAGCAGAAGGTAAGGCTATTTCATGTATTAGGCATGCTTTTTGGTCATGTACCTGAGACAAGCCGTCAGTGTCATACACTGGACCTGAATCATTAAACTGAAGTTCCTACATGTTGGCCATAAGCATCACAGCTGCATTGGCTTCCAGATCTTCCATGTCATCATCATTGTTCACATTTGCCATGAAGTTGTTATCCTGTTCAGGGAAATGCCCATCTTTTTCATCTTGAAGAGCCATGAGTAATGCCTGCTTGTGAAACTTTCTACCCCGAGTTCTCGGTTTGGGACATGTTGTCGCTATATGACCTTGTTCATTACAGTTATAGCACCACACTGCATTCCCTGAGTTGGAGTTCCTAGTTGCAACTGGTTCAGACCTTTGCTGAGAAGAGCCTGAGTTGTTCCTGAACCCTCCATTGTTATTAAACCTCTGACCATTCCCAAAATTTCCTGAAGAACTTCCTGAACCAGATCTACCATAGTTACAATTCTGAATTTCCACCTTTCCATCATTGACAACAGCTTGATTCCTTGTGTTAGAAGATGAACGTTGATGATTGTTTGTTTTGTTGGAGAATTTGCTAAAAGCACGAGCAATAAGAGCAAGTCCCTGATTCAACGTATTAAAGTCATCATCGTCATTGGAGTTTGAGTAATATGCTGCATCATTGTTGTTAAATGGAACAAGTTGAGTAGAAGCATTATGTGGAGATGAATCATAAGGGACCATTTGGTTCGAGGTAGAAGATTGTGGATAACTGAAGTAGTTTTGCTCTTGAACATATGCATGATTTGACATCGGTGGTGGAGCATAGGGAGATTGAGCTACGAGTGCCAAAGAATTTGGTGTTTGTGGTTGTGTGTATCCTCCTCGTAGAGCCCGATCTTTTTCCACTTCAGGTTCATGGTGTTTCAGAAAATCATACAACAAACCATATGGTGCATCATGAAGATTTTTGGTTTGACGAACAAATGTCACATATTTATGCCAATCTAGGCCAAGACTACCAACGAATTTGGAATTTACTGCGATCCTTGGTACTGTGATTTTGTGACGTTCCAGATCATTGACCACATTTGTGAAACGATGATAGTAGGATTCAAGTGACTCTCCTGGTTCAATTGTGATGTCAGTGTATTCCATGTAGAGTTTGGATTCCATATCATCTTTGTTCAATTGAGTGCCTTCCATAAGGAGATGAACATGTTCCCACATAGCTTT
The DNA here is from genome assembly GCA_030686995.1 of Artemisia argyi. Classification (NCBI taxonomy): domain Eukaryota; kingdom Viridiplantae; phylum Streptophyta; class Magnoliopsida; order Asterales; family Asteraceae; genus Artemisia; species Artemisia argyi. The sequence goes on along the minus strand of CM060708.1, from coordinate 123,166,101 downwards.
GGCTATTTTCTGAGCATCGACACTTCGATAAATTGGATTAGGTATACCTTGAAGTATATAAGCCATTGCATACTCATCAGCTTCACGATGTAATTTCTGTTCTTCTGTGAGTTGAGATTCTGGAAGAGGTCTATCACCAGGAGGACGTGGAGGATCAGCAGTTGGATCACCAATTTCAAATCTTGTTGGCCACTCAAATGGTCCTTCAAGTATCACTTGCTTCAAGAATTTCCCATGAGGTTTCTTTAGTTCAAGAAATCGTAAGAATCGACTTGACCATTGACCATAGTTCCCAGGTGTTAGCATTGGAGGTGTTTCAAGTGATCCTGCCTCATGTCTGGATTGTTGAGTTGTAATAACTTCACACATTCTATCAAACCAGTGAGGTTGTTTGGAGGAAAACTGAGTGTTTTGTTGTGACATTTGATATGGTTGTTGTTGAGGAATGATTTGATGTTGTTGCATCATGAGATATTGTGGTTGTGGATTAAACGGTTGTTGATGAAAGTGTGATTGTGAAGGTTGTTGATATGATTGTTGCTGATGGTATTGTTGTTGCTGATACTGCTGATGTTGTTGCTGAGGATTAAAGAAGTAGTAATGTGGTGGTTGAGACATCTTTGAACACTTGTGTAGTAATGGATCTTTGTAGAAGATTGAAATGCACGTTCCTTTGGTTAAGTTCAAAATCCCAGGGGTAAGTTGAATTCTTACGCTTAATAATAATCTTACGCGTAAACTTTAGGTTATGCGTAAAGAGTTGTTTATGCGTAAACAATAAATTTATGTGTAAGTTTCCTCTTTACGCGTAAGCTTTGGCTTATGCGTAAGTTTAGACTTATGCGTAAGGTTAAACAACCAAACAAATCTTCCAAACTTATCCAAGCTTGAAAGATATCCGAAGTCGAAGTATTCCACTAACTTATCCAAGCTAGGGAAGTACTGAGTCACCATAACACAAGGAGAAGACCTTTGATGAAACTTAAGCGTAGATTCTGGCAACTTACGCGTAAGATGAACTCTTATGCGTAAGATAAGAACTTCTGCGTAGAAAATGTAACTTATGCGTAGGATGGGACTTCAGCGTAGGACTTAGGCGTAGGAAACAGACTTAAGCGTAGGATTTAGGCGTAGACTTCCAAAGTTACTCGTAAGAACAGGGTTTTGACCTATGTTACTCGTAAGAAAAGGGTTTTGGCCAAATCTTATGCGTAGAAGGGACAAAAAGTACTGTTTACAGCTTTTGAATCGTACTGTTCACGTAAGTTACGCGTAAGGAGGTCAGTAGCTTGTAAAATCTCAAATTTTTGAAGAGAAATGCTTAGAAATAAGGTACTTTTGATCAAATAACTTCACCAATACTTAGAAAACACTAACTATTGAAGATTTTGAGTAGAAAAAACCTTAAAGATCAAAACTTTATGCAAAATCTAAGCTTCTAAACACTATATTAACCTTAAAACTTATCCAAGCTTCAAGATTTGAGTGTAAGAAACAAAGAAAGAAGCAAAAAGAATTAAAATCACACCTTAAACCCCACGTTAAGACCAAGAAACACACTTCAATCTCTATTAGGCGAATGATACCACTTGTTAGGTCACCATTTATGTAAACACAAGTATGATAATGAAAGAAATGAGATGAGAATGAGAGATGGTTGATTATAAGAAATGAGAGAATAGTAATTGCAAGAGTTTCACTAAGATATTCAAATAACCAACAATAATAAAGTGTACATGAGCTTGGTATTTATAAGGGGAGGAGTAGGGCAACACTTCCTTCCTCCCTCTTACACCTTAACGTGGGCTTTACAAGGCCCATGGACTAGCTTACTTAAGCCTAGTAACATTAACATAGTGAAATAAATAACTAAGCAACCTATTACAAAAGGTAATGACCGAGACTTGACTAAAATACAAAAGTATGATCCCAACACACCACATTAGTATAATAGTTTAATTTTCATTTCTGTTATTTTATTTTGATTGCATCTTAGTTAATTGGGTTAGTTGGCTAGCAACTAATTCCGCCCACTCCTTCAAAACCCTAGATTTTACTTGCTTTCCATAAAATATAAAAATACAAAAAGAATCATCCCTCACCTCTAGACCTAGTTTAGTAGGCTTTCTAATCCTAGCGACAATATTCCTGAGTTGAACGATCAATCCCCCGGTACTTGTCACTATACTATACTACAACGATCAGGTACAATGCCTAGTGAGGGTTGTAAGCTTCTCAAGATCCCTTGAGAGGTAAAACCTGTTGCGAGTGCGCAATTCCCGCGTATCAAGTTTTTGGCGCCGCAGTCCGGGGAATAGTTATTGTCTAGGTTAGGATTTCTTTTTATTAGGTCTACTTGCTAGATTCCTTTCTAGTAAGATTTTTATTTTTATTTTTAGGTTTTCTTTAGTCTATCTCATTTCTTCGTTTCTTTGTTCGTAATCCTTACCATCCGACATCATGAACGGTGGCAATATCTTTGAACCCATCAACCCACCACAACAAAACCACCCACAAAACCCACCACTAGCAAACCAACCTCCTAGGCCCCGAACTTTAGGAGAGTATTCCCGTCCTAGCCACCAAGGCTATCGAAACACCATTGAGCTCACTCAAGGAGCCAATGTATCCCCCTTGCGATCCGACAGCATCCGGTTGGTGCAAAACAGATATGCATTCCATGGACTTCGTTCTGAAGATCCTAATCAACATCTCAAGGATTTCCTTAAAATCGTAGATTCCATAGACCTTGATGTTGCAACTAGAGAGTCGACCCGATTACGTCTATTCCAATTCTCTCTACGTGATCAAGCTAGTCAATGGCTTGAACGTTTACCTGCGGGATCCATCACCTCTTGGGATGATCTCACTACTCGTTTCCTTGCTCAATTTTTCCCACCGGGGAGAACTACCAAGCTTAGAAATGATATCTTGATGTTCCAACAACGTTAAGGTGAAACTCTATATGAAGCATGGACTCGTTTCAAGGACTTACTCCAAAAAGTCCCTCATCATGGCATAGATCTTTGGCTCCAAGTCCAAATCTTCTATGACCATATCGATCTCTCCACAAGGCGAACCATTGACCAATCGGCCGGTGGCAAGCTACGTGATCTAAGTGCGGAAGAATCATGGAAACTCATAGAAGATCTTGCTCTCTATGACAACGAAAGTTGGAATGATCCCCGTGATTTGAATAAAACGGCCAAGGCAATATCTTTGCCTTCAACAATTCTAGCACTCCCGACCATAGGATCATGGAACTTGAAGACCAAGTCAAGTTTCTCATGAAATCCTACGAAGCTCCTAAGCCTTCAAGCCAAGTGAACAAAATCACTTCCTCGTGTAAATTGTGTAATGGTCCTCATGAAACTCATAACTGCATGGAACTTCCAAAACATACTTTTAAGGAATTCACATCGTCACGTGCTGATAAAACAAAGGATAGAGAGCTTGCCACTAATCGACGACCTCCAAACTTTGGCGAGGCCTATGATGCATGGAAGGATAAACCAAATTTCAGAGGATACCAAACTCGGAGCATATCCTTCGATGATTCTCTTCCACTGGAATGGTCCGAGCATTTTCCACCACAGAACACTCCTAAGCAAAGCTATGAAGATGCCTTGCGAAAGTTCATTCTCTCTCAAGAATTACAGCTCTCCACGCTCGAGACCCGATTTAGACAACAGCAAGCCGATATGAATGACAATATTTATAATCTGTTAACCACTATTAAAGAGCACGCTGTTAGTAAACCGATTCAGGCTGAAGAAGTCAAATCTGTCATCATAATGAATCAGCCAAATTCTCCTGTGAAAATAAAAAGCCCTAGTAAACTCTTTAAACATCTGTCACCAAAGGTGAAGGAAGTTAGGGACCATGTTAACCCTCCCAGGACCAATCCACTTTGTAAATACCATTACAACAATATCTACTCCTACACCTGACCAGAGCCAACAACCAGCTAGGAATAAGGGTCATGAAGTTAAGGATGAGACCCCAGAGATAGACCACGAATTGGCCAAGAGCCTTGCCGACTTATTCGAGGACTCTGTCACACAAGAGTCAGGCGAATGGGATGAGTCAAAAGAGAGATCAAAAGGGCACATGAAAAATCAAGTAATTTTGGGTGAATCTAGTATAGAGAAACTCGAGGAAAATATGGTGGATATTACTATAGGGAGTAGTGATAGGATTAAGGAAAGCGACTCTGAGGTTTTTAAGATTTCTTGCACTACTAGGAAGAAGCTCATAACCGATACTTACATAGATCCTAACCTCCCTATAAACGTAATTCCCCTCTCCCTTTACAACGAAGCCTTCCCTGAACATATCTCATATGAAGGAATCCATAACGCCAGGAGAATGAAAAGGTTATCAGTTATGATTAGAGGATTCATCTATAACATTGATCTCACCGTGATCGATGACATAGACTCTGTCACTAATCCAACATTAACCAACCTCGTCCTCGGGAAGCCATTTGTTAATGAAATGGGAGTGATCCTTGATGAGAAGGATGGTAGTGCATTATTCACCAATGGCGTCAGGAAGGTGATTTTTCGAAAGGGTAATGAGGAAGTGTATGAGTACCGTCTGTCACTAGATTGTAATACATATGGATCACTGGATGGAAGATCGGAAAGGATAAAGCGGCGTGATCCGAATAACCTCAAAATCCCTTGTATGATTGGTCACAAGTATTTCGATAATGTCTACATTGACGTGTTTCTACCTAAGAATTTTATGTCCCTGTTCCATTATAACAATATTTGCAGATGGGGGATGATTTATAGAGGAGAAAATGTTGTTGGTAGAGATCATGAAATCCAGGTATTCATAGGAAATATGGCATTCACAATGAACTTTACGATCGTGGACAACATTGAGGATTATATCAACCCAAGGTTATCGCAAGTTGTTTTTGGAGCGCCCTTTTGTGAAATCACTAACTTAATGGTTGACGACCGGAACGGAATCATGACTTTCACTGATGGAATTAGGAGGGCGTCATACCAAACGCCATACAAGAGGAAAGACTTCGAAGGAATTGATTGTGACGGACTTGATAAGCTAGGTTCTCAACTTGTTTTATGTGATGAAGATGTTTGGAGAGGATGTAAAAACACCTTTCATTTATCATGTGGATTCTTTAAGAATGTTAGTAAGCTTGGATCCAAGCTTCGAGAAGATATCTTTGAGTTTGAAGACCCAAAATACCTGCACTATGAAATCAATCCCGATATTAAAGATGACCTAGAGAATGAGACCAATGATGAGGTCATGTGATAGCCCATGACCTTAAGTCTAGCTACAAGACTCGTAAATAAAGAAAAGCGCTTCTTGGCAGGCAACCCATGTTTTGTGTGTTTTTAATTGTTTAATGTTATTTGTTTCCGTATGCATGTTTTATTTTTATTGTTGGTAGATCATGTTTCAAACTAAATTGTGAAAATGCTATATTTTGTTGTTTAACTTCGTCTTAACTTCATATAAAGGTATTTTGCAAAAGCTAAGTGTAAGGGGAAACCCCAAATTTGTTTATAAGAACAAAAATGATCATGATTCGCCACAATATTAAATAAACATGTATATTGTTAGAGTCAAATGCTTGTATCGAGTCATAATGATGTTTTGCAGGATTTTCCAGGAAATAGGACATAAGTTTTTCCAGAAATTTTCCGGAAACTTAACATAAAGATTTCTGCAGGTCACTTCTGACGGCGTCAGTGTTTAACACCTGACGATGTCAAGTGTAAAATTCTGGAAATTTTGCGAGTTTTGTTTTTCTAACAGAGTCTTAAAAGTTTTTGTTAATTCTTTAGTTTTATAAACTCCAGGAAATCTGCAAACATTCATTTCACAAGCATTATATCTTAAATCGCTTTCTAGGATTTGTTAGTATATATATTGCCGCCGATTTTACGCGAGGTTGCCTTGATTGTTTTCTCAGGTTTAACAGGTTATATATGACAAGAAGATGATTTATATTTCTGGAAGGGAAGCTTTGAACATTCATTTTCTTGTATGAAGATCTAACCTTCTTAACACACTATCCACACCGAACGAATCAGGGGAGTATTTGTTTTCATTCTTTTACCTATTTTACTTTTACATTCTTTAATTGAACGTTGGGGACAATGTTCATCCTAAGTGTAAGGGGAGGGTAAATGATGATACCTTATAGGATACAATTGCACTTGAGATTGTTTGTTCGATGGTAGGTGTGTAATAAAACTAAGAGAAATACTTGTTAGTGTAATTTTAGCGCCAAATTTAAAATTTTTTACAACATTTAGGAATGAAACTTTAGCCTTAACAAGCGTCTCATGGATAGGAGTTGTATGACTAGCACAATACCGTACCATTCAAAAAAATTTTCCACCCAAATATGTGAGGTTCGCCTTTAGATTTGATAGGAAAAGCATTCATTATTAGTGCTTATGAGTGTACCAGTAGCATTTAGATTCTAGAACTTGCGTTAGTGATGCATCCCGAGACCGCTAGTGAGACTACGTTCGTGTAGTAGGATTTACTACATGATAAGAGGCATTAGGATCACCCTTGTGTTAAACCTGTATCATAATTACTTGACCATTTAAGTTATATTACTTGACTAGTAAAGTCAATTAATTTTTCCCACACCTTAGCGTTGTACTCATTTTTAGTATACGAAACCCCTAGTACACCCCTCCAAGCCTATCTTTTCGTTTCTAACTTTAAGCATTTTACTTAAAGGAAGAATTTGTTATAACCCACCCAAAATGTACACCCAAATCGCCTTATCCTTCCGTGTATTCACTCATCTTTAGTGCATTATTGTTACATGTTTAAACCCTTAGTTAATTATCTAATTGGTTACATGGTTGCTAAGCCGAGTCATATCTTGTACATATTGTTTTGGGACGATTGGGACTCATGGGTAAAGTACTTATGTTTTGGAGTAATGGGGAAGAACATCATTTATTACCCCCATATGTGCATTAATCTTAAAAAGTACTCCAAGTGTTTTGATTATCTTGATTCGAGTCATTAGAGTAGTTTATTGTAAAGTATGTAAAAATTCAAGTGTAAGGGGAATGTAAGGGGAATGTACCTCTTTGATAGTTTATCGTAGGTGCTTACACCAAGTGGTGGAGGTTTGATCCTTTCCCAAGCCTATGGTAATTTATTTGTTGTGACAGGTAGTAAGAGATGTTTTTCATTTCCATATTGTGATATATACTTTATTACACCTGAGAGATGTGAGTATCTGATACGTGAGAATCGCACCAGGCTTTACCTCTCGAGGGATCTCGAGAAGCTTACAACCCCACCAGGCAGCGAACCTGATCGTTGTAGTATAGTATAATGACAAGTACCGGGGGATTGATCGTTCAACTCAGGAATAGTGTCGCTAGAATTAGAAAGCCTAAGAACTAGGTCTAGAAGTGAGGGATGATTCTTTTTGTATTTTGATATTTTATAAAAGCAAATAAAATATCGGGTTTTGGAAGAGTGGGCGGAATTAGTTGCTAGCCAACTAACCCAATTTAAGTAAGATGCAATCAAAATAAAATAACATAAATGGAAATAAATCTAATTACTAATGTGGTGTGAAAAATAATAGGGAGAGTTGTGTTTACTTAGGTTTCATTACTCCCTAGATATATTTTACAGGTTGATAATTTCTTACAATTGCATGGATGACGGGTCGTATTCCTTAATACTAGTCATAGGGTCGTGTACAATATTCCCTAACACTATAGGATCCTACTTCACTCCTATGTCGAGCCGTTAGAAGCTCCTAACATGGGATCATTAGAATTCTCCTACTCATTAAATACAACCAAAAATCATAGCACACCTCTGATCATGTTTCTTAAGACGTTCAAGCATGTCACCAATGGAAGTCTGCCAGTTTTCCTAAGCCTAACATCAAATACAACCATCCTTAACAACTATAAACAAACAATCAACCCATAATTAACATCTAGGTTTCACTACATCTAAGCAAACACAAAGGAGATCTAGCCAAGCATGTTAAATTCAAGACAAGTGTAAGATATATTCAAACAACACATAGACATATTGAATGAATTGGAAGAGTACTTATCTCAATTGAACATGAAAGGTTTCAAAGGGTAAAAACCCTTGAAAAAGTTATAATATTCAGACTAGGGTTTCTATCCAAAGTTACACCCTAATTGTTACTCTCTAATGAATGAAAATTGCAAAACTATATATAGATTTTACAGGGTGACGGCGTCAAGAAGGAAATTTTGACGCCGTCAACTCGCCGCCCATAATCAAATCGGATTGCCTAGATCCACTTTTGACACTGTCATGTGCAATTCTACTCTGGGCCGTCACTAACATTTGGACCATGACGGCCTATGGCGACGCCGTCATCTCTATAGTACAAAACTCTTCTGGATCATCACGGACTTTATCCACTTCCACCTCTTGTATTGCTCTTGACACCGTCACTTGAAAACTCTTGACGCCGTCAGGTACTGTTCCCAGCAAGGAAAATTAAGATTTTGCCGTTTTCTTCACTTTTATGCTCCAAAAACATCCAAAATGCTTCCTTTTCCAGAATTCACTCCAAACGTACTTAAAATGACAAAAGGAACGATTTAGGGCAATATTTGATCAAATAAATTCAAATCCAGGCTAAAATGACCCTCTAAAAACGGTTCATTTTTCGCCTCATCAGTATCTAAACACTATTTTTGAGGTGCTAGTGTATGACCTCCGTGCTTGTTTATAGTTTTTAGTGGAATGATTATTTATTGTAATTACTTTTATATTAGTGTTAAATGACCCCTAACTTGTATTTTGGTTAGAATAAAAGCGCATTTGCTTGAGGACAAGCAAATCTCAAGTGTAAGGGTACTTGATGAGGCGAAAAGTGTACCGCTTTTAAGGGATCATTTAAGCCCGAATTCGAGATTATTTGATCAAATATTGCCCTAAATCGTTCCATTTGTCATTTTAGGTACTTTTGAGGAGAAATCAGGAAAAGGAAGAATTTTAGACGTTTTTGGAGCATAAAAGTGAAGAAAACGGCAAAGTCTCAAATTTCCTTGCTGGAACAGTACCTGACGACATCAAGGTTCTACACGTGACGGCGTCAAGAGTTACAAAAGAGGTGGATGTGGAACTTATAAAGTGACGGCCCAGAAAGTTTTTAAGCTTATCGGCCTGACGGCGTCACCAAATCGTCAGGGTCCAAACACACGTGACGGCCCAAAGTATTTTTCTACATGACAGCGTCAGAAGTGGATCTAGGCAATACGATTTTTATCATGGTGGAGAGTTGACGGCATCACAAGCTATAACGTGACGCCGTCAAGGTGTAAAATCTATATACAGTTTTCCAATTTTCATTCATTATTGTGCAACTTTTAGGCCATAAACCCTAGATGAATTTTAACAGCTTTTCAAGGGTTTCAACCCCTTGATTCTTCCATGTTCAATTGAAGATAAGTACTTATTCAAATCATTCAATATGTCTATGTGTTGTTGTCACAACTCACCATTTCAGGTCATTTCCCGAACTTTGGAAAAACACTATTCATAAATCACTATTCATCAAAACACTATTCATCATTTTACTATTCATCGTTTTCGAGGTCAGTTTGATATTCTGAGAAACTTTTTGGAAATTTACTATTCACCGAACACTATTCATTTCCGGAAAATATTTCATCATTCACGTGCATTACTCATTTCATCGTAAATTTAGTTTACGGGTATTCAAATTCGCGTAACCGGATTGGGTTAGGTGCGAATTCATTTCATTAGTGTTAAGAACACTGCATACGGACTGGAGATAGTCTACATATCATCATAACAGCATTTTCATGTTATACCACTCTCAGGATTTTCAAATTTCTATATTCAGTACATTTAACGTTTTTACGTATAAGTATTTATAGTAAACGTTAACACCCGGTTTATACACGACGAATATATCTAAATATTCCCACAATGGTCCCGACATATTTTTATATCCATTTTAACATCATAAAAGTTATAACATTCAGTTACCCAGTATTTTGGAAATTTATTTTATTTATAACGTACGCTTACGAATATAACGACGGTTTTCGTGAAAACTAAACAATAATCACCCGATCACTCAGTAAATGTACCCAACATATTTTTAATATGTTTTTAACATTATTATAACTTTATTTCATCCCGGTAAACTTCATGAACATTTATTTCTATTAAAACCGGTACCCGATTTTAACGAATAACGCAAACTAGCACATAATTCATGCAAGGTTTTCTAATTAAATCACAAGCACCCTACCCCCCCTTCACCCTTGAAAAACCGGCCCATGAGACACCCCTTTTAACCTTGGGCATTAACTTGCCCATTTTATACTAATAAACCTCTAAATCATTTCATTTGCCAAAAACCTAAAATCATAATTCACTTTATTAGCTAAGAACAAATTTCATCTCATCTTCTCCATCTACCCTTGCAAACCCACGACCAAACCACCATAATTAGCTCAAGTGATCATTTTCCATAAAGTAAAACACAAAACTTGTTCATTTTACAAGCCTAATCAAGAATCAAGCAACAAAAACACAAGAACATCAAGCATAATCATCCTATAATCATCTCATTTTATCAAGTAAGTTTTCATCTTTATTTTTTCATGGATCATCCTATTTTTACATGTATTACATAAGTATCATGCTAAAAACCATGTACAAGTAGCTATACCACACTTTATTTTGGCTAAAAAGAAACATACAAACCCTAACTTTTTGGTTATGAATCCCCTTGCTCTAATAACTTGGTTAGGAGTCCATGGCACCCTAAGAAGGTGTATGGTAAGGTTAGATTAGTCATGTGGTGATTACAAGAGGATTGGTGATGGTAGAAATTAGTTTTTAACCTTGGAAACTTGATTTGGAACCTATTTTAGACATGCTGTCCCGTTTTGTAAAAATCTGGAAAATCAGTAAACACCAAGGAAACTTTGGCAAAATTTTTAGAAAATACTTTCAAAAACGAATCCGTAGGCGAAAGAACGGATTAAAAAGAGTTTATAACGAAGAAGTTATGATTTTTGCAAGATTGTTGACGAAAAGTATTTTCTGGAAATTTGTTTGCTGTTGGACGTTTTTCATTGTACAAAAAGAGACTTTAGACGTAACCCGGAGGAGCCGAGCTTTCCAAAATATATTACTACATACTAAGACGTAACCGTGGACATAAAGAACAAGTAAAACGGACAAGTAACGACAAAGATATTCTCGTTTGAATATCGGCTAAAACCATTTTATAATTGACAGCTTTTATATAATTTGGCACAAAAACTACGAAGTACATTTTTGAGTTAGACATAATATCAAGTACCGAGCTTTATAACTAACGTAGTATTAGTTATTATGAGTATGTTTTCATCATTTCAAGGATTACAACCCGAGTATTTCAACGCTAACATGGAAACTTACGTTATATATATATAAGTATATATATTATAACTAGCTATTTATATTTTCTAATAGCAATATTTTTCCAAAGTCTTGGATTATATATTTTGATAATACAAGTGTTTTTCCAAAGAGTAGAGTGGTATAGAAACATGAGCATGGACATTCATAACATCATTTGGTGATCTAAATGAGATCATTCATCATTCATATTAGGTTGCGGCTAGTGTGCGCGCCTTGTTTTTCAGCTCATTACATGTTCATGGTACCATCATATTGGGTTGCGACAGCAAATTGTTCATTGGTGTTCATTTCATTTCATCACAGTTTCATCAGTTAAGGTGAGTTTTCATAGCCCCGTTTTCAATTCAACATTTTTGATTGTTTTCAAATCCCACGGGGGGAATACATTGCATCAATTATTTCAGTACGAGCCCAAGTATTCAAACATGTACATAGCCTAAGTTACCTTGCCATGTGATAAGTCCCCTGTAACATCATGAACCGTTAATTTACCATTAAGCGAGAGTGAGTGGATAGATCTATCGAGGGTGACGCCTCCATCCGTGGTAGTGATTACCAACAGTAAGCGGATGCATGTCATGTCTTTTACATTTGAATGTTTCGGCAGAACATTCGGGAGGGGCATAGAGTTTCATCAGTCATAGCTTCGGTGTCATGAGCTTAAGGCTATTGTACAATTTTCATGAGATTTTTATCTTGCACTTTTACTTGTGGTGGCCGTACATCATTACATTTTACAAACCTATGGAATTCACCAACATTCGTGTTGACGTTTTAGCAATGTATTTCAGGTTATTAAGGTAGCTCATGTGACATGCATTTGGACCTTCATGGAGTCGCGGAGTCGACGCGTCTCATCATTATTTCATGCACTTATGTAAACATTTGATCTAGTGCGACTTGTTTTTCATAAACATGCAACACATTTTGGGGACCTCATTTTGTAAACTCTGAATTATTTCAATGATCAAATGCAGTATTTTCCAAACGACACTTTAGGTCGTTCAATGTAACTGTAACTGTGGTGCTATGACAGACACCCCCAGGTATTCCATTCCGCTGCAAGTCAGGTAAATTGGGGGTGTGACAGATTGGCATCAGAGCTAAGGTTATAGCGAACTAGGATGTATCTTGGACCCTAGACTATAACCGCATCATCATAGCATCTCATCATTTCATCATAAGTGCATAATCATGATACATGTTGTTTCATACATCCCCTGTGCGAGTTATTTATACTCATATCCGTATATGTATATCATTTTATTGACCTGGTTCACAAGTGACATGTCTTCAGATACTCACCCTGACATCCTTTTATCGGATTCCGACATTGAAGATGCCTTGTCATCTTCCACTACCATTATACCATCAGTTGCACTTACACCACCATTAGTACTATTGATTTGCCATAGGAACAGGGTTTTCCTATTATTCAGCCCGTACATAGAATGCCTTTTGGTAGTGTATTCAGAATTAATCTGAATGGACTTATTAGGATGCTTATTGCAAGGAAGATAGTGTGTTTTCTTTCCATCACTAGTAGGGCACTTACTACTCAGGTACTATCACCACCATCAGTTACTTATTACACTATTGGCCTTCCCACAGTGTGTACTTTAGTTTTACCTTTTGGATGTCGCGAGGTAGCGCGAAAGAGGGTAGTATTCCATACACTAGTACCATCATTGTCATTTTCCTTTTCCATTCCCACTTGCCATGAACTAGATGACATCTAGTAGAAAATACCAATAACACGGACTCAACAGAAACATCCGCAGATTCTTCAGGAATGGTTCAGAACCTACATTATCTAAGATTTGATAGATGCACAACTTCAGATACCACTTCAGGACTATCCCAACCTTATGATGCCACAAACCTGATTTCACACAGAGGGACACCAGGAAGTCCCTGGACCAGACAGGTTGATTTCGTTTTTGACGAATTTGTAGACTATTACCATTCGACAAGATTCACTCACGTATCCAATACACCATTCAAGCTATTTTACTATCATATGGGGAAACTGTTTTACAGAAAAATTTCTGAAGTAAGCTATTTTATTACCATCCTATAAATTGATTTTTCTGTCATTACACCAAGTATTTACTATTATTACGCGAGGCAATTTTCTTGTTACTTGAAAGAAAACATCAGGACATCATTTGTTATAACAATGTGTAGAACACCATCTAAAACTTTTGAGGAAAGTTATGATATTTTGACAAAATCCAACATCGCATCATTAGTCCTCAATTATACATAGCCTGATCACCTATGTAAAATTCAGGAAGGATTATGCCATGAAGGAAATAATTACCTTTTCAAAGGATTGTTAATAACAATCTTCATCCAAAAGTTTTGTAAACAAAGGAACTCTTTCATAAACATCCCTTTTGCCGAACTATCCCTGGATACTTACCCCACCAGTCACTCATTCAGACATTAAGTTGGATTTTTCCCATTGACTTCCCTAGAAGAGACTTTCCATATCAATTACATGCAGGATTCCTTTATACAATAAAAGCAATGAAAGGATTACAGAACTACTAACCAGGACTAGAAGTATATAGTGAGAGAATTCATAACTCAACAACAAATTCTAAGATACTGCGAGACTATCCGAATCACCATCTCTGACTTAGTTGTCAAATTCTATCATTTAAGGGTACTAGCTATACTGAGCTACAGGATTGAACTCAATATAAATGTCCGCAGGACAACACAATAGAAATAAACCAAGCTTCTAATTGAGACAGTAGAGCATTTCATTTAAACATGGCCTCATCCATACATGAACTTTCCTGCAGTAAGTTTTCACAAAGGACTATTGTTTGAAACAAGAATATCAATGTAGATTCCTCTAAGTCATTATGTCTAGAAATTTCAGATAACCTCACCTTCATACCAAGCAAGGGATCAAACCGGAACATATCTCCTCATCTACATGGGAAAACAGAATAGATATTCATCGACACAACATCAAGTGATACCTTCGTCTTGTCTATTACAATGATAAACAATTTCAGGACTTAAGTTAGTCTAAATACCTATGCTTGTAGTTATGCCAGATAACCACCAATAGACATTATCCAACCTCAGGAACTAAGTGTTAGACATCTATGCATTTAAGCGAACATTTCCTATTCTACCATTTTATCCTTTTCAGTGTTTTCACTTTTAAATAAAGTTGATGCGTTTACATAAATCACATACCTTGTGGAAAAATGATTTCTGAAATTCCTATTTTGAACAAGTACGATCCTTTTTGGTCAATCTTTAGCAACACTATTGTACAATGAGAAATATACATAAACATCAAACTTTGGTAAGCAGTCTTAATCACAACATGTTTGAAAACATTTTTCTACTTCATAACTACTGAAATTTTGAATCATCAGGAAAAATATTACTTAGTAAATCATTTGCTCCATTTTTCTAAGTTCGTTTATTCAGAAAAAGATTTCAACCAAAACTCATACTCGCGAGACAAATTTCCAGAACCAACTTCCCTACAACATCGCTTATGCATTTAGGATTTGTGACTTGACAATAGAGAATATTTGGAATATGTGATGAAGGAATTAGGAGGAACATCACAAATTGATCACGAACTTCAGTAGTGGAGACCAAACCCAATAGACAAAGAAGGACATATGTCTTATCATCCGTTGGAACAAAACACAAGAAATCAAATTCTTACCTATATGCTATCCCTTCAGATAACGCCAAGTTCGAAGGACCGAACGTTATGGAATTAGTCACAAAGGTTTATTGTACCCATTTCAGTATTTCCTGTTAAGGAAACCGATTCAACTTGGACTTCAGGTAATCATTTAAGGAATTCCCTTCAGAAACCCATTTAGATGTGAACATCACTATCATCCTCAGACCGATGGTCAAAGTGGGAGAACAAACTAAGTTAAAAGCTTTGTCTTGGATTGGCATAATACAAATGGGATAACAAGAAAGGTTGAACCTTTAGCATATTGGACCATTTAAGATTCATTTTAGAATCGACCAACTAGCATACAAACTTGAGTTCTGGCATAATTCAGCAGTATATATTACCAGTGTCACATTTAAAACATTAAGAAGCGCAGACCATCTATTGATGGGCCAAACATGGAAAAAGCTCAACTCATTAGTTCAGTAGGCATTCATGAGATAACCAGAAATTTTCTACAAGTCAAGAATCAGTTACAAGTTCAATAAGTCGTAAACCATTAAAACTTCAAGTTCTGCAGAGTTATGCAGAAAGTTCTGCCTAGGAAAGGCATGTTATCATTCAGAAAACTTGGAAAGTTACACCAATATACACTGGACCATTTATATTTCAGACAGGGTAGGCCTAGTGGCCGTCAGACTTGAACATTGTCAGAGAACAACAGGATTACACGAACATATTTCACATTTTCAGATCCCCAGAAATGACTTTCAGATGAGTCACTCATGATTCCATTGGAAGGGATCCATCCCAAATGACAATCTCAGACCTTGTAAGAGAACCAACAGAAATCATGGACCGTGTGGTCAAACAGTTGAAACAGAGTCGAATTCCTATCGTTAGAGTTCGCTGGAATTCTCGAATATCATCACCTTTTCACCAATACATTCTCAGAGACCAACATAAACTGAACTTCGGGACGAAGTTCCTTTTAGGGGGGAAGACTGTCACAACTCACCATTTCAGGTCATTTCAGGTCATTTCCCGAACTTTGGAAAAACACTATTCATAAATCACTATTCATCAAAACACTATTCATCATTTTACTATTCATCGTTTTCGAGGTCAGTTTGATATTCTGAGAAACTTTTTGGAAATTTACTATTCACCGAACACTATTCATTTCCGGAAAATATTTCATCATTCACGTGCATTACTCATTTCATCGTAAATTTAGTTTACGGGTATTCAAATTCGCGTAACCGGATTGGGTTAGGTGCGAATTCATTTCATTAGTGTTAAGAACACTGCATACGGACTGGAGATAGTCTGCATATCATCATAACAGCATTTTCATGTTATACCACTCTCAGGATTTTCAAATTTCTATATTCAGTACATTTAACGTTTTTACGTATAAGTATTTATAGTAAACGTTAACACCCGGTTTATACACGACGAATATATCTAAATATTCCCACAATGGTCCCGATATATTTTTATATCCATTTTAACATCATAAAAGTTATAACATTCAGTTACCCAGTATTTTGGAAATTTATTTTATTTATAACGTACGCTTACGAATATAACGACGGTTTTCGTGAAAACTAAACAATAATCACCCGATCACTCAGTAAATGTACCCAACATATTTTTAATATGTTTTTAACATTATTATAACTTTATTTCATCCCGGTAAACTTCGTGAACATTTATTTCTATTAAAACCGGTACCCCGATTTTAACGAATAACGCAAACTAGCACATAATTCATGCAAGGTTTTCTAATTAAATCACAAGCACCCTACCCCCCCTTCACCCTTGAAAAACCGGCCCATGAGACACCCCTTTTAACCTTGGGCATTAACTTGCCCATTTTATACTAATAAACCTCTAAATCATTTCATTTGCCAAAAACCTAAAATCATAATTCACTTTATTAGCTAAGAACAAATTTCATCTCATCTTCTCCATCTACCCTTGCAAACCCACGACCAAACCACCATAATTAGCTCAAGTGATCATTTTCCATAAAGTAAAACACAAAACTTGTTCATTTTACAAGCCTAATCAAGAATCAAGCAACAAAAACACAAGAACATCAAGCATAATCATCCTATAATCATCTCATTTTATCAAGTAAGTTTTCATCTTTATTTTTTCATGGATCATCCTATTTTTACATGTATTACATAAGTATCATGCTAAAAACCATGTACAAGTAGCTATACCACACTTTATTTTGGCTAAAAAGAAACATACAAACCCTAACTTTTTGGTTATGAATCCCCTTGCTCTAATAACTTGGTTAGGAGTCCATGGCACCCTAAGAAGGTGTATGGTAAGGTTAGATTAGTCATGTGGTGATTACAAGAGGATTGGTGATGGTAGAAATTAGTTTTTAACCTTGGAAACTTGATTTGGAACCTATTTTAGACATGCTGTCCCGTTTTGTAAAAATCTGGAAAATCAGTAAACACCAAGGAAACTTTGGCAAAATTTTTAGAAAATACTTTCAAAAACGAATCCGTAGGCGAAAGAACGGATTAAAAAGAGTTTATAACGAAGAAGTTATGATTTTTGCAAGATTGTTGACGAAAAGTATTTTCTGGAAATTTGTTTGCTGTTGGACGTTTTTCATTGTACAAAAAGAGACTTTAGACGTAACCCGGAGGAGCCGAGCTTTCCAAAATATATTACTACATACTAAGACGTAACCGTGGACATAAAGAACAAGTAAAACGGACAAGTAACGACAAAGATATTCTCGTTTGAATATCGGCTAAAACCATTTTATAATTGACAGCTTTTATATAATTTGGCACAAAAACTACGAAGTACATTTTTGAGTTAGACATAATATCAAGTACCGAGCTTTATAACTAACGTAGTATTAGTTATTATGAGTATGTTTTCATCATTTCAAGGATTACAACCCGAGTATTTCAACGCTAACATGGAAACTTACGTTATATATATATAAGTATATATATTATAACTAGCTATTTATATTTTCTAATAGCAATATTTTTCCAAAGTCTTGGATTATATATTTTGATAATACAAGTGTTTTTCCAAAGAGTAGAGTGGTATAGAAACATGAGCATGGACATTCATAACATCATTTGGTGATCTAAATGAGATCATTCATCATTCATATTAGGTTGCGGCTAGTGTGCGCGCCTTGTTTTTCAGCTCATTACATGTTCATGGTACCATCATATTGGGTTGCGACAGCAAATTGTTCATTGGTGTTCATTTCATTTCATCACAGTTTCATCAGTTAAGGTGAGTTTTCATAGCCCCGTTTTCAATTCAACATTTTTGATTGTTTTCAAATCCCACGGGGGGAATACATTGCATCAATTATTTCAGTACGAGCCCAAGTATTCAAACATGTACATAGCCTAAGTTACCTTGCCATGTGATAAGTCCCCTGTAACATCATGAACCGTTAATTTACCGTTAAGCGAGAGTGAGTGGATAGATCTATCGAGGGTGACGCCTCCATCCGTGGTAGTGATTACCAACAGTAAGCGGATGCATGTCATGTCTTTTACATTTGAATGTTTCGGCAGAACATTCGGGAGGGGCATAGAGTTTCATCAGTCATAGCTTCGGTGTCATGAGCTTAAGGCTATTGTACAATTTTCATGAGATTTTTATCTTGCACTTTTACTTGTGGTGGCCGTACATCATTACATTTTACAAACCTATGGAATTCACCAACATTCGTGTTGACGTTTTAGCAATGTATTTCAGGTTATTAAGGTAGCTCATGTGACATGCATTTGGACCTTCATGGAGTCGCGGAGTCGACGCGTCTCATCATTATTTCATGCACTTATGTAAACATTTGATCTAGTGCGACTTGTTTTTCATAAACATGCAACACATTTTGGGGACCTCATTTTGTAAACTCTGAATTATTTCAATGATCAAATGCAGTATTTTCCAAACGACACTTTAGGTCGTTCAATGTAACTGTAACTGTGGTGCTATGACAGACACCCCCAGGTATTCCATTCCGCTGCAAGTCAGGTAAATTGGGGGTGTGACAGTTGTGTGATTATATCTTACGCTTGTCTTCTCTTTAACATGCTAGGCTAGATTTTCATTGTGTTTGCTTAGATGTAGTGAAACCTAGATGTTAATTATGGGTTGATTGTTTGTTTATAATTGTTACGGATGATTGTATTCGATGTTAGGCTTAAAAAAAACTGGCAGACTTGCATTGGTAACTTGCTTGAACGTCTTAAGAAACATGATCGGAGGTGTACTACGATTTTTGGTTGTATTTAATGCGTAAGAGAATTCTAATGATCCCATGTTAGGAGCTTCTAACGGCTCGACATAGGAGTGAAGTAGGATCTTATAGAGTTAGGGAATATTGTACACGGCCCTACGACTAGTAATAAGGAATATGACCCGTCATCCATGCAATTGTAACAAGCTAATCAACCTGTAAAAGATATCTAGGGAGTAATGAAATCTAAGTAAACACAACTTTCCTCATTATTGTTTCCACCACGTTAGTATAATTGTTTAATTTTCATTTCTGTTATTTTATTTTGATTGCATCTTAGTTAATTGGGTTAGTTGGCTAGCAACTAATTCCGCCCACTCCTTCAAAACCCGAGATTTTACTTGCTTTCCATAAAATATAAAAATACAAAAAGAATCATCCCTCACCTCTAGACCTAGTTTAGTAGGCTTTCTAATCCTAGCGACACTATTCCTGAGTTGAACGATCAATCCCCCAGTACTTGTCACTATACTATAATACAACGATCAGGTACACTGTCTGGTGGGGGTTGTAAGCTTCTCAAGATCCCTTGAGAGGTAAAACCTGTTGCGAGGGCGCAATTCCCGCGTATCATGTGTGCATGTTTAGTTTATCTTGAGAACCTTTCATTTCGGTAGTTTTGATTTGCGGATGTATCCATTACGCTAGCTTTAATTGAATTAAGACCCCAATTTAGTTAGTAGGCTAGAAGAATTGACCATAGGACACTAGCCTGATGGATTGCGAAGAAATGGGAGGGATGACAATTGACCATATTGCCTCGTGTGCGAATTGACCATAGGATCAGCTTCCGTATTTGATGAACTTAAGAAGTTAGAGAAATGGCTTATGATCGTGACAACGGGCCATTAAAGATAAGTCTAGCATGTAGTGGCACTTAATGACTCAAACCTGTCTACCATACGTCGGCTTACTAGCATGGGGTAGTACCTGTGGTTCCTGACAAGATTCTGGGGAGATAGGCTAGGGAACTTTACCATATGCACCTAGTGATATATGTCCGCCCCACCTAAAGCATAAGATTAGTTTAATAAGGAACATGACCATAACCGATAAAGGAGGAGTAACTAGGCTAGTACACTTTTTTCCCACTGCTCACAACTTTAATTTTATTGCTTTTGTTTTCTAGTTTCATTTCTTGTTTTCAATCACAATCTCCTTTTTATTACTTTTATTTAGTGACATTATACTTAGACATAGTCCGCACCACATAGCTCTTGGCATGACCTCGGAGTTACGATTACTATCCTACACACGACCGGATTCTCTGTCCGTTAGTGCACATAGGTAGACCTTAGGTAAAACGATTAATATAAATATTAAAACCTGGTCGGTAAAACCTGCATCATTTTGCGAAGTTAACCATGCATAAAGGTGTATATGGTAAATTTTTGAAAATATTAAGTCTAGGGACTTTTTTTGAGATTTCTTAAGAGTACTAAGTATAAGGATCCTTTTTTCAAAGTTATATAACCTTAGGATAAAAAGTAATATAGTTATAAAATATTAAGAACTAGTTTTGTAAATGTTATTAAGTTAAGAGTATAAATGATAAATTTTGAAAACTAATAAGTCTAAGGGTCATTTATGTCGTTTTCTATTATTGTGGCTGCGATTCCATAAAGTAATACCCCAGATCTAAATCCGCTGCGATCTGTGAAAATGGGGGTGCTACATAAGGTGGGGACTAGTGGTGAACCCTAGCGCGCCCTCAGGGACTGAAAGTGTCAATGTTCTTATATTTTTAACGAAACGTGAACGAGACCAATTAATCGTGTTATAAATATTTCTCGAGTATCCAAGTCTTGCATGCAATATCCTAGACCATGATAAATACTTACGAAATGTAAGTAAGAGTATATAAAAATAAATATATGGAAACCCGAATTTTAGTGGTTGTCACAAATCAAGTGGTAACTTTTTAACCTGCTAGTAACTGGTCATATTAGCTAGACCGAAGATTATTTGAAAACATGTTGCGTATCTTTGACAATTTACAAAGTTCATTGCATAGACATATTTATTTGAAATATGTTGCGTATCTTAAGCTTTCAACCTTAAAGGAATATTAGCCCTATTTTTGCCAAGCTTTTATTTTTTATTTTTTTCTTTTAATTTTTTTGATGTTTTTAAAATGGTGGTTATATATAGAAAATAAGCGTTTTACAAACTTTTCAAGTACTGCTAATATTAAAGCATCCAAAGAGGAAAGGGTTGTGACCGAAAGACAAATTGACGTGACTATCAGACGGTAACAAGACAATATGTAAAAAAGATTGTATAGGATAAAGCTTACATGTAGGAAGATTGCCGAACAGTGACGGAGCCAGGAAATACAAGTATGGAGGGCGAAAGTAATACGGTGTGTCAAGTAATATGTTGAGATATGTTTTTCTAGCATACCCCATAATGATTCGGGTCGGGTTAAAGACATTGAATCTCTAACTAAAGTATTTAGAACTTTTTGATTCGTTAAGCAACATGTTGAGCTAGACATGTCATTTTTAGCATAACTTGTAACGTGTCAAGTCATGTTAGAATGCTTAGTGTTTTTTAATTTGTTTCATTGACAGTTACGTGATCATTATATTAAGCAAACAAAGAAACAAACAAAAACTTAATGTGATAACCTAACTTTAATACTCCGTAGCTTGCAAACTAGAGTATTATAGTGGCATCAACAAAGTTTAGAGTCCACAGTTAATAAATAAAAATATGGGCCGTAGATTCTTATATTATATAATTAAAAATTATAAAAGTGAAGTGTTATCCATAAAATCATGTGGTTGTAAACTTATTTTCTTTTCACTTCTCACTTAAATAATATACTAATAGTATCATCTTCCTCGTATTATTCTTTCACCATAGCTAAAAGGGAACTAAAGAAACCATAAACCCATGGATTCAATTACCATCTTCCCACCATTTTTATCTACCTGAGCAAATAAATTGTATTGGGCTTGGAATCCGTTGAGGGCAATTTTGATTTTGGGTTGAGGGCAACATTGAAAAATGACGACTAATAATAAAAATTTACACTACATATCTATGCTTATTAGGCTCACCATAGAGGGCACTGCCCCCTATAAGTTGTAAATGCCTCCGCCCCTGTTGCCGAAGCGACAATCATCAAATTTCCAAAGGGAAGAAATAGATGTAAGTTTACAAATCCATTAAAGAATCAACTCTACACATTCATCTCGAGATTGTTAACCGAGAAAATAGTACAACATATTTTTGCCAACAAAATAGTCAACACATTCTAGTTATGAACACTTTTTTCAAACACTTGGTCTATTAAACATAAATAGAATCAATTACAGAAATGACCTGATGTTGTTTGGTGGAGAGCTCTGAGATCATTGTTAATGAAGGTGTAGTTAATTGTTCACCTGTCTTAGTTAAAAGTGTTCAACTTACAGAAATGACCTGATGTTGTTTGTCTCAGTACAAAGAAGGTGGAGACCAATGATAAAGGTAAGGCAATCTCGGAACAAAATGACTGGCTAATATTCAGGTAAATGGTAAAAGATGTAATTTTGGGGAATGGGTTGAAATCTACCCCGAATGTAAATGGTTCGAAATACATGTACAGGCAGCTACCTCAAGAAACTGAGCTTTAGCTAATTCGTACAACGAAGAAGAGATGCAGAACGTAGGTATCAAAGAAGAACGTAGGTATCAAAGAAGAGTGTTTCCAGCAATCAAAACCTATGTCAAGTGTTTCTAACAAAGAATGGACACGTTGTCTCAATTGTTTGTCAAGCCTGCATTGGCAATAGCACACTTTCAAAAATGTGCTTTGCTTATGATATTAGACTTGAGGTAATGGACACCAAACCCACCACCTCTACACCAATGACACATCACCATTCAACCCACCACCAAACAGGTGTAGTAGTGACAACCAAATCAAACGCATAAAAATATCTCACTTTAACACAAACATACCCCACAATATACCCCACTCACAGACACCAATAAAAAAACGTTTGGTGGTCTGCACCACCAAACCGTGGCCTTCAACATATGTAATGGTCACCACATGTGGCTTTCGACTCCATTTGCCTTTCATGTGTGACCATTACTTGTTTTATTTTCAAAAGACAAAATGCAGCAAGGTTTATGTTCTTACTCTACACATCGCAACTTCAAAACGCTACAATCTATTCTTAATCGATCGGAAATCCAAAAATCTAAAAACAAGCTAAAGATTAATAGTTTGCCGTAATAATAATAAATGATTTCTACTCATATACATTTCATCAAACACGTACACAAAAGCTCTTTATCTAAAAGACATCGATTAACAAAAAGTTATTATATGTATGGACATGTGGTCCTTAACATCGGGTCAACGTCTATGTTTTTAGATTGCAAATATTGGTTTCTCAAACCTTACTATATATCAGAAGGGACATTATAATAGATTGATTTGTGCTTGTAAGTAGTAACCAAAAAATCAATGACTCTGATTGATTGCAGGTGGATAGGTTATGCTAGAAAAAGTAAATGAATTCTACTAATATGCATTTTCTCGAACAACTGGTGGGTGGATGTCTACTACAGAAAAAATAAATCATTTTCATTATCTTTAACTTAAATTTATTAACAAAAAACTAAAACTTAACATTCACAATTAATAACTCAAACTTTTAATTGCTTTTAAAATCAGAACTATTGACATATAAATATATTGAGGGGGATTTTTCTAAACAGTGGCTAAGAAATAAAAATTACAAAGTTACAAACCCTTTTGTTATTGGACTACCAAGACCAGTTGCTATCTCTTAAAGGCCCATGCAAGGTCATGGCCCCACCATGTGCTAGAGTTGGGAGGTCCAAGTTTATGACGTCTTCTTGCTGTAAATCTCCATCACAAATTAGTCTTGCACTACACTCCTTCACTTCATAACCTTCATCATACTCTTCAAAACAAAATGTAACAAAATTCTTTGCTTTGAATGTATCCCTCCTATAATGCAACCATATCATATATGAATCTTGGATTCCTATCACCTCTTTCTCCGCATAAAAAATATGTGTGACGTATGGTTTCAGAGAAGCTCCATCAAAGCTCTTTACAGTGTATCCAATGTCTCTGCAAGACTTTTTTCTCTTGAAAACAACACAAATTCCAAATCCCCTAAACTTATCATAACACCAATCTGATGGTAATTCAACCTTTACATGTTTTCCCATACTTCTGTTTGTAAACCATTCTGGAATGCTATTCCCATGATATACTATATCTAAAGAAGAATAGGGAATGTTTTGCAAGAAGAATTCAGATATGTTAGTCTGGATACCCAAATACCCAAGGAAAGCAGAAAGCTGGTGAATTGACCCCTTGCTATCACTGGTAACATTCTTAACCAGCTTTGGACAATTTATAAAAAAATTGTACCTATTACTGAATGGGTCTTTAGATGATCCCGACACTTCTCTTAAAGAGGTGCAATCATTTGCATCAGTATGCCATACGCTAGGTGGAAGTTCGGGCAACACTTCCAGCTTCTTGCAGTCATTAAGATTAAGATGTGTAAGATGAGAAAGTTGACTGAAACTTCCAGGCAAGCTAGTAAAATTGTTCCTGCTTAAGTTTAGACGTTTTACACAGGATAAGCCTCCAATGCTCTCAGGCACTTCTAATAAATTGTTCCCTGCCAAGTTTAGACGTTTTACACAGGATAAGCCTCCAATGCTCTCAGGCACTTCTAATAAATTGTTCCCTGCCAAGTTTAGTTCCTTTAGACATGATAAGCCTCCAATGCTCTCAGGCACTTGTTCTAAATTGCAGTAGCTTAAATTCAGATACTTTAACATATGTAAACCTGCCAATGCAACTGATCTAGGTATTCGGGGATGTTGTTGTTTATTTAGTAAACCAAAAGGAGCAGTGATTATTGAAGTCCACCACTTAGGTTGAATCCTCCCTTGGCCACCGAATGACAATGATTCAAGGTTTATTAGAGAGGATACAAAAGAAGGAAGTTCTGTAATGGCAGTTCTGTGAACATGAAGCTCCCTTAAGCTTTTGATCCGACCCAATGCTTCAGGGAGTTGGTCAACTTTTAGGCACCCCGTTAGATTTAACACAACAAGCTTCTTGAGCATTCCAATTGAGGGATGAACGCTAACCAAATTCACACAACCTTCAAGAGTTAGCTTTTCGAGATTTGAAATCTCTGAGAAGTCTGGGGTGATTGTTAGGTTACAACAATACCTTAGCTTCATTACTTTTAACCTTCTCAAGCACTGACATCGATAGAACAAAAATGAAGATAAGTTATCGGATCTTTGGTATCAAATAGGAAAACATGTGTGTACAAGGAAATACCTTAGGCGTTGTCCAAAAATGTTTTATGTTGCTGTAAGATAGGTCAATGGCCACAATGTTTTCTGGATAGAAATCTGAAGGTAAGTATTTGAAAGGGTATCCATACCAGCAAAACAACCTTAGCTCATTCGACAAAAAATTTGAAGGTAAGTACTTCAATTCCAGTTTCTGGTCAAATTCTTGCTCAGCATAAATTTTTAGGATCCGCAATTTTTTCATATGTGAAAAAGCTTTAGCGTCTATGTGAACCTTTTGACTAGATTTCTCTAAGAAAAGGACTAGAACTTCAACTGCTTCAGTTATTGGCACCTGGAAAAACAAAAATATGTTGCTTCATTAGGATATTTTGCTAATACTTTAATGTATTAATGTAGAGAAAAAAGAAACATATACCACTACTACCTTCTTTTCACTCAATACATTGTAAACTTCAGATGAATTCCACAATCTCCTATGTTTCCCAGTCGTGATAGATTCTTCATGAATGATTTCCCTTGCCATTGCTTTAATCAAGTCATGCATTTGAATTGACATATTGCTAGAGATCGTGATTAATGACTTATCAAGTAGAACTTGCATGTTTGTAACTGCAAAAAAGTTACAGCCATCTAGTACGCTTGCTACAAAATCCCTTTTTTCTCCAACGAATAAACATGCAATATCAAGTAAGATATTTTTTTGATGAAGGTCTAGCCCATCGTAACTTAAACGAAGCACTCGTTGTATCTGTTCATTAGGATATACTTTGAGCTTGTCCAGTTCACTAAGCCACTGACCCACATTTTTGTCATATAAAAATCGTCCTAAAATTTTGAGGGCCAGAGGATGACCTTGCACATATTTCACAACTTTCTCAGAAACTTCTTTGAATTCTATGGAAGAATCTTTTTCTCTAAAGGCATAGGAATGGAAGAGCTCAAGAGATTGATCCTCATCTAGAAACTCCATGTCATGGATTTCATCCACTCTATGTGATCTTAGCAACTGTTTATCTTTACCAGTGAAAATAATCAAACTTCCTGGGCAAAACCAATCAGGTGAACCTGTTAGTGCTTCTAACTGCTCATGATCATCCACATCATCCAAAACAAGCAGGATCGGCTTTGATGACATCATCTTCTTTATTACCGTAATTCCTTCACCAACACTTGATATCTTCAAATCTTCTATTTTCATGATCTTTCCAATCATATGCAGTTGGACTTGAATCAGGCCTTGTCGTTTTGTGACTTCTTTCACATCTTCACAAAAGCAACTTCCTTCAAAGTGGGCATACATCATGTTATAAATAGCTTTGGCAAGGGTCGTCTTTCCTATTCCGCTTATACCACTTATTCCGATCATGTTAACCTTATCTGACCCAACAAAGCGTGACAAGTCTAATTTTTCGAAATGAAAATCTATGCCGACAAGGTTCTCACCAACATGCAAGGGTCCGTGACATAATA
Source organism: Artemisia argyi (assembly GCA_030686995.1). Classification (NCBI taxonomy): domain Eukaryota; kingdom Viridiplantae; phylum Streptophyta; class Magnoliopsida; order Asterales; family Asteraceae; genus Artemisia; species Artemisia argyi. The sequence goes on along the minus strand of CM060708.1, from coordinate 123,138,865 downwards.
TTTTGAGGATTTCTCTGGAAATGGAATCGATGAACTTAGACTCAAACCTGTTTACCACAAAGACACAATAAGTAAGAGAAACTACATAGTGTTAAGCTTTAGTAGAGCTACATGATAGTTGTACAAAAACAAAAAATTTACCCATTTGTCATGTCCTGTAGATCCCATCCAGATAAGTTAGCCGCCATTGATAAAGCTTCCTTCCATTTATCCACCTCTGCTCTATTTGAAAAATCATGTTTGGCAAATGCTCCAGCATAGCTCCCAGTTTGTTTTCTAACCACGTTAGGTTTAACATCGTAAAAGATTATTTGAACCTCGTGTTTAGGCTTTCCCATTTGCTTGCACTGGAGTATTTTGACAAGTTCCCTCAAACACCATGATGAAGAAGCGTAATTTTTGGAGAAGATAACTATCAGAAACCTTGATTCTTCAATGGCTTTGTAGAGATGAGGAGATATCTCTTCTCCTTTTGGCAGTTCATTGTCATCTCTAAAAGCATGAATTCCTTTTTGCTTGAAATCGTTGAACAGATGATCCATGAAGTTTTTGCGGATATCTTCACCTCTAAAACTTACAAAGACATCATATTTCCATCGATGAGGAATGGAAGATGCAACCATGATTAATGATGAAAGCTGCATTAAGTTGTTTGAAAATTTTAAACATATGATTATTGATCAGTACTCAAGCTTTTATCTATAATTTCAAGTCCAAAACATAGAAAGGGTCATGAGTTTTTATATTAGTAACAAATTGAAAAGTTGGATGTAAAAGCTTTTTTTCACACTTAAAACATATGTATTTCAACTCAGCAACATAACCCCAGCCACCGCTAGAAATAATTTTATAAGTACTACGTACATGCATTTTTTTAAATACTGTACGTTTTATTGTTACAATGATCAACCTAAAAGAAAAAAAATGAAATGTAGAAAATCAATTTCAGAGTAAATAACATGAATATGTGGTTATACAGAAGGTTCAGACAGAAAATCAATTTAGAGTAAATAACATGAATAGTCAGGTGGTTGTACAAAAGGTTCAGATAGTCCTTATCGTTCTCAAATAAGCACACATTTTTGTCCTTAGCGCCATTAATATTTTATAAATGATTAAAATACCCTTAAGTTTTCAGCCAAACACCTGTTGGAAAATTTAGTGCTCTTGAGGGATCAATTCACACCTGGTAATGGGTTTGGAGGTATGGAGTATACACCCATTTGGTCACTGAATTCCCTGACTCAATTCTGCTGTTGATAGCAATTCTGCTGCTAGGTTTTAACCACTGATCCCTATTATTATGGAAATTATTATGTTATAATTAATGGGCCGTTAATTATACATAATACCATGGGCTAGGGTTTGAGTATTCTCTATTATAAATAGAGGTCACATCATTCTGCATGGAGAGATACAATACGAAACCCTAAACACTTCAATACGCATCTGGTTCTTAGTTTGTGCCTAAAACAAGAACTTCACTTGGTCTTATCCCATAGAGATATTCGTATAACCCAGGCATAGGGTCGAATAGTTTCTATTGGAAAGTGATACCACGATTTCAAGTGAATATCCGGTACCTTTATTGATTATCTTAACCCTAATCTGGGAACCCGTTTACTAACAACAACCAACAATCAATAGAAACTATTAGTGATAATCAATGGCTGCTGCTATGAGACAAATGGCTGCTAACTTTTCCAAGTTGGAAAAGTTTGAAGGTGTTGATTTCAGAAGGTGGCAAAAGACGATGCACTTCTTATTGTCAAGTATGAATGTGGTGTATGTTCTCACGACTGAGATTCCAGAAGATCATGGAGATGATGCTACTATGGATCAGATGAGGGCAAGGAGCAAGTGGGAGAATGATGACTACATATGCAGAGGTTTAATTCTCAATGGTATGTCTGATTCTCTATTTGATATTTATCAGAATGTTGAAACTTCTCAAGAACTATGGGATTCCTTGGAAGCCAAGTATATGGCTGAGGATGCATCAAGTAAGAAGTTCCTTGTAAGTAATTTTAACAATTACAAAATGGTTGATTCAAGACCTGTCATGGAACAATACAATGAACTTCTTAGTATACTTGGTCGATTCACACAACATAAGATGAACATGGATGAGGCTATTTCAGTCTCTTGTATCATCGATAAACTACCTCCTTCTTGGAAAGAGTTTAAGCATATGCTTAAGCATAAGAAGGAGGAGTTAACTCTTGTTGAGTTGGGCAGTCACTTGCGCATTGAGGATTCACTCAAAGCTCAAGACATTGACAAGCCAAAGAGTAGCACTGCTACTGGTCCATCAGTTGTCAATATGGTGGAGCATAACAACTCCACCAAGTACAATGACAACAAGGGCAAGCGTAAGCATCAAGATAACACCAAATCTGATCTTAACAAGAAACCTAAGGTGACTTGTTGGAAGTGTGGGAAACCTGGACACTTCAGGAAAGATTGCAAGGGTGGTAAAGTTGGAAACAAATCCAATGGATCAGGCACAAGTGGAGGGAATGGTAACACCAATTCTCTGAAAGGTCAGAATGTGTTTAATAAGTCTTTTAAGATTTATTATGTTACATATATATCTGACATTTACTTTGTGCAGGATGATGATGTTGCGTGGTGGGTTGACTCTGGAGCAACAATTCATGTGTGTAAAGATAGAAGCTGGTTCAAGACCTATAAGTCAATGAATGATGGTTCTATTCTTCATATGGGAAACGAGTCAACTGCCCTGGTGCATGGAAAAGGATGTGTTGAGTTGAAGTTTAGTTCTGGAAAGATTGTTTCTTTATTTAATGTTTTACATGTTCCTGATATTAGAAAGAATTTGGTTTCTAGTAGTGTTTTGAATAATTGTGGTTATAAACAGGTCATTGAATCTGATAAGTTTGTTTTGTCTAAAAATGGTGTGTTTATTGGTTTTGGTCATTTATGTAATCAAATGTTCAGACTTAATATTGTTCATGATAATATTGATTCTGCTTTTATATCTACATCTAAACTTAATGATTCAAACCTATGGCATGCAAGACTTGGCCATGTACATTTTAAAAGAATGCAAGATATGTCTAAGGATGGGTTAATACCAGCTTTTGATATGAACACTGAAAAGTGTAAAACTTGTATGTTGAACAAGATAACTAAGAAACCTTTTCAAGGAGTAAAAAGTGAAACTAAAGTTTTGGAGTTAATTCATAGTGACCTTTGTGATTTACATGCTACTCCTTCTTTGGGGAATAAGAAATACTTTGTGACTTTTATTGATGATGCTTCTAGGTTTTGTCATGTTTATTCATTACATTCTAAAGATGAAGCATTAGATAAATTTAAAGTATTTAAAACTGAAGTTGAATTGCAACAAAGTTCTTTGATCAAAAGATTAAGGACTGATAGGGGAGGTGAGTACATGGATACTCTGTATTTTCAGTCTGTTGGTATAATCCATGAAACGACTGCCCCTTATACTCCTCAGCAAAATGGTATTTCTGAAAGGAAAAACAGGGTGCTGAAGGAGATGGTTAATTCCATGTTGTCCTATTCAGGGCTGAGTCAAGGATTCTGGGGTGAAGCTATGTTAACAGCTTGCTATTTATTAAATAGGGTTCCCAACAAAAGGAACAAAGTTACCCCTTATGAACTTTGGACTAAAAAGAAACCTAACCTTAATTATCTTAGGATATGGGGTTGTAGGGCTGTTGTAAGACTCCCTGATCCAAAGCAGAAAACCTTTGGTGAAAGAGGCATTGAATGCATCTTTGTTGGATATGCTGAGCATTCCAAGGCATATAGGTTTTATGTTATAGAACCTAATGAGTCTGTTTCAATTAACTCAATAATTGAATCAAAGGATGCACTATTTGATGAGAACAGATTCTCATCTATCCCTAGACCAAGTCAAAGGATTCCAAATGGAACCAATGACAATGGTGTTTCAGAGGTTCCTGCTGATGAGGTTCCTGCTGAGGTTCTAGAACAACAACCTGAACCTGATCTCAGAAGGAGCAATAGGGTGAGGACTCCAAAGTCATTTGGACCTGAGTTTCAATTATACTTAATTGAAGGTACAAGGAGTGAGGTCTCTGACCAATACTCTTATTGCTTCATTGTGGAGGATGATCCCAAAACATTTGAAGAAGCAATGAAGTCCCAGGATGTTGCTTTCTGGAAGGAAGCAATTAATGATGAGATGGACTCTATCATGGGCAATAACACTTATGTGTTGACTGATCTACCACCTGGTTGCAAACCTTTAGGTAGCAAATGGATTTTCAAAAAGAAAATGAAGGTAGATGGAACTGTTGAAAAGTTCAAGGCAAGATTAGTTATTCAAGGCTTTAAACAAAAGTCAGGAATAGACTACTTTGATACTTATGCTCCAGTGGCACGTATCAGTACCATAAGATTGCTAATTGCTTTGGCATCAATTCACAATCTGATTATTCATCAGATGGATGTGAAGACAGCTTTCTTGAATGGTGATTTAGATGAGGAGGTTTACATGAACCAACCTCAGGGCTTCATCATGCCTGGTAATGAAAACAAGGTGTGTAAACTGATTAAGTCTCTTTATGGACTAAAACAGGCACCTAAGCAATGGCATCGAAAGTTTGATGAAGTGGTTTTGTCTAGTGGTTATTTACTTAATCAAGCTGACAAATGTGTATATAGCAAATTTGATGAATCTGGTAAAGGAGTCATCATTTGTCTATATGTTGATGACATGTTGATCTTTGGCACTGACCAAAATCAAGTTGATCTTACAAAAGAATTTTTGTCATCAAAGTTCTCCATGAAGGATATGGGGGAGGCAGATGTTATCCTTGGCATAAGGATTAAACATGAAAGTAACAAAATTTCTATATCTCAGTCTCATTACATTGAGAAAGTGTTAAAGAAATTTAATTACTTTGATTGTACTCTAGTGAGTACTCCTATGGATACAAGTGAGAAGCTAATGCCTAATACTGGCAAAGTTGTATCTCAACTTGAGTATTCTAGGGTGATTGGCTGCTTGATGTATGCCATGACTTGTACAAGGCCTGATATTGCTTTTGCTGTGGGTAAACTGAGCAGGTATACTAGTAATCCTAGTGCTCATCATTGGCAAGCAATTCAGAGGGTCTTTAAGTATTTGAAGAGAACTATGGATTATAGTCTCTCATATATTGGTTATCCTTCAGTATTAGAAGGATACACTGATGCAAGTTGGATCAGTAACACTGAAGACAATTCGTCTACTAGTGGCTGGGTATTCCTACTTGGTGGAGGTGCAATTTCTTGGGCATCCAAGAAACAAACTTGCATTACCAGTTCAACCATGGAATCTGAATTTGTGGCTTTAGCTGCTGCTGGCAAAGAAGCTGAATGGTTGAAAAACTTGCTTCTTGAGATTCCATTGTGGTCTAAACCTATAGCACCTATTTCTATCCGTTGTGATAGTGCTGCTACATTGGCAAAGGCTTATAGCCAGATGTACAATGGGAAGTCTAGACACTTAGGCGTCCGGCATAGCATGATTCGTGAGCTTATCATGAATGGGGTGGTATCTATAGTGTTTGTTAAATCTCAACAAAACTTAGCTGATCACTTGACGAAGGGTTTGGCTAGAGACTTGGTTTTGAAGTCTGCTAAAGGGATGGGTTTAAGTCCAACTTAGTCACTGAATGCAAGGATACCCAACTCCCTTCTAAGGAAACTTGGAAGCTGAGTTCAATGTGGAAAGCTGATCATTTAGTGGACTGAAGCACATGTATCACAAACATCCCAAGGTTGTGCTTGTTACCTGCTGAAAGAAGTATGAAGTCTTCACTTCTTAATGGTTAATTTTCTTTGAAAAAGTGCTACGCAGGAGCATGAATTAAAGATGAACCACCTATGTAAATGTTGAAGTTTTGCCGCTTCAGGAAGCTTTGGACATTTAGCTTTTACAACATTTATGAATTGGATATGGACACATGGCTTGTATAGTGTCAGGAGTATTTAAGTGTTTGAAAACTTGTGTGTATTTATCATCAGGTATTCAAATGGGTTGAAGGGTTCAATTCTTAGAACACCCTGGTTCTCGAATATTTGAAAGTATATGTACTAATGTGGAAATTCAATCCTCAGGATATTTTCATTTATGCACTTGTTTTGGTTTGTGTTTGATTTTTCATGCAAAGGAAGAGAACTAAATTTGGAGAGGATTGTTGGAAAATTTAGTGCTCTTGAGGGATCAATTCACACCTGGTAATGGGTTTGGAGGTATGGAGTATACACCCATTTGGTCACTGAATTCCCTGACTCAATAGTGGTTATGTATTGATCAAGGTACTGCTTGATCAAAGTACTGCTAGCAGACTCTGCTGCTAGTGTTGTGATTCTGCTGCTAGGATTCTGCTGACAGCTGATTCTGCTGCTAGCTGATTCTGTTGCTGATAGTATTCTGCTGCTAGTGAGAATCTGCTGATAGCATCAGAAATTCTGCTGCTAGGTTTTAACCACTGATCCCTATTATTATGGAAATTATTATGTTATAATTAATGGGCCGTTAATTATACATAATACCATGGGCTAGGGTTTGAGTATTCTCTATTATAAATAGAGGTCACATCATTCTGCATGGAGAGATACAATACGAAACCCTAAACACTTCAATACGCATCTGGTTCTTAGTTTGTGCCTAAAACAAGAACTTCACTTGGTCTTATCCCATAGAGATATTCGTGTAACCCAGGCATAGGGTCGAATAGTTTGGAAAGTGATACCACGATTTCAAGTGAATATCCGGTACCTTTATTGATTATCTTAACCCTAATCTGGGAACCCGTTTACTAACAACAACCAACAACACCTGCCCCTACACTTACATACTCTCGATTGCACATAAGGCTAGACAAAGTGGGTCACCAGCTGCCACGTCAACTTTTTCTCTCTGGTGACCAGACATGATTCAAGTGCCACAGTGGTGACCGATTTTTTTTTCTTTTAATAAATTCTTACTTTGATGACTATCTTTTGTAGAAATACGTGTTTACTTTCCATGCATGTATAAGTTCCAGCCATATTTCTTGCTAGATCAACACCTTTCACAACTTCCGTATCTTTTACTCCTCAAATATCTCAGGCGGAATATGAGAAAGTACAGGCGGAGTTCAGGGTCAGCATACTGCCCAATTGGATGTCACTGCTACCTAAACCACTAACAACTAACAAGTCGTTCTAAAAAAAATATCTACCTTGATAATTGAAGGAAAATACAAACAAAGGAAAAAAAATGAAAAAGAAAAAAAAAAGTAATACTCCCTCCGTCCCAAGTCCGTGTACCTTTTTGGTACCGAGCCCCTTTTTGGTACCGAGCCTCTCTTTTGCTTCATGTCTACCAAAAAAATTCCCACTCTTATTGATTCTGGTATTCGATCACGGGTAGTATCCTATCTTTCAAAGCCTTCATCACAATTCGGGTTTTGGTTGTTTCGTGGTCATCTTTTCAATACAGTTGGGTTTCTATGGCTATTGTTGTTTTCCAAAGATTGTTGTAAGTTTTTTTATTAATGATTATGTTTTCGGTTTCAATAGATGTAAAAAAAAAAAAAAAAAAAAAAAAAAAAAAAATGTGATAATATTCGATTGTGTTTTTTGGATTTAATAGGTCTACAAATTCGGTCTCGATATGAAAATTTTGGTTTTCAATATGGTCGATGGAAATCAAGGTAACGGCTCCTTATTGTTGTTAATAACATATTTGTGATTTAAACATTTTTGTACATATGTATATTTCTAGAGATATGAACCTGAGCCTTTATTTGATGTTTATGTTTTAATAAACAGTTACAAGTCATCAAAAGCCTTATGGCTATACGATCATGATCATCTACTTATACAATGACGAAAACTCAAGCTATATGTCTTATCATCAATTAAAAGAAATCAAATGGATTGCTAACTTTCAAATATCATCTATGGCTTTACAAGACATTGTGTAGTTGATGTTTGACGCTTAAAATGAGTGTTCCAAATTGTAATTTATATCCATCTGATACTGATTTACTTTGTTGAATATTTTTCATATATTCAATGTTTAAGCTACACATTGAGAGAGTTCCACGATCTGCTCTTTTTTTTTTCTTACCTTTTAGTTGACATAAGATATTATTGTTATAGATTCCATTGTGGTTCACTTGAATCCACAACATATATAAAATTGTATCAAAACATCGTGAGAGCAAAACATAGATAAAAGGATAAAAATACGTATTTTTATCTTTGACAATTTATCCATTTTGTATACTTATTTTTATCCTTTTATCCATGTTTTAGTGCATATGTGTTTTATAAACTGGTCTTCTATTTATTTGTGTTTGCTATTTAAAGCTTGGGCATGTGTGTTACGTTATCTTGAGTTTTATTTTAAAAATATTTAACCTTGACTATTATTTTTTCTAGGCGTGCACATATGTTTTAACGAATTTGATGAGAAACTGGAAAGACATATATGTTTTTGGAAGGCGTGCATGTATATTCTTTGAAGATGTGCATATATGTTTTAACGAAATGAGAAACTGGAAATACATATATGTTTTTGGGAAGCCGTGCATGTATATTCTTGGAAGACGTGCACACATGTTCTTGGAAGATGTGCATATGTAGCTTCAAAATGAAACATTTGATTTTGCATTTAATTTGATATAAAAATTTGTGTATTGTATTATATTATTGGTTTGTAATAAATCCAAAGGTTACGACTACAATTTATCTTTTTATTTTAGAAGTTTATAGAATGTACGGCATAAACATATGTACAATTACATTTTTAAGTAAAACTAATTTGAAGTTTAAACTATTATACAATAAAAACACATGTAAATTTACATTATTTAAAAGAAACACATATGCACCTTGACTTTCTAAAAACATGCATGCTTAATTTAAAATATATATATATATATATATATATATATATATATATATATATATGAGTTATTTAAAACAAGATTTAATAAAAAAAAATCTAAAAAATATAGAAATTTGCCTTTTACTGTAATACCCTTTAGATTAAATGAAAATCTTTAATATTTAAAAAAATCTCATTGGTCTAGAGGAGTTCTCGCAATTCCCGCACTTAACATGGTTCTAAAAATAAAGCATCTCTCTCTCTCTCTCTCTCTCTCTCTCTCTCTCTCTCTCTATATATATATATATATATATATATATATATATATATATATATATATATATATATATATATATATATATACCCAAATCATGCTTTAACAGCATTGTACATAATGAATTCAATAGTTCTATTATATATGAAAATAATATTTAAAATGGGGTGATATATGAAATTCTCAAGTTTTTATATATACCAAATTTTCACATATTTTAATGACGCCTTGAATAATCTCGATATATTTTATGGATTGATATGCACACCACAATAAGTGACATGTAATGCATAAACTACAACATTACATATGTTTGTTTGTGGTGTGTACATCACTTATTGAGTTATTGTGGTGTGCACATCACCTCCCATATTTTAATCACGTCTTGGATAATCTCGATATCTATAGTCAACTCTTCATTTACTTAAAAATTAAGGTTATGAAAGAAGAATATTTTGTACTTTAACTACTTTTAGATTTGCTAACGATGATTACCATATTTATAATTTAATTTAATGTATTTTTGTGGATGAGAGGTTGAAGAATGGGGTAAAATTGAAAGGATATTATTGTTGTTTACATAACATTAATGTTGTTATGGTCTATAAGTGTGTAGATTTGAGAACAACAAGGACTGTCAAATGTAATTTTAAAATTTAAAATATGAAATTTTGGTATAGCTACAAAGACTATCCATGTAATTTACTCATCAGTTTATCAGTTATGCACGACATTTGAGGTGAGGGTGTTACTGAGATTGGATTAAGGATAATATATAAAAGAGAATCCAAAAGTTACAATATATTCGTGATCATGAGCTTACTTATAAACAATAAATCAACAACATTTCGATTCTAGCTTAAAAAAAATAAAAAAAATAAAATAAAATAAAATAAAAACGGATAACTTTGTTTACTTGTGAAGATTACCTGAAAAAGAGTAGTGTACTAAAAAATTAAGGAGCTGTTTGGTTTTGGTTTGGGTCTTTGGACGAGGTTTTAATTTGACAAGACTTTAAAAATGTGTTTGTTTGAAGATTCAACTTTAGGATTTAGGATTTATGATTTATTAAAAAGAAGTGGCAGTATTTTAAATCATGGGTGCGAGGGGTAGATTTCTAACATTGTCAGTTGATTTCTAACATTAATTTAAAGTAACAAAATTAAATTTAAATACTTTTATTTATTTTTAAAATAGTAAAATATCATTTTCTAATTTAATTATATTAATTTTTCTTACCTTTCTTTTTTTCGATCTTTCATTTACATCAAAACTAAATTCAAATCATCTCTCTATATGACTCTTTCTTTTATAATAAAAAATAATAAAATTAATTTTAATACTTTTATTTATTACTAAAATATCATTTAATTTAATTCTATTAGTTTTTCTTACCTCATTTTTTTCCTCTCTCGGTTGCATCAAAACCAAATTTAAATTCAAATCTAAATTATAAACCCACCTATATACCAAACAAGCCCTACATGTATTAAGCAAGACCAACTCAATCATTTCAAATGGATGATTATTGATTACCGAAACTTTCATTGATATACGATATCCTACTCCAAAACTTATCAAGAATACATCACACTATCACAGTGCTCAATAACATAAATTAATTCAACAAAAGCCTCTCTATTCTATTTGACTGTAAACTTCTTTTAAGTTAATGGGATTAAGCAAAAAATTTACAACAAAATATGATTTCCTAGTATAGAAATGAGCTAACAAACTGGCAAGGATAAGAAAATAAACAACTGTAAAGAGAGGAGAGGACTTACAATTCTTTGATTGGTCAAGAAAAGCAAAGGGAAATATGAATAATGCAATCAACAATGTAATGATAATTCTTCTGACCATCACATCTATATATAGCTCAAGTTAAATATTAAAACGAGAGTTTACTTTAAGTGTCCAAAACATGCACTTGCAGTCCTCCTATTTTAGATGAGTTGCAACTTCAGTTCTTAGAAATTAACATTTACCTTTTTCATTATACAGATTATATATAGAATGGGAAAAATGGTCAATTATAACAAAATTAACAGATTGTTTAGCTTGAATGGTGCAATAACGGGCTACAAGAGATTTTTTATTTTTTACTTTTTACTTTTTATTTATTATTATTATTATTTTATTTTTGGTTGACTAAGTTGAGGGCTAACTTTGTATTTTTTTGAGACCTAAGGATTACAGATGAAATTTTGAAAAAGAAAACAAGAAGAAACGTGTATAAATTAAATATGAGTTTGTATTTTCTTGACTTTGTATATCCTTTAGTCTTATACTATATTGATAATAAATGCCAACCATAAGAAAAGAAAAAATGAAAAAAGAAGACAAAGTCTTCATCGAGAACTTTGACATTTCTCATATATATGTAAGTTTACCATTTCATGCAAATCAAATATATCATGTGTTAGTGGATAGAATAGTAACCATGCATTACTTTTGGCATTATAAAAATCTGTAATCTTTTAAGTTAATGGAGGGAATGAGAATTAAAATTGACCAAAGTCTTTGTTGTTTACTTTGATTTAATCATTTAGTAAATATATATCATTTCTTAGAGAGATTAGCTATCTCAAATTAGTCTCTTATCATCATGTCTACTTACTGATCTGCCTCATTATAGCCATAAATTAAATAAATGCTCAAATTTACATCGACCAATGATAGACTTTTTACATAGTTAATTTTAGCTTTAGTTTACTCTTTTGTAAACTTCCTCCCCATCACATCCGATACACTTTGTCAAATAACATATCAATTTCATTGAGAATTTTCTTGTGAAATTACCATTTCAAATAGACGAAACTTCACTTGACAAACTTCTTTAGCCAGCTGTTTGGCTATGTAGATGACAAGTTTCAAGGTTTCTAGGTTTACAAGTCAAGATTACTTGGGCACCAAAGTTCTTAAAGTTGGTTTGAATGGTGGATCGATTCTCCTTGGGGGAAATCGTTTTCTTTTGCCACAAGGTTCTTGAAGTTTTGGCTTGCTTCAAAGGTGACAATGTTTTGCTTAGATTGGAGTAAATCCTGATTTAGCTTGTATTCAGTTTATCAGCTATATAATATGTTGTGGTTCGTGAGCGTTAATTGATGCCTGATCATGATACGATGGGGTTGCCAACATTCTGTGAAGCTCAATATTATATCAACAAGTGGTCCTAATGATGTTTTTAATAACTTCTCTCTAACTTACTAATATTAGAAAGTGATCGACAGTAGATCAAATTGATATTAGCCTACTAGACTATCAATGGTAACCAAAACTTGAGCGCGTTACTATATTATTGTCTTGAACTCAAGTATCTTTGAATTGGTTTCTGTCACATAATCAATGACCACAAAATGTAAATTAAAGGAAAAAAAAGAAAAGAGAGAAATACATATATCAAAATAGAAAACATATGTCAAAACAGTCTAGCAAATTTATTTTGACCAGCAATAGTGTTAGACTGGACCACATGATCATGTCAATCCACAAAAGTATACTCTCTTGTAAATTTCCTCCTAATTACATCATGTTGAGTTAATCAATTAAGATATCAATCTAATTGCTTGAAGTTTCTTCAACTTTAGGTGAACATTTTACCTATAAAACAATCAATTTCCCCTATGTTACATGAAATTACCTGTTAAAATGAACAAAACTTCATTTGATAACTTTCATCAAACAAGTTGACGAGTAATAGCTACCAACCAGTTGCCAATAAAATAGTCAATAATTTCTATAGTCAATATATACATATACTAGCTTAGATGACATGTTGACACCGCGTAATTTTTTAAAGAAATAGAGAAATGAGATGATAAGAAAAGTAATAACGTAAACATGTCCCATTCAAATTACGAGACAAAGAATGAGACAATGCGTCCATTATCAGATAAGAAATTGCTTCTGTTACAATTACACTAACAAACGTCCAAGTTTTGGGTCTCCAAAATTGATTTTCTTGAGTAGCAAAATGAGATGATAAGAAAGCTGATAAGGTCAACATGTTCCATTTGATATATGAAAGAAAGAATGAGACAATGCGTCAATTATCCGATAAGCAATTGAGTTTGTTACAATTAAACTAACAAATGTCCAAGCATTGGCATCTCCAAAATTGATTGTCTTGAACAGAAAATGATGTTTGTAAGCACTTATCGATTTAATACTCAATGTAAATGTCGTGCACACCTAATAGCCCCTAGATGATGTAAGTAAAAGTATGTTGTGACTGATAATATATTATAATTGAGAATATGAGAAAGAAAAAGGGATGTGTGTATTTTACATACTGAAGTTTGATCATAGACCTTGAAGTACATCTTTGTATACGACATTTTTGTTGTTTTAGAGACATTACCATCTTGATCACAAACGACAACCTTCAAACCTTTATTGCTTTTTACTCTTGAAACAGCAATGTATAGTTGTCAATGTGTGAAAACATGACGCGGCAACCCTTAAAATTAAAGCAAGTCTATGATTTGAAACACTGAAGAACTTCGTTCCATTGATAAATTCTGGTGAGAAAATGGACTCATCAAGATTATTCATGTTTAATATCAACATATAACTATGTCCAAACAACCCTTAAAATTAATTATATCCAAAAAGAACACATAAAAGAGTTTGGTCCAAACAACCCCTAAAATAGGCTCTATCCAAACACCCCCTAAAACATTGTCATGTCCAAGTAGGCATTGAACACATTCTGTCCAAACACTCTGTTCAGGTAATCAATTATTCTCACTAAACCAATTTGTGTCAATTCCCATTAAAAAAAAAAAAAAAAAAAAAAAAAAAAAAAAAAAAAAAGTGTTTTGACCCATTACGCTACATGTCCGTTTTGCCGTTTACAATAACGACTACAAATAAAATAAGAGTGCATAAGTGACTAACTATACCCCTTCATTAAATGCTAATTCATGCATTGTCTCTTAAACAGGTGAAGATTACTACTTTAAATACTTTTTTTTTGGTAAAAGGGACGATACCCCGGCAAATATAATTAAACAACCAAAATTTTACAAAAACTTCAAATGGACAACCCCATTGAAATTAAAGTTTAATGACATTCCCAAAACATGCTTTGTGAAAAATAAAAGGAATGATACTAGCCAAACCATATCTATGTCTAAAATCGAAGTTACAATACAAAGTAAACAATAACTCAAATAATAACACTGTCTTCAAAAGGCCCATGTTGTATTCAATTGAATCTTCATGCTTCCAAAAGTCTTCAAAGACCACTTTCATCCCATCACTCAGGCCCATCATACCAGTTATCCATGTCTTGCTCCAAACACATCTTATGCTCCATCATGTCTAAACTGTCATAACCCAAACACTATGCACTAAAAACCAGCAATTCTCCATAAAAAGCCCCAAATGACAACTAAACCTTCTGAGATCCCAACATTTGAGACAGAAAAAATCATAGATGGAATTGAACTCTTTTTCTTCCAGTGATTCTCTTGACATGAAATTTCCAAATATCAGCAGCCTCAAAAACTTGAAAAGAGTCATTAAGGCTTAAACTCATAATTCTTAGTCTAACAGAGTCCTTGATTAAATTGCATACATCATCCATATTCCTAGATTTACCTTGAAAAATCCTAAGATTTCTTTCCTGCCACACAAAATAAATGGAAGCACCAATGAGTAATCTCTGAAGGATACTCCAAATTGATTTGTTGACAGGTCTTTTCATTATAAAATCTAGAATATCAGTCAGCCATTAGGAGCATGATCCAACCTCACCATACATTTTAGCCTTTCCCAAATCAACCTAGGAAAATCACATTCAAAAAATAAGTGATTGTGACTGTCTGGAACATTTCGGCAAAACACACATTTCATATCTTCATTCTTCTTCCAAACACCCATTAAATCTTGAGTCTTTAGTCTTCCATGAATTGCAAGCCAAACCATAAATGAATGCCTTGGAATGCATTGGCTGAACCATACCAGTTTTGCCCAAGGAACAGTGTTGCAGCAATCCCTTATATCATTCCAAACTACACCAACAGAAAACTCCTTATGCCTCCCATTTTTAGATCTCCACAAAACTTTATCTTTCTTGCCTTCAATCAAAATAGGAGGACTAATAGCATTAAGACCATCAAATTCCTCAGAAAGAACACTAGGACACATCCATTCACCATCTTTAATAACATTAGCAACTTTGCAGCCAAAGATAAGCCCGAATATGAGATTTTCCTTCTTGAAATAAACACATTAAGCGGGCAGATGGCATGCCAATTATCAAACCAAAGGGACGTGCTCAAACCATCACCGATTCTATGAATGATATGGTTTCTAAACAACCATCTACACCTTAAAATCTTTTTCCAACTCCATGACGAGACCTCTTTTTCAGGAATATCCCAAAAATTCCTACCTTTTAGCTTATAAACATGAACCCATTTAACCCATAACGAGTCATTCTTATTAATAATGTTCCATATATGCTTAGAAATAAGGGCAATATTCCAAGTTTCAAGATATTTTATTCCTAGCCCACCCTCAACTTTAGGTGTGCAAACATCAGACCATTTTATTCTTGCTTGTCCCCTTTTAATTCTCCAGAATTCCACAAGAAGTTTCTCATAAGCTTTTCAACTTCATTAGAAATCGTAACAAGAAGAATGAACATGGATGACCAAAATACATGCATCGACCCCACCAGAGAGATGATGAGTTGAAGCCTCCCTGCAAATGAAAGCGCTTTATTCTTCCAGTCATGGACCCTTTTTCTCACTTTATCAATAAAAACTTGACAGTCATTCACATAAAGCCTTTTAGACAGCAGGGGAACTCCCAAGTATCTAACCAATAACTTCCCTTCAAGAAATGGCATCACTTTCAAAATTTTAGCTTTACTAGAATCCTTAACATTACAAAAGAACACTGTACTTTTGGGAAAGCTGGGAAACATGCCTGATACACCACTAGTGGTGGCAATTTGTGCCCAAGATAAAAAAAATGGGCTAATTTTGTCAAATTTGTAAAAGATTTGGGCACATTTAGCCCCATCCTTTTTTTTAAATGGGCACATATTGCCAATTGAAAAGTTAGATGGGCACATATTTTCTCTTAATTAGAGAATATTACAAATGTTTTTAAAGAAAAACTTATATATATATATAATATATTTAATTTTTTAAATATAAATGAGGTGTTACGTTTGAGGAATTTATTTCGTCGTTTTGGGTCTTATCTAAAGCGATTTGTATAACATGCGCCCGTTTGGCCCGTGCCCATTTAGCCCGTGCTCGTTTAGCCCGGTCCCCGTGCCCGCCCGTTTTGCCACCTCTATACACCACCAAATTCATCAAGAGCAGACTTCAAAACAGCAACTGATTTGCTATTACCATGACAGAAAAGTATCAGGTCATCAGCGAAACAAAGATGCGTGATCTTCATTTCTTTGCATTGCCAATGATATTTGAAATGAGGATTCCGGTAAATATTTCTTTTAATCATGAGATTAAGAATCTCCATGACAAGCATAAACAAGTATGGGGAGAGAGGATCGCCCTGTCTCAAGCCCCTCTTACCCTTAAAAAACCCCTGCAAGTCTCCGTTAACATTTATTGAGAAAGAAGTAGAAGTTATGCATTCCATAATCCATTTCACCATGATATCATGAAAGCCAAACTTCCTAAGACAGTTTCTCAAAAAACTCCATTCAACAGAGTCATATGCTTTTTGTATGTCGACTTTAAATGCACACTTAGCGACACCTCTCTTTAAGTGATAACCCCTCAATAATTCTTGGGAGAGTAATATGTTATCACTAATTTGTCTAGAAAGGATAAAAGCGCTTTGATTCTGGTCAACTAAAGAGTCCAAACTACCCTTAATTCTATTCACAATGATCTTGCTAATGCATTTGTAAACCACGTTACAACAAGCAATGGGCCTATAATCCGAAACCTTCCTAGGAGAGGGGAGTTTAGGAACGAGGGAAATAACAGTTGCATTTACCTCTTTAAGAAGTTTACCCGAAACAAAGAAATCTTTAACCGCCGTGCAAAAATCCTTTCCTATAATACTCCAAGAGGCCTTAAAAAACTGAGACGAGAAACCATCTGGCTCGGGGGCCTTGTTGCTATCTATGTCAAACAAAGCCGCCTTAACTTCATCATCGGAAACTTCTCTGATCATGAACTTTGCATCAGCATCAGTTAACTTTTTAGTGAACAAAGAATATGGATCATTAACGGGCAACACTCTAGAGCTATTTCCCAGAACATTCTGAAAATGGTTGATGAACTGAGCACCCACGGACTGTCCAAAATGAGACGTACCACTCATGTCTTCCACCACAGAAATTCTTCCTATATTAATTCTCCCTTTAACCACATTATGAAAATATTTGGAATTTCTATCGCCCTCGCTAAGCCAATCAATTTTTGATTTTTGCCTTAAAAATGATTCCTCATCTTTAAGAGCTTCTTTATACGCCTTAAGACAAACAAGTTCAGCTTCCCTTAATTCATTTGAGTGAGGATCAGCAACCATAGAAGCTTGGATTTTAGACAGCTCATTTCTAAGATTCTTCACATTATCAAAAAGATTCCCTTGATCAAAATTCAATTTCCTTAAAGGTTTCTTAAGAAATTTGAGCTTAGAAACCAAAGAAAAAATGGAATATCCCTCCACATTAGTGTTCCAGACCTTTTTAACAACAGGCAAAAAACTCTCTTTACCTGATAAGTAATTATGGAACTTAACGGGTTTGGCTTTGGCTTTGGCAACTTCTGGAATGACAAAAACAGCAGGAGTGTGATCAGACGTCATAAAAGGTAAGAAGTGGGCATAAGAGGTTGGGAACGCAGTCAAAAACGCTAGATTACCCAAGACCCTATCCAATTTCTTAAGCAGGCCACCCACTTTGCCAGGTTTCTTGTTCCATGTAAAATTGAGACGAGACATAGAAATATCTTCAACCTCGATCTCACCAACACAATCTCTGAAATCACTCATTGCAGTGGTGATTTTAGAACCTCCAGTGGACTTTTTGGAAGGATCCAATGTGGTGTTAAAATCCCCCAAAACAACCCAAGGAGAGTCTCTAATGGATCTCTTGTATTTCAGAAGAGATTTCCATAAACTTCTACGTTCAACTGTATTAACATGGGCATAAACGAACGAACAGTGAAAGCTCATGTCACTATTAAGCGGTTCAACATAACAGTGAATAACTTGAGCTGACTACTCCATCACCATCACATTAACACAATTAGGGTCCCATCCAACTATAATTCTAGTACCACCACTACAAGAAGAGTTGTTAGAAACCCACTCCCAGCGACCCAACACACGACTGCAAATACTTGCCAATTTCTTCTTCTTCACATGAGTTTCAAGAAGACCACATAGACAATAATTATCCTCTCTAAGCAATTGAATAACTTGGTCTTGATTAATGGAATTGTTCAAACCCCTCACGTTCCAGGCAAACGCTTTAAACCCCATTGGAAACAATCTCACTTTGGGCTGCATCATTCTCCATATCAGTAGCAGCACCCACTTCAAATTTAGGTTTCATACATGTCGCAATGCCATCGATATCAGACTCAACATCGTCATCTTCGTAGGAAGGGTCCAACTGGTATTTGTGGCAGTTTTTGTAGAAGTAGTCCATTTGATGTACTGTCCAATCAAGTCTAACTAATTTAGATGGGTAGATACCAGCCTCCATGAGGATATCAACTTCACTCTTTAAATCTGGCCAAATACTTTCAAAATCGTCAACATTGCTCTTATTTTTGTCACTATCACCACAAACCATTACCTCATCAACCAACGCTGAAAAAGAGTTCTTAACAGGAATAGGTTCATTACGATTATCACCGGTTTCATTATTAGAGCTAGATCCCCTAACCAGGACCCTAGGTCTAAAATTAGGGTCTTTACTCAATTGTTGCAAATTACGTTTCTCATTACTAGTAGCATATTTACTATTATTTTTGGACATACCAGGTTTGTTATTCGACTGAGCCTCAAGCTTTTTATCATGAAATACAACAGCTTGAGTAGACATAGATGTACCACCAACATTTCCCCTGTTCTTGACTTGAAACTTTCCTTGTTTTTCATTAAGATTACGTTGCTGATTACCACTTTTCCTATAGCCAAAGGAAGAATTCACCTGTTTAACATTTTGTTTAGGAGCAGAGTTCATATTAGCATTACCCTGGCTACTTCTATTCTGTCCTCCATTATCGTTCTTGATAGAAACAGATTTAGTGGGAGCCAAAATAGGCTTATTCTTTCTACCAACTTGGACAAAACCTTCATCATCCGGACCCATATTGTTACTACTTGAAATTATAGGATCTTCAACTTTGAAGCATCTTTGACGATCTTTGCAGCCCTTTCGTCATCAGTTCTAGGTCTCACTTTACATGACAAAGTAGTATGCCCAAAGGTTCTGCAGTGAGTGCATAATTGGTACTTGACTTCTAACTTTCCAACTCTAGCTTCTCTATTGCCTAATGGTGGATAAGCAATTTCCAAAACATTTGGAAGATCATCATTAGCGGATACCTCAACCAACACTCTCGCAAAGTCAAGTTTACCCGCTTTCTTTAAACACCTATCTTTTGTCATCCTGTCCATTAACATGGGTTTACCCACTCCACTCATAATTTTCCCAATAACATTACCGTTACATAACTCCATTGGGATATTATAGACACATACCCAAATTGGAATGGTAGATGGTTCAGTGTTTTCAAGCAATATCCCAGGTTCCTATACATTCAAAACCAAAGGAACATTTTGGATCATCCACGGTCCACTTTCGAGAAAAATTTTCATACCTTCTTTTCTTTTAAACTTAAAAGTAGAAAATACCTGAATTTGTTTTAGTAATATCTTCAATATCATAAACCCTCCACATTTTCATCAAATTAGCTCTAACAACTCTATAATCCATGGTTGTACCCACAAAATAACCATATAGCTGCAACGAACACGCCTGGCCACCCTTAATAACCTCTTCAGCAGTAAATTGTATCCTTCGATTCCCATTTTCCAACTTAGACACAGCACTAGGAACATATTCCATCTTTAACGACATTTCCTCCGACCCTTTTTTCAGTTTCTCAGCGAATCTATCTGCATCAGCTGAATAATGGTTTGAAAGAATAGTGTGACCAAAAGGACTACCTACATTAGATCCCCAAGCATTCTTTGAAGAAGAACCAATAGATTTACTCACAAAGGGGTTGCCAGCCCCATTAATATTTCCAAATTGAACGTTAAACATAGGACCAATGGGCTTCTTAAGAATTCCTTTAGTACTATCATTTCTACCAAATTCAAAACCCCTGCCAACCTTATCACAGGCAATACCATCCAAAGAACTAGAAAGAGCAGCACCAATACTACCTACATCACCCATATTAGTGTGTTCAGTTCTAGTGCTACGACCTGCCATTCCCACATCACAATCCATTCCTGTCTTAGCACTAGCAATACCATCTCTACTACTAGTTTGATCACAACCAGTACTACCTACATCACCCATACCAGTGTGTTCAACACCAGATTCAAGACCACTACTCTTAGCCACAGGACAACTCTGGTTCCTATCAATGGGACTTTTATCTAAAGGCAACTTAATAAAAAATCCATCATTACCATTAACAATGTTATTTATACTAGTATTATTCAAAGAACGCGTAGTTTTACTTTGAACATTAGAACTACCAATATCAAACTTCAAATGACTATTAATAATGGAACCAGACTTCAAATTAGTAAGTACCTTGTTGATTTCATCATCAACAGGGATGGAATCAACTCGTTTACCACCCCTATTATCAACAGGGGAAGATTTAATACGCTCACGAGCCTTACCTGCTATTTTAGCAGATCGAAGGCGTTTCAACATAGACCCAGCACCAGCAGATGAAGAACCAGGAGTTGAAACCTTGATTTTGATACCCTGACGATGTTTACGAGTTTTCCTCTTCATAGCCTTAGAATTACTCAAAGGAACATGACGAATATTTGCTGACGTCATCCCAGTCAGCTCACAAAACTCCTTTACAATTGGGTCAGGGGGTTTGTTAGATTCGATTGGCATATCAAAGGTGATAGTTTAGATGTTATACAAGGTGGATTATGGAGTAGAATCACAGGATTCAACACACAAATTAATTGGGAGATGAATCACTGTGAAAAAGGGCAAGTTGCCAAAATCGCCTAGAGAGAGAAAGTGGGGAAAAAAATTTCGCTGCTACTTTAAATACTTGATACCTTCAATCACCAAAATGACAATTTACACGACTCCTAAACCGAATCCACAAGTTTTCGGTGACAACGAAGTGCCTTGAAATTCGTATCGTGTATACTTGTCACATATTCATTTTATTTCATGTAAATACTTGTTAGAACTTTCCCTTTACATCGAAAAATTTAGCAACAAAAAATTCGCCTACGCCAATATATCAAAAGTAATGTCATTATTTGTTATTTGTAATTTGGCAATCAGTTATTAAGGTAAAGAGAGAAACAGGGTTGTTGTAATTATAATAGCATGACAATCATATAAATAAACCAAACACATCAAGTGAGCATAGCGGAAGCAATTACAAGATCATACAATATGTAATTAATTAATCAAATATAAAAGTAAACATATCTTTGTGATTCTAGCCCGAACAAGAATCAAATGCAATCTTCAAATCAAGAACCCTAATTAGGGTTTATGTAGATTATAAGAATTACCCCTTACCTCTTTTGTAATTCAATCCAAGAATCAAACAATAGTGTGTTTGAATCGCGTTCCTGTACACACGTACTAATTCAAGTAAAAGTTTATGCTAGTAAATTAAACACAAAACTTTTGAGCTTATGAAAATCGAAAACCCTTGTAGGTTTTGAGGATGGATCGATTTTAGGGACAAGAGGAGAGAAAGAAAACACCTATTATGTGTGTACAAGTCATGAGAAAACAATAACCCATGAGGTGTTTATATACTTGTTGAAACTTGGAGCTCAAGGCACAAAGGAGGTGGGATACCCCCTTTGGCCGATCGGTCATAGCTTCCCTAAGGGGATTCCGGAACCTTCTATTTTTTCCAATTATTCACAAGTATTACTTTCCTAATCTTCGTCTAACGGTCGTTAGTCATTCTCCGTTAAATACTAACTGTCGTTACTAGTTTTGTGTTTATTAATAATTACATATAACATTTATAAATAATTATTCTTTTACTCTTCATACGTAAAGTGTGCAATCCCGCGATCTCGAGTTCGATCCTAACACACAACTATTATTTTATCGTCTATAAAACTAACAGCTCCCACTTAGACATATCATAATAGTGTGATCACATCGGTTAGCGTCTTGCAACACGCCAATGCCTCTAGTACAACTCGAGTAAGGCTCCTAGAAAACCTTTGAATGATTTCTCATTATTATTATCCCTTTGTTTCTAATACCACGTTAATAAGGATATGGATCTAGGTCATTCCTTATTTAACCATTCTGTTTCTCGTTGTTAGTGATTGACAAGATTACCAAATCTTCTGAACCTTTCAGGGAAGACCTTGGGCGTGGCCACACAAACACCTTGACAACCCTATGAGGGGCCCAGCAGTATTAAACTCCAAAAATTAATTTGAAGGAACAAATTCTATATTGACTACAAGCAAAACACACAAACTTTGTAACACTTCCGAAAACAACCCTTATGACTACCAGTTACGTATAGCGTTAAGTTGTTCCACAAAAATGTACTCCATTTATGACCGTTATCTTGTATCTCAAGTCTGAGGATAACTTCTTATGATTCACTTAATGACAAGATCCATAAAGCAACATCATATAGTCGGGATAAGTCCTATATTCAGTATCATCGAATATCATTTGAAATGGCATGACTACGCATTAATATACTTTAAGTATATTATAACAACCTTCAAATTTGTCTTAATTTAATAATATTCCCATATTATTAACTGACAACGGACAATTTAGAATAACTTTTAATCATGGATTTAAACATGCAAAAATATGACAACAATAATTAACAATAGAAATAAACATACCAACATACTTTATTTTATCAAAATAATAATTGTTTACAATATCCTTTATCCAAATACTAATCACAGTTATGCATGAAACTACTAGCTAATTTAAGCCCAATTCCTTTGGCTAATTCATTAAGCTTTTCTTTCGCCAAAGCCTTAGTGAACGGATCAGCTAAGTTATCATCTGTGTGAACTTTCAGCAGATTTATTTCACCTTCGTTAACCTTTTCACGAACAAAGTGATACTTCCGTAGAAAACGTCTGGTGCCTCTCATGACTCCAGGTTCATTGGCAAATATGATTGCAACAGAATTGTCACAATACATATTAATAGGAAATTCAATTGAAGGCATAACACCAAGCCCTGAAATGAATTTCCTAATCCAAACAGCCTCCATTGCAGCTTCTGAAGCAGCAATGTATTCAGCTTCTGTCGCAGACATCGTAATTGTACTCTGCTTCTTGCTGTTTCAGTCTACTGCTCCTCCATTGATAACAAAGACATAACCCGTCTTAGACTTCGAATCATCTTTATTACTTTGAAAGGACGCATCATAGAAACCTGTAACACCAAGTTCTGCAGCTGGTTCTCCACCATATACCAAAAACATATCTTTTGTATTTCTCAAATACTTAAGAATATGCTTAACAACAATCCAATGTTTTTCACCTGGATTATGTTGAAATTGACTGGTAATATTTTGAGCAAACGCCACATCTAGCCTTGTGCATTTTACCGCATACATAATAGATCCTACAGCCGAAGCATAACGAACTTTACTCATGCGAGCCACCTCCACAGGTGTTGAAGCACAAAACTCATCACATAAGCCATGTTTTACATCCATCGGCAAATATCCTTTCTTGGAATGTTGCATATTGAACCTTTTCAATATTTTGTCAGTATAAGCACTTTGACTTAATCCAATTAACCGCCTTGATCTATCTCTATAGATTTTGATTCCCAGAATGTATGCAGCTTCTCCTAAATCTTTCATAGAAAAGCACTTTCCAAGATATGCCTTAACTTTTTGCAAACTTGGAATGTCTTTTCCCATGATCAATATGTCACCAACATATAAAATTAGGAAAATTACATTATCACTCCCACTAGCTTTGTGATACACACATGGCTCATCAAGATTCTGAATAAATCCAAACTTTTTGATCTCAGCATCAAATCTCTTGTTCCATTGTCGTGATGCTTGCTTCAATCCATAAATGGATCTTTGAAGTTTGCATACACGATTTGGAAATTTTGGATTTTCAAACAGATACGTGGGAATCGCACCAGGCTTTACCTCTCGAGGGATCTCGAGAAGCTTACAACCCCCACCAGGCAGTGTACCTGATCGTTGTAGTATAGTATAGTGACAAGTACCGGGGGATTGATCATTCAACTCAGGAATAGTGTCGTTAGGATTTGAAATTAATCTAACTAGGTCTAAAGGTGAAGGATGATCCTTTTTATGTTTTTATATTTTATGAAAAGTGTAACAATTCGCATTTTCAGGTTAATTACTTTTCCCATCAGGTCACCCAAGCCTGTACTACTCTCACATGAGCACGCTTAACCGTATGGGCGATTAACCGTTAGACCACAAAACGCGTTTCTAACACGATTTGAGTTTTCAACTTATTAGAAAAAGTCAACATATTTTTTCCCTCTCCTTGGCCGTCCACCATAACCACACACCAAACCCATCTCATTTGTTCAAGGTTGAAACCCTAGTTTCTTTTAGATAATCAAAACACTTCCATAACCTCATATACTTGGTGATTTCTCTTGAGTTTGAATCCACTCAAGTCACCTCAACTTTCATCATCTATCTTTCAAGATTACAAGGGTAGAAAGATTGCATGAAGTGAAGTGGGTTGAAGCAAGTCTATCAAAGTCCTTTTCCTTACATGTTAACTTCCTTTCATCTTTGAAAGCCAAAAGTTGTAAGCCAAACCCTAACATGATTCTTGTTAAATAATCATGTTCATGTTATTTACATGTTATTCTTGCTATATTATGTCTTGTAGTTATGTCCATGATGTATAAAAGTGAGCAAAACAAGTTATTGTTATTGATTGTTACAACAAGTTACTAAAACAAGTAAACTAGTGACTTTCTTGGTAAGACCTGATCAAAATGGTAAAAATATGATGTTGGATCATTACATATTACAGTAGAGGACTTAACAAGGAAACCATAGCAATTTGAACCACCTAAAACGAGTATACGAGTCAAAAGTTACGCCCATTTGAAGTTACCAAAACTTTGCGGCAAACTGCCAAATACCATTCTGATCAAATTTGGGTTTTGAAAGTCCCACTTCTGGTCCGATTCATCAAAAAGTTAAAACACGAAAGTTGTCCGGAATGACGTTTTCGTTCAGGAATAAAGAAGCTCGAGACCTAAAAACACTTTCCGAGTGATAAAATTCTTCAAATTCTAAACAGCCCATTTTTAGGCGAAAGTCACAAGATTATGGTTATACTTTGAAAGGAACAAGAGGTCTTATGACCTATAATCAAGACCACAACCATGGCTAGAGCCAAGGTTGTGTCTCATGACCTTGAAACAAGGACCAAAGGTCATGGCTAGGCCATGACGAAATGACCATACCAACTTACATAGGCGTAAACATGAAACAAAGAGTTGACGAGAACTTGAACAAGCAATTTGAATCTACTTCGCTTAAAAAGGAACCATGAGATATTACAAAGAGAAAATGGTCATACAAGACTTATGAAACTACCCCTAATAACAATCTTCATGTACAAATAAACTTTCCTAAGTTTATTCAAGTATCGGACATGTAACCTTTCGGATCAAAACTTATATCTATATATTTCATCAACTACTACAATAGTAGGGAGCCTCATGTGAGGAGTTCATTATGTAAGCCGTCGAGATGAGTTGTGGATTTACGAGTTAAAGTGTCCTGGCTCCTCGAACGCTTACTAACATGACTTCTGAATTATGTCGGCCCGAACGGTAGTTAACGATATACAAAACATACATATTCATGAATCTTTTCTTTCAAAGACTTACAATATACATCATACCACATCATGGACTATAATGCAAGATATATATATAGGCACTACTTCATATTCTTTACACAAATCCTAAGTTGCAACGATTATTCTAGGTTGCTCGTAGAAGTTCTTACGGCATATCCATCATTCTCATTATACATCATCCAACTCAAGGTGAGTTCATAGCCCCACTTTACATTACTTCAATGTTTTACAAACCCTTGGGGGGAATACATGCTATTATTTTTCTACTCGAATACAATGCTTTCTACTGTATGCTATTCGACCATGTTTTATTATCACTAAGTAACATCCTTGCCAAACCAAGATCCCTTATTATGAACCATTTAATCACTTGCGAGGGTTACTTGCAAGTGAGCGCGAATATTGTGAATAGGCCTATTGGGATTGACGAATCCCATTTGTTTTGACTAAGTTCAAACAAATGCATTAATATTTGAGACATTAGGTATGACGGCAAAGTACCTACCGGGATAAATCTGCCGATCGATATTGGTACACGTTAACGTTTTGGTGTCATAAGCTTAGTGAATTAATAACCTTTCCGGGCATATAACAACGTAGCCTACATGTTTTGTTTTCCAAACTATGAGTGTGAGTCTATAGCTCACACTACGATTATTGTGTTCAAATGATTTAACTACAAACACTACGATTATTGTGTTCAAACGGTTTAACTACAAACACTACGATTATTGTGTTCAAACGATTTAACTACAAACACTACGATTATTGTGTTCAAACGATTTAACTACAAACACTACGATTATTGTGTTCAAACGATTTAACTACCAACACATTGTGTTCAAACATTAAACAAACTCTATGAATATCACTCAACCTTTGTGTTGACCTCTCAAGCATGTATTTCAGGTTCATGACGATCAAGGATGGCACGGAAGGACACGGATACTCAAGAGGGCTATAAATTTTATTATCATTCAAAAACTCACTTAATATGATTTGTAAACATGGAACCAATTGGGACCTCATTTTGTAATCTCTGATATTTATACAATTTGAATGATAAATCTTTTAAAACGACTCAATTGGAGTTCGTTTTCTATTATTGTGACTATTGTGCCGTCGAGTAACACCCAGTTTGAATTTCGTTGTAACCATGAATTGGTGGTGTTACAGATTGGTATCAGAGCCATGGTTATATAGAAACGGGTCTAATTGAGACCTAAACTATAACTACAACTACAAGCAAAACCATTTTTATAGCCTTCCGCTCTCCGTGTCTTCCATCCTCCAGACGATTATGGACTTAGTAAGCATGTTATGCTACACAAACATATTAGTATATTCATATATATACCCCTTTTGAGCATTTCCCCGTAGATATTTTATGCTACACAAACATAATTGCATATTAATATATGTACCCTAAACATAATTGAGCATTTCCCCGTAAGCATTTTATGCTACATGAACACATATAAGTATATTGATATATACACACTAAGCATTTTATGCTACATGAACACATATAAGTATATTGATATATACACACTAAGCATTTTATGCTACATGAACACATATAAGTATATTGATATATACACACTAAGCATTTTATGCTACATGAACACATATAAGTATATTGATATATACACACTAGGCATTTTATGCTACATGAACATATTAGTATATTGATATATAAACTCGGTTTATTTTCAATCATTTATCTAAACAATGGACTAAACATATCTGTGTATGCCTATTCTAAGGCATTTCGGCACAGCCACACTCTCCCAATCATGTTCCTACTCCAACATTATATGTCCAAGACATTGTAACTGATTGCAATGGTCTTTCCTATTTTCCAAGACATTGTGAGATACAATGGTCTCATTCATTTTCCAAGACATTGTGAGATACAATGGTCTCATTCATTTTTCAAGACATTGTGAGATACAATGGTCTCATTCACTTTTCAAGACATTGTGAGATACAATGGTCTCATTCATTTTCCAAGACATTGTGAGATACAATGGTCTCATTCATTTTTCAAGACATTGTGAGATACAATGGCCTCATTCATTTTCCAAGACATTGTGAGATACAATGGTCTCATTCATTTTCCAAGACATTGTATGATACAATGGTCTTAATCATTTCTCAAATGTTTTGAGTCACACAATGACCTAACCTACTTCCCAGACATTGTGAATTGCACAATGGTCTAACCTACTTCCGAGACATTGTGTTTTGTGCAAATGGTCTCTAGAATTATTCCATCACATCATCAATATCATTTCTTATGATTTCAAAAACCCGTCACAATCTATCGATTTCAAAACAAGAAATATGAGATTTCTAAAGGACAAACTAATCCATCATTGACAAAAGCTGAACTTTCTCTACATTCATCAAAGTTTTCTTCTGAAACCTTCATTGTTAAAAGTTCGTGATCCTGGCCAAGTATGTTCTATTTTAGAACTACTTAAAATTTCCTTTCCATACGTACCTACCCTTACTATCTTCTATGCAATGGAATGTGAAAACATACGTTACAAGTCTTGTATGGACGGGACTTGCAATTAAAGGGTTTGACATCGCCTTTGTTTAGTGGACAGTTTCCCGAAAGCAACGGACATATCACAAGTATACCTAATTTAGGTATTTGAAAATTTTATCGAACCTCGGCTAAATATAGACTAGTCACCTATATTTAACCTAGGGACAGTGGAATATAGTCTGACTAACTATATTCGACTTAAAATTTCCAAATACTGAGAATAGTTGTACTAGGGTTATGTTTAGATTGATTTCCTACATGAACATGATAAACCACCAGAATACATTAAAACAATCTAGAGACACGATAGTGCCTCACCACTCAGCGAAATCTTAACACTTTATTTGTACTACCTAACTTCATTCTTGAAAGTTTTCATTTATGAGATAATCCGAACTACTATCTGGGATAGTTATCAATTATTCTCTTCATCCTGTAGAAGTACTATCCTGTTTAGGTCCTAAGGATACCATTCCATCATAAACTTTTAAAATCTCTTAAGATTTTTAAAGCAAACTCAACATCTATACCTAACAGTAATAATGTTAAGCATACACACTTTTGTTCATCAACATATCACAACATTATCTTCACAACCGTTGCAAACGCAAGCTCATTAACAGATCTTGATGCACTTTTAAAGCTCAAATCATCCTTAGTTACACCACAAGTACCCTCATCAGCTTTACAAGATTGAATATTCATCTTGTACTTTTGAAACGCCAGTATCATCTCGTAATACACTACCTTGTAACTCACCGGCTAAGTATGAATGTTGTGTCGGGAATTCTTGAGTAGGATGATTTATAATGTCCTTATTTGAATGGATTGGGATGCCTTTTCATTTAAATAAAGAAATTATAAATCATCGAACCATACGTTTATATTCCTTTAGTTACATTGTTTGGGATGCCTCTCTATGTAAATAAAGAATTATAAACAAGTGGGCTTATTTATATCCGAAATAACATAAGTATGAAGTCAATAAACACTAGATACAACAACAGATTACCTACTAGGCTATGATTGCAACGACTATCCCAATTTCCATTAGTACGAGGTTTACATTTTGGTTTTCATAATGATAGTGCAATAACAAACAAACTCATTACGGGGCCATGTAACCATACGCATGCGCAGTCGTACCAAACTCATTGCGAGGCCATGTAACCATATGCATGGGCAGCCGTACAATTCAAACAGGACTTGGTCCAACCACATGTTTAACGCTTATTCCATGATTCGATTCTTATATCAATTGCTATTGATACTTGACAACTATATCAAGTTCTATTTGATATTCAACTACTATATCAATTTCCATTTATTGGATTCCTATGTAAATTGCTATTGTTGTTCAACTATTATATCAATTGCTATTGATACTTGACAACTATATCAATTTCCATTTTTGATATTTAACTATATCAATTTCTGTACAACTACTATATCAATTTCTATTAATAATCGACTGCTATATCAATTTTCTTTGATATTCGACTATTATATGGATCTCTACTGATATTCAACCATGTTATCAATCTCTATTGACACACCATATTCTGAGACAAATCAAACTACATCACTAGTAATTCCAGACTTTGGTCCTCATAAGTAACCACACATCTTTATCGACACCACTCCAACATATGACACACAAAGAACTTCGGGACGAAGTTCCCCGTAAGAGGTAGAGACTGTAACAATTCGCATTTTCAGGTTAATTACTTTTCCCAGCAGGTCACCCAAGCCTGTACTACTCTCACATGAGCACGCTTAACCGTATGGGCGACACAAAACGCGTTTCTAACACGATTTGAGTTTTCAACTTATTAGAAAAAGTCAACATATTTTTTCCCTCTCCTTGGCCGTCCACCATAACCACACACCAAACCCATCTCATTTGTTCAAGGTTGAAACCCTAGTTTCTTTTAGATAATCAAAACACTTCCATAACCTCATATACTTGGTGATTTCTCTTGAGTTTGAATCCACTCAAGTCACCTCAACTTTCATCATCTATCTTTCAAGATTACAAGGGTAGAAAGATTGCATGAAGTGAAGTGGGTTGAAGCAAGTCTATCAAAGTCCTTTTCCTTACATGTTAACTTCCTTTCATCTTTGAAAGCCAAAAGTTGTAAGCCAAACCCTAACATGATTCTTGTTAAATAATCATGTTCATGTTATTTACATGTTATTCTTGCTATATTATGTCTTGTAGTTATGTCCATGATGTATAAAAGTGAGCAAAACAAGTTATTGTTATTGATTGTTACAACAAGTTACTAAAACAAGTAAACTAGTGACTTTCTTGGTAAGACCTGATCAAAATGGTAAAAATATGATGTTGGATCATTACATATTACAGTAGAGGACTTAACAAGGAAACCATAGCAATTTGAACCACCTAAAACGAGTATACGAGTCAAAAGTTACGCCCATTTGAAGTTACCAAAACTTTGCGGCAAACTGCCAAATACCATTCTGATCAAATTTGGGTTTTGAAAGTCTCACTTCTGGTCCGATTCATCAAAAAATTAAAACACGAAAGTTGTCCGGAACGACGTTTTCGTTCAGGAGCAAAGAAGCTCGAGACCTAAAAACACTTTCCGAGTGATAAAATTCTTCAAATTCTAAACAGCCCATTTTTAGGCGAAAGTCACAAGATTATGGTTATACTTTGAAAGGAACAAGAGGTCTTATGACCTATAATCAAGACCACAACCATGGCTAGAGCCAAGGTTGTGTCTCATGACCTTGAAACAAGGACCAAAGGTCATGGCTAGGCCATGACGAAATGACCATACCAACTTACATAGGCGTAAACATGAAACAAAGAGTTGACGAGAACTTGAACAAGCAATTTGAATCTACTTCGCTTAAAAAGGAACCATGAGATATTACAAAGAGAAAATGGTCATACAAGACTTATGAAACTACCCCTAATAACAATCTTCATGTACAAATAAACTTTCCTAAGTTTATTCAAGTATCGGACATGTAACCTTTCGGATCAAAACTTATATCTATATATTTCATCAACTACTACAATAGTAGGGAGCCTCATGTGAGGAGTTCATTATGTAAGCCGTCGAGATGAGTTGTGGATTTACGAGTTAAAGTGTCCTGGCTCCTCGAACGCTTACTAACATGACTTCTGAATTATGTCGGCCCGAACGGTAGTTAACGATATACAAAACATACATATTCATGAATCTTTTCTTTCAAAGACTTACAATATACATCATACCACATCATGGACTATAATGCAAGATATATATATAGGCACTACTTCATATTCTTTACACAAATCCTAAGTTGCAACGATTATTCTAGGTTGCTCGTAGAAGTTCTTACGGCATATCCATCATTCTCATTATACATCATCCAACTCAAGGTGAGTTCATAGCCCCACTTTACATTACTTCAATGTTTTACAAACCCTTGGGGGGAATACATGCTATTATTTTTCTACTCGAATACAATGCTTTCTACTGTATGCTATTCGACCATGTTTTATTATCACTAAGTAACATCCTTGCCAAACCAAGATCCCTTATTATGAACCATTTAATCACTTGCGAGGGTTACTTGCAAGTGAGCGCGAATATTGTGAATAGGCCTATTGGGATTGACGAATCCCATTTGTTTTGACTAAGTTCAAACAAATGCATTAATATTTGAGACATTAGGTATGACGGCAAAGTACCTACCGGGATAAATCTGCCGATCGATATTGGTACACGTTAACGTTTTGGTGTCATAAGCTTAGTGAATTAATAACCTTTCCGGGCATATAACAACGTAGCCTACATGTTTTGTTTTCCAAACTATGAGTGTGAGTCTATAGCTCACACTACGATTATTGTGTTCAAACGATTTAACTACAAACACTACGATTATTGTGTTCAAACGATTTAACTACAAACACTACGATTATTGTGTTCAAACGATTTAACTACAAACACTACGATTATTGTGTTCAAACGATTTAACTACCAACACATTGTGTTCAAACATTAAACAAACTCTATGAATATCACTCAACCTTTGTGTTGACCTCTCAAGCATGTATTTCAGGTTCATGACGATCAAGGAGGGCACGGAAGGACACGGATACTCAAGAGGGCTATAAATTTTATTATCATTCAAAAACTCACTTAATATGATTTGTAAACATGGAACCAATTGGGACCTCATTTTGTAATCTCTGATATTTATACAATTTGAATGATAAATCTTTTAAAACGACTCAATTGGAGTTCGTTTTCTATTATTGTGACTATTGTGCCGTCGAGTAACACCCAGTTTGAATTCCGCTGTAACCATGAATTGGGGGTGTTACAAAAAGCAAGTAAAAATCTCGGGTATTGGAAGGAGGGGCGGAATTAGTTGCTAATCAACTAACCCAAAAGCTACTAATCAAACTAATGTGCAAGAAAAATAAACTAAGGTTCTACAAGATAAGTGAAGCATGTCTACCCATGATATGTTACTCCTTGCTAGCTATCCAATGCTACCTATTGAATTGTCACACCTTGTTTCAATTGACGGGTTGTATTCCTTAATACTAGTCGTAGGGTCGTGTACAATATTCCCTAACTCTATAGGAACCTACTTCACTCCTATGTCGAGCCGTTAGAAGCTCCTAACATGGGATCATTAGAATTCTCCTACGCATTAAATACAACCAAAAATTGTAGTACACCTCCGATCATGTTTCTTAAGACGTTCAAGCAAGTTACCAATGGAAGCCTGCCAGTTTTCTTAAGCCTAACATCGAATACAATCAACCAAACAAGAGACAATAGGAATCAAGAATTATAAACTAAACCAATTAGACCTATCGAAGTGTCACACCCTAATTAATGAAGATAGACACAAACATCAACAAGGGATCAATAAGATCTAATCAATTATATACAAGTTTCACACAATCATAAGTAGACACAAGGTGAATTAGCAAAACATAATCAAAGAAGGACAAGCAACAATAATAATGAAAGACATAATTATGATAGAATCAACAAACCATTACAAGATGTTTATGGAGTGATTGAAACCCTCTAAGTTGCTGGAAAAACACCTACCTAAACCCAGGAATCGAACTTAGGGTTTAGGGCTTGCAAAAAGTGAAGTTATTATGTTATATTTATAGGCTATTTTCTGCCCGGCCCGATCGTGATGGCGTCAGACCAACCTTGACGGCGTCACAACCAACTTTTCTTCACCAAATTGTAGATCTCTTCGTCCTCTTCGCGTGGGCTTTTGAATCACCTAAATCCGAGTTCGTATACAAAAGTTATGACCAAAACAATATCAGCTACTCCGCGCGCAAGTTGTGACAAGTTAACACGTGATGGCTTACGTGACGCCTTCAGGAAGTCTTCTGGGCCATCACTCTTTAATTTTACACGTAACTGCCTTGGGTGACGCCGTCATGTCCTTAGTACAAAACTCTCTGGACCGTCATGGACTTTATCTACTTCCACCTCTTGTATTACTAATGACGCCGTCATGTAGAATCTTGTGACGCCGTCAGGTACTGTTCCCAGCAAGGAAAATTAAGACTTTGCCATTTTCTTCACTTTTATGCTCCAAAAACGTCCAAAATGCTTCCTTTTCCAGATTTCACTCCAAAAGTACCTAAAATGACAAAAGGAACGATTTAGGGAAATATTTGATCAAATAAATTCAAATCCGGGCTAAAATGACCCCCTAAAAACGGTTCATTTTTCGCCTCATCAAATACCCTTACACTTGAGATTTGCTTGTCCTCAAGCAAATGCGCTTTTATTCTAATCAAAATACAAGTTAGGGGTCATTTAACACTAATATAAAAGTAATTACAACAAATAATCTTTCCACAGAAGACCAAAGACAAGCACGGAGGTCATACACTAGCACCTCACAAATAGTGTTTTGATACTCACATCTCTCGGGTGTAATAAAGTATATATCACAATATTCGTTCGAATAAATTTTGGTATAAACTAATAAGATCGATACACTGTTTTTGTCTAACAGATTTGTTGAAGTTTGTTATTTATAGCTTTTGTTTCATTTTAATGCTATCATGAATAGTTTAAAGGGGCCTTGCTAAAGTTTAATATTACAACAATGTCCTTCTCACTTTTGTAATTAAATCACTATCCTTCCCAAACTTTTATATTCTCATATATACACAAAAATCAATTAAATTATATTTATATTGATTTTTATTTATAAATTATTATGCACCTCTTATTTAACAAGATAAATGACCATTTTACCTTTCAATAAATATGACAAGTTTCTCCTCTTAATATATCTAAAATACTCATATTGACTTATGTCAAACAAAGCAAGTTAATAATTTTTCTAATAATCATTTTTAGGTGTTAGTAGCATATTCTTTCATCACTCGATGCCAAAAAGCATATATGAACAATCGTTTGAAGCATGAAGATAAAGAAACACAAATGTAAAATTTAAGAACAAAAATCAAATGCGTTAAGCTCAAGAATCAATCCCTAATAAATCATTCGGCAAAACACATAATTGTACTATTAAAGTCAATTTCTTAGTACATTACTAATAGAAGTCCTTCATGATAAGCTATTGAACTCGTGACTAAAAGAAAATCTAACGGCTCCTTTATCTAGATTGTTACTTTCACAAACTTTTGTATTCTTCACTCGTCTCCTAAAATAACAAAAAGAAATCATTAGCGTTCACAGAATGTTATTGAGATTGTTTGTGAAAAGTATATAATAAACAATCAAAAACTATTTCACCTATTACGTGGGGGTGGTTGACATGGGTCTGATACTTGAGATGTACTCGCATCACATGGAGATTTCTTGCATGTTTTGTGAAGGTGTCCAATAGGGTGTTTGATAGTAGGTAGGTAGATCTTCTCACTTGTGTCTGTGGGTGCCCATTAATCCTTATCAGGAATTGGAGAAATCTCTAAAGGGTAGGCTTCTTTATAATTATCAATTGCGAAGTAAGGATCAACATAACTGTCCCAACTAGCATCTCTTGTAAAAGCAATAAAGGTTGTCGCGTGTACGCATGGAAGTCCTTTAACTTGCCAAACCCGACAACTACATCTTCTCACATCCGGCAAGACCTCCCATCGTTTTCCTTTGTACTTTACCTCGGCATGATTCTCAATGCTTCTACTAACTTGATATTCACTGATGTGTGTCAAATTATAGTATATATTTATTTTTCCGAAGAAATACTTGTGAAAGTATTTCCCGGGTCGTTCTCCCAACGAAGGATCGAATGGAATTTTGAATAATCGAATTGGGAATCGTGTAGTGAAAAGTGTAAAGTGAAAAGTGATTATGAAATCAAAATTGTGAAAATAAATAGTGAATTATGCGCAAAGTATAAGCTATATATGCACAAAAGTCAAAAACGTGAAAACGGAAATGCAAACGTAATTATAAAACGTAACGTACAAAATAAAACGCGACTTTTATTCTAAAAATGATCCTACAAATGTAAAACAATTTTCTAAAAATATTAAACTAATAAAAAGAATTTTTAGAAAAAGAAAAATATTTTTATGGCTTTTTATTTATTTTCTATGATTTATTTTCTATTTAATGAATTAAAAATAAAAGAAAATGTGAAAAATAATGGGAAAATTATGAAAACTAATCTGAAAAATCTAAAATATTATAAAAGAATTATTTAAAATATTTTTGTATTTTTCAAAGCTTTTTCTGATTTTTTATGGGTTTTTGGTTATTAAAAATGATATAAAAATGATTAATAATGAAGAAAAATTAAGAAAAATATCAAATCAACTCATAAAAATATGAAAAATTTACAGAAAATCTAAAATATTATGGAAAGCTTGCAGAAAAATTTTGAGATGAAAAAGGTAAGCAGAAGTGCTTATTCTTAGCAAAACAGCTTATGGCAAGTGCTTATTTATAAGCACTTGCCACAAAACTCAACTAAACTTAAACCACAAATGTAATATGCCAAAATTAAATCAGAAATGCTCAGAAATCATGAAATAACCCACAGAAATACAAGATGCAATCAATTAAACAATCTAGGGTAAGCTAGCCAATAAGCAAAACGAGAACAGAATAAGCCAGGAGTACAGAACTTATGAAATCTCTAAAAAGCACTCTAATGGAACTCAGAAAAGTCAATTCAACTCAAACACAAGCTTAAACTAGCAATAGCAGCCCTATTTCATGAAACAGAATTCAGGTCCTACACCACTAATAAGCAGGACCAATAAGCAGTACCAAATGAGCTCTAAACTAAAATGTTATGGGGGCAATTACTTCACTGCTCTACTGAGATCACAAACTAACTTAAATCCTACTCAGATTTAACCAATAGATACTATAAAAAGAGGCAAGTTCAGCAGCTTGTGCAAGCATGAAATTTGAAACAGTTGACTTCTTATGAGTCCTTCACTAGCTGACTTATACCAAATTAAAACTACTTATCCTACTACTTTTTGAAATAACAAGCTGTAATACAACTAGATAAAGCTAATTTAACCTACTATCTAACTACTTCTACAATTATACAAACTGATACTAATAGTGCCAAATGTTAAACCAAATTGAAATCTAACTTTGACTATTATAGGTATCTTATACTATTTTTATGAACTAAAGACCTATTATTATTCTAATATAACTACTGAATAACAGGTAAACAGCAATACAATTACAACAACACTTAGCAAATGATTAATCCAAACACCCCCTTATATAGCAGATAAACACAATGAATCCTAGTTCTACACTACTAATCACTGAAATTTAGATTTAAACAGCTAAAATGACTCAAAAAGAAGATGATCAAACAACTAATATCAACTTAACACAACAGAAACACAGTAACACAAATTTTTGATACTAGCTGAACAAAGAATGCAACAGAACTCACTATAACATTCTCATCAGCAAAAACAGATGAGATTCACTAAGCACGCCTGTCTTTATGACAGGCTCAACACTTCCACTTTCTGATATGGCCTGTCTATATCACCTCAGATCTCCAATTAGTCAAATCAGTTGACTATGTTTGACCAAAAATGAGCAAGAGAAAATTTGAAACTCAACTGACTAGTACTCAATTTCAAAAACTTCAAAGCTATTAAGAACAATTTCAAACTACAATTCAGCTTTTATGTAAGCTGATTTTCACAAAACTATAACTATTTTTTTATTTTTCTGATTTGAATGAGTATATTAAATGAAATTGAAACTAAAAATTAAAACTAATTCTAATGAAGTGTAATCTTACTGATTTACTGAAAACTTGAGGATATTAACTAAAAACAATAACAAGTAACAATAGAATAAGCAAAAATGATGTATGAAAAAGCTAATTTCATTAAAAGAAAAAGAGTTACAACTGTATTTAAAATGGAATACAAGTTCTAAAGAAATTTTGGCAGAGCTTTGCTACTCAAAGACTCCACACAGAAACAAGCTTTCTAACCATCTATTTATAGCAAGAGAAAGAAAATTCTAGAGGAAGGGGTCACGGATTGCCAGCTTGGCAATCCGTGTGACTTGTGCTTCTTCAGATGAATTGAAGCCCTTAGATCATATATCAATAATCTACCAATGATTGGCACCCTTGGATCACTGATTGTGGCGTGGTAGAGCCAATGGAGAGATGCCATGTGTCCCATTTGTGTTTCTTCAGCTCTGACTTGCTTCTGACACGTCCTTGATCTTCTAGATACCAAGCGAGTGTACGGAAATACCCTTACTCTCAGTAATTTTGGTGAATCGGTATTAGGGTTCATGTGGGGTGAATAGTATTTTTTGGGTTTGAGGTGAATTGGGGGGCGGGAGTGATTTGTGGGTAATATTTTATTACCTCTTTTGACCCTTTCTTTGACCTTGACCCGTTTTATTATTATTTGACCAAAAGTGGGTGGGTCGGGTTTTGGATAAAAGGGATGGTGGGCTGCTTATGGCTTTGGATTGTATTGTGTTGGGCTCTTGGTTTAAATGTATTGGATTTGGACTTTTTGTTTTGGTAACCAGTTTTAATTCAAGGACCAATTATGTATTTTGCTGAAATTTCAAGGATCCAATATGTAATTCCACCAAAGTATTATCCAAGGGTTTTTGTTGCAATTTTCTAATTAATGAGGGACTAAGTTGACTTTTTCTCCAAATAAATCTTTGAGGGATTGATTTTGTCAACTTTCAAAAGTGCAGGGACCGTTTCTGTCACTACTTCAAACTTCATATAAGGATCACATCTGCTCATATATCAAACTCTAAGGACTCTTATAAGCTCAAAATGATTCCCAGCTTGACTTTCTGACCATCTCCCACTCTCGTGCCCGTTTTTCCGGTGTTTGCATGATTTTTCGTCCTTTTGTGATTAATCCGTACCTGCATGTTCACAACATAAAAATACACAATTCTTTGGCATTTGTTAGCTTATTTAGTCCATTTGGGTCGGTATTTGGCCATGAAATGGTATGTGAATTAACACATACCATTCACCCAAGTTCTACATAAAAAAAATGAAAATCATGAAAACTACTATAATATATACATACGTATGCTATAGGAGTATACTATTATTACCATCGATTTTCCCTTTCAGATGGTACACATCAAGACTAATATAAGGCCGACAACCTGCAAGAAATCCCCTAGAACATGCTTCTAAACATATAAAAAACCGTTGGAAATGCTTTTTGTCGCCTTTTGTCTCAAAGGCCATTTCAATAATGCTTCCTTTGTTTCAAGTTAGCCTGAAAACAGCCATCTGCATAAAATTGTCTCCCCAATTTCCATACATATATGTGTAAGCTTGTTCTTTACCTCTATATGCTCTCATGTATAACATGTCAACATTGTAAGTCGTCCTGAGCCACTTCATGATTTCGGTAGCAGACATATCCCCATCAAATTTTATTTTATGACTAACCACATTAGCTATATATCCATCCTTGAGTAGCACACTTGTTTTTACACTTGTTGCTTCGAGTACACGAATGTGTTTCTACAAACTTCTTGACCTGCACATTTGTACAGTTAAAAAAACATGCATTTCAGAAAATGTATTATTTGCTAAACAATATACTTACTTGAAAAGTAATGTTATCATCCATATTAGACGCATGAATCCTCCACTCGCACTTAGTGTCTTCACAACATGCTTTCAATCGTGTCAAGTCACTTTTCCCAATTTTATGTTGAAATTCATTTATGAGTGCATAATGGTTCAACGCTTGTCTAAAGGCAATCACATTGGGAAATCTTTTATGCACTTTCATAGTAGGACTATTCTTCATATCCGAGTGAACTTCAAATCCAAAAATTTTCATGTCATATTCATCACCACTACTATGAAGGCTATGGTAACTATTTTCACTCGGACAATCCAAGTCCGAATTATTTTCTCCATTAGGTTCATTAGTAACTTTATCATGACATCTCTGTGGTATAGGATTATTTGTCGTCACATAAATTGTTACTTCCTTTTCCTCATCGTACATGTTAAGCATCAACTTGAAATTTTCACTAGTTTCAAGTTGAATAAATGTTTGTTCTTTTGCATACTTGTCAACAAAAGTATTAAAAAAACAGTGACGAAGCCTTATCGGGTTGGCCAAAAAAATTCTAAACCAACGTTGTACAAGTGTTACTATCCTATTCCTTGAGAGTACTTAAACATAGATTTCAATACTCATTACAAGTAAAATTAATGAAAAGAATGAAATAATCTTGCAAATCTGAAGCAAAAAACAAGTTACTAATTGAAGATGGATGTACTTTTTTTTCTTTTTTCTTTTGGAACATAAGATGG
Organism: Artemisia argyi; assembly: GCA_030686995.1. NCBI lineage: Eukaryota > Viridiplantae > Streptophyta > Magnoliopsida > Asterales > Asteraceae > Artemisia > Artemisia argyi. Next base: position 123,098,263 of record CM060708.1, on the reverse strand, counting down.
ATGTACTTGAACAATATATAATTACATAATCTTGTATTTTTGTTCATTTTGATGGCCGATCAAATTTCCATAATTCATATACTTAATTAAACGGCACATTTAACTCCCAATTGATTTAAATGGGCCACTGTTTTTGTCTTTGGGTGGGCAAAAAGACCATCTTATGTAATAACTACCTTACAATATATGGAAACCATTAGTAACTAATGACAATTTGGGGTAGGCCATGGCCCATCCAAAGTCCTTGGTAGCTCAAAAAAACTAGTCCCTCCGTCCCAAAATATAATAAATCCAGTTTGACTTTTTGAATCGAACTTTGACCTTAAATATTTTTGTTTGTAATATATAATACTTGATACAAAATATATAAATTAATAGTGGTTTATATGTATTTTCATTTGGTATAATTTCATCAAGTGATATATAATATAAACAAAAATATTTAAAGTCAAAGTTCGATTCAAAAAGTCAAACTGGACTTATATTTTAGGACGGATGTATTACATCGCTATATGATAAATAATGTTTCTTCACTTCTTCAACCAGTTGATTCAAGTTGTACGAGCATATGTCTATATAGATACACTTTCTTTTGCCAAAACGATATACTATCTTCCTCGAATTTATTGCTAATCGAAATAACCCTCCATAGTTCAAATTTAGCTTGTAGTTGAGTGCTACTTGCCTGGCCATGTGTAGCAGTAGTACAAAAAAATAATCAGTTGGGCTTGTTAAAAAAATCATTTAGGCGTCAAAACATTGATTGAAATTAAACATAAATCATCGAGAATATATATTATCAAACTAAAAGAAACATACAACAATCACAACAATATCTATTGGTATGTTAAAATGAAATAAACTAAAAGAAACATACAACAAATAAACTATCTTGATAGGTTTTGGTTGGATTTGTAATTTTGTGGGTCATTATTCATTTCTCTCTATATATGTAAGACTTATACATTATATTTTATCACTTTCTTGTTTCTTTAATACTCCATCCGTCTCAAAATAATTGTCCACATTTCTATTTTTTGGATGTCTCAAATTAATTGTTCACATTCTCTTTTAAGTAAAAACTAAAGAATATAGTAAAGGAATATTATCTTTTAGTGGTCGAAAATAAAAGTGGCCCCATTTTTATTAAACTTTGTAATTCTTTTCTCATGACAATAATTTTGAAACGAAAGTTGTATCAAATAATATTTTTTAATTTAAAATTTATTATAAAATATATTTAATTAAATATATTTTCTCTCTCTTAAATAATACAAATCCAAATCCTAATCCAAATTCACTTATAAACCAAACCAACCCTAGGGTTGTTAGACTTTTTTAGAAATTTATGCATAATGAAAGTGTACATAATAATATTATGAGACAGATTAATATTTTGATTGAAACCTAAACGTTTCAGTCAATCTAAGGGTCTGTTTGGTACATGGGGTGTCGTAATCAGGGTATGAGTCGTTACCATTTGTGTTTATTTGATTGAAGGGTTTTGCCAAACCATTGTTGTAGGTCCTACAGATGAAACCCATATATCGATGACACTTAGACTTGATTTTGCTAAACAATTTCTATGGGCCTTATTCCATTACTAATTTCACTCAGTCTGCTCTTTCTTTTTCATATTTATCAAAAAAATTATTTAAACCCAAATATAAACCAAATAACATTTTTAAACTATCAAACTCATTCACATACTACCGTATTATCTAGGGATGAGCATTTCGACCCGAATACCGAAACCGAACTGGAACCGTACCGGTACCGTACTGAAACGGTACCGTTCCTGATATACGGTACGGTACCGGGACTACGAAATAAGGTGAAAAAAAATCGGGACCATTAATTCGGTACGGAACCGGTACCAAATCGGGTAGAAGCAGATTAGTAGTAGAAGCAGTTTCAAGTTAATTTAGTTGCATCCCAGATGACCACTTTTTGTAAACTGCTTATTTTGACCCAAATTAAGCAGATTAGTAGTAAAAGCAGTTTTTCAAGTTTTTTTTAGTTGCATCCCAGATGACCATTTTTTGAAAACTGCTTATTTTGACCCAAACACTTTGAAATGCTTATCTGCTTAAAAAGTTAAAACTAAGCAGAAAATATTAGCACTTCCAGCTACCCTCTAGTCATATTATTTGTATTTAATGGTTTTGAAGATGTGATATTTAATCTAATGTTTTTCGATTACTGGGTTAAAATGTATCTATTCGTCCAAAGATTGATCGTGATTTATGTAATTGTGAATTGGATTTAAGGAGCAGCAGCCCGAATGGCAACTTTGAAGCAAACGGCGGTGATGTATCATTACCCGTGTCCGGATGGGGCTTTTGCTGCGTTGGCAGCTCATATTTACTTTTCTGCTGCCTCGCTTCCGGCTCGCTTCTTTCCCAACACTGCTTATTCCCCTATCAAGTAATCTCTCTCTTTGCTATATAGAAAACAGACCAAATTTGGTCGGGTATCTAATTTGCAAAAAAAAAAAAAAAAAAAAAAAAAAAAAAGAGTTTCAATTAACGGTTGCCGTTCGTTGCAGTAAGTTAAGACTAACTGACTAAGTATTAGTAATGGCAACCAACTTTTTTTTTATGCACTATGTCAAACGATCAAACTCTATTGCAGTATATACTTGCAAAATTATTGATGTTGCATTGTTAGTTTCGACTCTAGCAAAAGTGGAAGTTACTTTATTTAGCAAAACGCTTTCAATCTGTCAGCATAAGGCCCACAGTTATAACATAAAGCGTTTATATCTCGAAAACTTTCCACCATTATGGATACAGGTCAAGTACATCAATATTTAAAGCTTTACGAGGCAAAAGCCCGTAGTTTGTTTACCAAGGATTTATAAAGTCCAATGACCAAAGTAGAATAGAGTGAAACTTTGGTATTTGCTGGAAATAGCTTTGCGTTAAGATGGTGATGACGATTTTTATAATTTATAGTGATGAAATAATCAAATTAGGATAAGCAAGGCAATTAGTTAGAAAAGTGGTTATTGAAATAAATACTTTACTAACTATCCTTGACTTTAATTCATATATTATCTTAATTTTGGTTCAATCGTTAAGATGCAATTATCATCATAGTTTCAGAGTTGAAGAGCTTCCTCTTGATCAAATTGGTGATGCTTATCTCCTTGATTTTGTTGGACCTCCGGGTTTTGTTCAGCAACTCTCTCCCAAAGTTGACCGGTTTGTTCTTTTTCTAGCCCAAAGTAGCCGAAAGTGTATTTTTGTTTGATTTTTAGCCCAAAGTAGCTGAAAGTGTATTTTTGTTTTTCTTACAACTATACAGCTTATCTAAGATCTTAAATTGTATTGTTACGTTTAATGCCTTGACAGTAATTAAGATTTGGACATAAATGTTTGCAGGGAAGCATAACAGGCACCCATTTTGACCTGTACACATAACAACTTGTTTCAACCCAAACCTGTCCTAATTGTTGTCCTACCTGTCCATTTTGGTTTTTAAACATCTGTTCAGCTGCTTTGGTCTTCTTTTGATTCGTGCAGAGTGATAATATTAGATCATCATAAAACTGCACTCAAGATGCTTGATGAAGGTGAGTTTTCTGGTGAGAATGTGACAAAAGTGATAGATATGGGAAGGAGTGGGGCAACTTCTGTGGAGAAACTATCTGCTCTTGAAAATGGAAACAATTTGAGAGGTGGTGAATCTGGTATTCATAAGTTTGAATGTTCTCGGAAGCTGTTTGAATGTTCTCGGAAGCTGTTTGAATATATTGAGGATGCAGATCTGTGGAGGTGGCAACTTCACAACAGCAAAGCTTTCAGCAGTGGTTTGAAAGATACGAACATTGAATTCAATGAAACGTTGAACCCCTCTATATTTCAGCAGGTATAAAAAAAATTAAAACAACATTAGGTTTAGTTTCCATAAGATTACACATTGTCATTTTAGTGCTATCTTCTGTTGTTAAAGATGTTATATATGAACAACACTTTGTAGTTGCTATCTTTGGATGTGGAACATGTCATAAATAAAGGACTGAGTAGCTTGGCGCAGAAGCAAACTTTGATAAATGAGGTCCTTGATCAGTCGTATGAGATTGTGCTTGATGATGGAGCATCTGGACATTGCCTGGTAAGTTAATAAACTTGTTTCAGAACCACTTTGTCTAGGCTTCTTTCAATTTCTAAACTGTAAACCTAAAACAATGTCATTTCAATCTAAAATAAAATTGAGAAAAAAAAAAAGAAAAAAAAAAAAAGAAAGAAAGGAACTCTTTCCTATCTTTTAATAGCGTTCCATTTTTCTCAGGCTGTTGATGCTGATGCTGTGTCTGATCTGAGGAGTGAGCTTGGAAACCAATTAGCTGAAAAAAGCCGAAATCATAACCTGAGGTTTGTCTCATCTCCAACCTTGTATTGACTGATCACATAGTGCTTATTTATCATACTAACGATATGTTGTGAGATCACATGGTGCCATTACAACCATAACTTTTTAAAACTGGCTCATTCTTTTAAGAAAATTTAGTAATAAGGCGTGTATATCTTGTGTAGGGGCATAGGTGCAGTAGTGTATAGGGTACCTGAGCTCAAAGATGACCAAATTCTGAAAATAAGCCTCAGAAGTTTAGACAGTGAAGATACAACGACTATATCACAGGTTTTGGTTTGCTGTTGTTCACTTTTCCTCTGTCAGCCATCTTATTTCTTGAACGTTTACATAATCTTTTTTAATTGTTACAGAAATATGGAGGTGGTGGGCATCGAAATGCAAGTTCGTTCATGTTAAGCTGTGTTGAATTTGAGCAATGGAAGGTAGCTGGCACCAGTAGTCTTCAGGCCACAAGTAGCTAACTACCACTAAACCGTTTTAATTATAGATTTTAATTGTTCTTGTGATAATTATAATTTATAAGCATAAACATCTCGTTAATTGTTACTATAATAAAGTATAAAATATGATCAAGAAAGTGTTTCAACACAGCTAGGTGTGGACCTTTCTGATCTTTTTTAGAATTAAGTCGTTTCAATCCGAACCCGTTTTCACCCATTACAGAGTCATCCATTTTGTCACCTCTACTTTCTCGGCTATGATAAATTTGTTAGTCAGCTAGAAAATATTGTGATATTATATTTTTCTTAACTTTATATTCTTCCACAACTCATACAGAATTCTCGGACAATTTCAAACACAATTTATCGTCATGAGTACACTTCAAAAACTCATGCACAACTTTTAAATTTTCAAATTATGTCAGCACATCTATGCAACTGAATCTATTAACTAACTATAAACATTTTCAAGTAAAATTAAACAACTTGTTACATACTTTCAACCAAAAACATCAAAATTTAAAGGTTAAGATCTATAAACTTTGATTCTAACTTTTTTTATTTGGTAGACATAAAGCTGGTAGAGTACTTGGATCTAGTGAAGCATATGCTAGCAGCTCTTGGTTTAACTGTAAAATCTTCATTTTGCTCTTCATCTAAAGAAACCCATGCTTCTATTCCTTGACCACTTTTTTTTGTCCACTAGATTTACGCAATTCATGTCTTCTAAGACGCCAACGGCTACAAGACCATTCACCCAAGCCTGCTTTGCCCAACCAAAATCAATTTCGTAGAAACCCATGTTGCACCAGCTTGAGAAAAAATATGCCTCTATAGTCTCTTTCACTACGATTTTTCCCATTTCCCGTCTTCATTACAAGATACCCATTTGCATATGTACCCATTTGCATATCCTATGCAAACGGTTGAGCTTTCTATCCTAGACCAACTTGTAGAAGATCCATATGTACCTTGTGCTTTTGTTCACAAACTCAATGTCTATTTTCAATATACTTCTCGCACCTTTTTACGATAGTACATAATGATTGGTACATATGGATCTTCTACAAGTTAGTCGAGGATAGAAAGCTCAACCGTTTGCATACGATATGCATTCGAGCTAGGGAACTTTATATAGTGATGGGTGACCTAGTGGCAAAAGGCTTGTGACTATCATAAGTAAAATGTGAGAAGTCACGTCAACCCATGGAAAATGATGTATTTACCCGGTTTGAGCAAGTGTGTCCATGTGTTCAAACCATCGATAAGTCAAACAAAAGGTCAGAAATTATAGTTACCAAAGAAAAAAGAAAGTTGCGGTCATCGTAAGATGATACTTTCAAATCGTGTTGCCTACGTCTTGAGGCTGCACTTAAAAATGACGAGGGATATAATATTTGATGGATTTGACTTATATGTGGAGTTAAAATTACTAGTTAAATTGAGTTATGTTTATCACCGGTACAAAAAATGGAAAAATAGTAACACATAGTGTCTTGGATGTATTATCGGTTCAACTTTGGTATAGAATGTTGTGTACATTATAAAGAAATAGCAGGGTCCCCGCGCGATGCAGCTGCGGACATCCTGTAATTTAATTTTTTCGATTAATAATTTATTTTATTTGTACGTTTTTTGGCAATAGCTTTACTGATTATTTTTTATGGCAAAAGTTTGATAAAATTTTGCTTTGTTTGTATTATTTTATTATTATTTATTTTATGTTTTTGTTTAGTAGTTTGCTTGGTTTGTACAATATGTGAACATATTTTAGTTTATTATGTTCTTTTTGACAATAAATTTACGGATATCAAAAATTTCGTTTATCTCGTGTCCGTTCGGGCTTGAGCCCGTTTGACCCGTGCCCGTTCGGGCTCAAGCCCATTTGGCCCATTGCCCGTTCGGGCTTAAAAATTTGTATAATATGCTTTATTATTTGTATTAGTGACATTTAATGCAAGAATTGTGTTTAAGTGGTTGTACAATATGCTTGATAATTTGTATTTCTTATGTAAGGGTGTTTTAATAAGTGTATTAATTGTATTTATTGACTATTTAATTAATTGTATTTAATATACATAATGACCAATTTTAAGTAATTAATTTTCAATTTTAAGTTATCAATTTTAAACTTTAATGGCAAAAACAAAGTGGTGTGTACTTTAAGATTCTAAACTTGTAAATGTCTAATTATATTTCATTTATTGTATTAATTGTATAATTGTGTTTGAATCACTTGTACTTTAAGCTTCTAAACTTGTAATGATTAATTTTAAGTATTCTAATTATAGTAGTCCTTTATCTATACTACTTAAAATAGACGAATGGCTCTCTCTCAAAAAATTCAGATGTACGAAAAATGATGCATGATTTACAACACTTTAAAGCAAGCAATTTTCATAATTATAACAACCAAAGCATTGTGTACAACAAAAATTAGCATGAAACGAAATTCAGATCACTTTCCTTAGAATTCTACATTAATAGCATTAAAAATACCCCTACACCCAATATTACAATTATTTAAACACAATATACAACCCTCATTCTACATTAATAGCATTAAAAACACCTCTACACCCAATATTACAATCCTTTAAACACAATGTACAACCTTCATTCTACACTAATAGCATTAAAAAGACTCATACACCCAATATTACAATCATTTAAACACAATATACAACCCTCATTCTACATTAATAGCATTAAAAACACCCTTACACCCAATATTACAATCATTTAAACACAATATACAACCCTCATTCTACATTAATAGCATTAAAAACACCCCTACACCCAGTTTTACAATCATTTAAACACAATGTACAACCGTCATTCTACATTAATAGCATTAAAAACACCCTTACACCCAATATTACGAACATTTAAACACAATGTACAACCCTCCATCTTAACCTAGACACGAACCTATGACAAAGAATCGACTCAATAAAACTCGACTGGATACACAAGGCTGTGAGTTCAAGCTTACGGCATCCCTTGTTTTCGCGACTCAATAACAACAACAACAACAAAAAGAAAGAAAATAATACCAAACAATTATTTAGCTTCATATTTATTAGTTTTAATCTTTATTTAATCAAAGACTCTTGAAAATTCATTTATTTATCCCCCACCATCGCTAGAACGACAAAAAGGGTGGTGGGTTTTTCTACCTTCGACCGCCGGTATCAGCAAACGAGAGAGAGATGGTTTTGGTGATGAACTCGAGCTGTGGTGGTGTTAATCGTGTGTTTCTAGGCGCGTGATGTACGTATAAATGATGGGGAGGTTGTAAGGAGTGTGGTGGTGGTAGCGGTGAGTTTAAGTGACCGGCGGTGGTTTTTGTTTGGCCGAAAAAACGACTGGAGAAGAAGAAGAAATAGGGTGCGGCTGGTTTGAGAGAGAAAGGGTGTCAAACCCTAAGTGAGGGTATAATGAAGTTTATATAGGAAAGTGTTTTGGACTTTATGTGAACCCTATTGCACCCTTAGGGACTAAGATTGTAAATATATGCTAGGGTGGGAAGTGTAGTTTACCAAATCTTTTAGTATTTCGTTCTCGAGGCAAATTTAGGTGTCGAAATGACTTACTGTGACACTTTTATTAATTCCATCAAAAAATTTTATTTCAGGGTACCCGCCGCTGCAACGCGCGGGGACCCTGCTAGTGCATTATAAGATAGTTAGATACAATGAGTTCACCTAAATAACTCTATTAGATTTACTAAGTTACATATGTCGTGGGTGTGTATCACAAGTTTTTGTGCATGTCGTGGCTACTACTTCTAATGGTTTTTATGTTGGTAGAAGGGTTTTAGGTTGTTTTGTATCTACTGCACTTCCCGGTCAATATGAAAAAAACTAACAAGCATGACATTGGTGTCTTCAAAACTGTACATAATCTTGTTGATATTGACACAGATGCCAAGGTCAGTAACACACTCGGATACTATTGCATAGATTAAAAAAATGCATTTTGATTACATTTACCAAGTTAGATAAGTAAGTGTCTATGACATACATTTGTCAGAGTTAGACAAGTAAGTGGTTACATTTTAGTTACATTTGCCAAGGTCAGTAACACACATGAGAAAATTAAAAAAAAAAAAAGAAAAAAGAAAAAAAAAGGTTAGTTTTCGTTACATATGCCAATAGCTTAAGTGATTTGCAAGTGCAGTATGGTATGAGTTTAGCCATTGTTGTAAGCACCAAAAATGGAGGTAGCAATCTGATTGGTTGGAAATGGGTCAAAATGGGGTTTCTGCCAAAACAAGATATGAATATGCTATTTTGTAATGCAATATGGGAATGATGGTTTTTATGTTGATTCTTTAATTTATGATGTGAGTGTAGTTACTGAACAAGTGACGTATCTATCAAGGTACTTTCACAAAGAAACACAACAACTTTTAGGAAAAGTAGTTGACCTGGTTGTAACTTCTAAGATGGAGTTGTGGGTCTCATTATCAAGTTTCTTTTGTAGTAAAGCCAAAAGTTCCGTATAGAACCAAAATTAACCAAAGAATCCAACACTTCATCTCATCCGTCCATCCCTTTTAGCATCCACGCTCTACATAAATCCGTCCCTTTTTTTATTAATGTAGGGGCAATGTGGTCATTCCCTTTCCACGATTTTTCTACTAATAACTCTCACCTACCCTCATAACTTCCCTCTCAATCTCTATGAACCGTTTCCTTCTCTAATTTCTCAATCATAATCTCAATATTTCTCAATAATCGTCTCTTCAAATCTCTCTCATTTCTCAATCATAAGCATCAAATCAGTCAAGCCATCAAGCCACCGCCGTGAACTGCTATGAACCGCCATTAACCGTCGTAAACCTCCGTAGTTGATGAAATAATGGAGTTAGTTGATGAAATAACGAAGGGTAAAATTTCTTATTTTGTTGATTATTTACGTTTTGTGTATATTAGCAATAGGCGTTGCTTATTTTGTTGCTTATTTTAGGTTTTTAGGTTTTGTTGCTTTATTTGGTAGATTTTGCTTATTTTGTTGATAATAAGTAGTTGTTAGATGTTTTTCATTAGAATCATATGTGATTCGTTATTACTGAGATATGATCTGCTGCGTATTGAGTAGATTTTGCTTTGTTTTAGTTTTATTTTATGTCTAATATCTTAATTGTGAGTGAGATTGCTTGTTAAGACTTATTTACTTTGGCATAGTTGTATTGTGAGTGAGATCACTTGTTCGGTATTGAAATGAATATTTTGTCTGAGTGTGAAATAATGTGTGTCATTTCTGCTGTTATTTGATTTTATTCAATGTGTGTTGACTGGATTTAGTTATTATTGAGGCATGATGTGATGCTTAGAGTTGTAAGGTTACAGTGGATATGTAAACGATGTTAGGTTGGGCTCATAAAACATATCATTCTGGGTTTTATGTTTTCAGAATGTTATGCATTTAAAGAATAGAGTGTTTAAAGTTATTCCGTAAACATGAATAAATCTAATAAAGTAGAAGCAAATAATAGATAGAATTTTGGTGAAAGATATTGATAAAAGTTAGCGGAATTTAAGGAAGTAGATCTATGAGATTTGTGAGTGATATACTGATGTATAGGGTATATATAAATGCTTGTCAATATGATATATCTGATATAATAGTCAATCAGTGACTGCTTTGATTGTGCTTGTAAGTGACTGCTTATTTGTAAGGGAGATAAGTTGATTGGGATTGAAATCAGTGGTTAGTGATGTACTGATGTATAGGATTTTGTTATAAGTGGATTTTGTTAGAATCATATATGATTCACATAGAATCATATATGATTTACATAGAATCATATATGATTAAAGGAAAATCATATGTGATTCTGGTAGAATCATATATGATTATATTAGATTATTTTATGGTTATTAACATTTAAAATTTTTTTGTAAGTCGATCAAAATCTGTTGCACATAAGCCTAAAGAGAAATTAACACATCAATCAGCTAAGAAGGCTACGATTCCTGATAAAACAAAGTCAAAAGTTGTTAAACCCAAACCAAAACTTCCTCCTAAATCGCAACCTGTCAAACAAAAGGAAGTTGTCTAACTTCCTTCTGTCAAACCTCAACCTCCTCCTATCAAACAAAAATCTTCTTCTGTGAAATCTCAACATTCTATCAAATCTCTAGTTGTCAAACCTCAAGCTCCTCCTATTAAATCTGCTCCTATTAAATCAAAAGTTGTGAAACCTCCTATTAAATCTGCTCCTATTAAATCAAAAATTGTTGTAAAAAGGAAGAGGTCTAAGGTTGAGAATAAGGAGGATGAGTCTGATGAAGATGGTAGTAGTGATGGGTCTGATGAAGATGGTAGTGGTGAGGATGAGAATGGGTCTAGTGAAAAAGATAATGCTAAGGACGAGGCTGGTGAAGAAGGTAGTGGGGATGAGAATGTGTCTAGTAAAGAAGATAATGATAAGGACCATGGTGAGTCTAAGGACGAGGGTGAGTCTGGTGAAGAAGGTGAGTCTGATGACGATGGTGAGTCTGGTGAAGAAGGTGAGTCTGATGACGATGGTGAGTCTAAAGACGAGGGTGAGTCTGGTGAAGAAGGTGAGTCTGATGACGATGGTGAGTCTAATGACAAGGGTGAGGATGAGTCTGATGACAAGGGTGAAGATGATAAGGAAAGTGAAAACGATGATGAAAGTAGCGAAGGTGAGGAAAGTGAAAAGGAGTTAGTTACGAATTATAAATCAAAGGTTGTATTAAAGAATGCAAAGGTTAAGAAAGCCATTTCTGAGTCTGATAGCGATTCCAAAGAAAAGAGGGTTAAAAAATGTGTCAAAAAGATTAAGAGTGTTCCAACGAATAAGAAACGGAAGCATGCTTCTGAGTCTGATTCTTCGTCTGAAGAAGAAAAAGTCTGTAAGCATAAGAAATTGAAGAAGGCTATAGTTGAATTGAAGCCTAAGAAGCAGCATGTATTAAAGATAGAGGAGAAAGTCTTGAAGCCTAAGAAGGAGTGTGTATTAAAGGCAGAAGAGAAGGCCTTGAAGCCTAAGAAGGAGTGTGTATTAAAGATAGAAGAGAAGGTCTTGAAGCCTAAGAAGGAGCGTGTATTAAAGACAGAAGAGAAGGTTTCGAAGAAGCGTAAGTAAGAACCAAATGAGAAAAAGAAGAAACCTCTTAGCCCCGATCAGATTAAGAAGATTGAGTATCTGAGTAAATTTCCAGTTCTCCTTTCTAGGACAGTTCCTTCTAGCTTGTTTTCTACTATCCGTGATGCAAGAGTTATTATGGAATCTTTCTTGGCGGATATTGGGTTTTCTTCCTTGTACTCGGTTTCTATAGATATACTATCTTCTCGTACGGCAAGGTTTATGGTGTCAAATTTTAATAAGAAAACTTACGAGCTTGAGTTGGAAAAGGGGAATATTCTTGTGACTCGTGGAAAATCCATGAGATTTTAGGAGTTCCTCTTGGTGAAATTTCTTTTTTTGATTTACCCGAGAGATCTTTTGATGACCCTTTTATGAAGCTGTGGCTTAAGCAATTTTCTCCAAAGAAGTGGACGCAAATCCATGCTAGTGATGTTGCTGAAAAATTGGTCATCGCAACGCAAGTTGACTTTATGTTTAAAGTCAACTTCCTTGTGCTATTTGCCAATGTTATGGGTAAAGCTCATACAATGAAGGCGATTGTAGATTTGACTGTTGTTAGCTATATTAGCGAAAATACTAACATTGCAAAAATTGATTGGTGCGGTTATATTCACCACTATCTTCAATACAATGAAGTACCTAATACTCCTAAAGGCTTCTATAATGGTGCATTGTGTTTCTTGATTGTAAGTTTATACTTTTTTGTTTATAGATTTTGTAAATACTTTTTATGATCTCATTGTGTGTTATTTACTATTAACAGATCATGTACTTTTATTCCACAAAATTTGAGCATTTTCCTGTTATTCGTTATCGTCCTGCTATCCAAAGCTGGAGCACAACAACGATGAATCTACGTCAGAAGCTTGAGATTGAAGAAGAGCTCATAGGTAAATTGGAATTGCATGGGGAGTGGTGTGAATCTAATGTACAAGCTACCGAAGGTTTTTATGATGGTCGTATGAAAGTGAGCCAGGCTCATAGTTCCTGTGTGCCTCCTACCGATAAACAGGTTTGACTATTTTTCTGTTTTTTCGATCATATCTTTTTTGAATTTGTGTTTGTAGTGAATCAACAAAAATCATATGTGACTCCTGTTAAATCATATGTGATTATATTCGAATCACATCTGATTCTGCTAGAATCATATGTGATTCTGCTAGAATCATATGTGATTCTTCAAGAATCATATGTGATTCCTGTTGAATCACATATGATTCTAGTTGCATGTTTTATCTATTTTTGTGACATGTCTTATCATTTTTTTAGAGTTTTTCCAGGATGATTAATGAAAAGCTTTCAAGTATATCTCGTATGAAGGTTGAACTTGAAGATCTTCTTAGAAATGCTAATACTGAGTTCCCAAATGATGAAGATGTGCTTGAATTATACAAGAAATATGGAGTTGTTTTCATGGAAACTGTTGTGCTTGAAGATGTTCATGTTGATGATTTTAATCCAGAAGATGGACAAGATGGTGGTAGCAATGATCGTGGCAATAATGTTGATGATGCCAAGAAAGATGTTGGGGGAGATAAGGTAGGCGAGAACGTTGATGTTGCAGCAAAAGATGTTGAAGTTGCAGCAAAAGATGTTGGTGTTGGTGTTACTGAAACTACTAAAGTTGTAGTGGAAGAACCAATATTAAGTGAAGAAAGTTATACACAGTGGCTCGAAGACAACATTGACTGGATTGGAGAGGTGATTGACTGCATTTGTGATGCATACTATAATGTGTGTATCGACCAGTTTTTTAAAAAAATTTCTTTTTATTAATCTTTGTATCTAAAAATTTGTTATAATTCAGGGGGAATTTCTAAACTGGCCTCATGTTGTAAAGCCAGCTAACACTGATTGTCCTCGGACTCCTGAACGAGTGGTTTCTCATTTATCTCCTAAGAAAAGAATGGTTAAGCCATCTTCTTACCTGTCATCTCCAAACGTGAATCAGCCGACGAAAGTTATCGCTCTACTTAAGAGGATTGAGTTTATGTTGGGGAATAGTTTGTTTGCAATGCAGGGCGAGAAAATGTAAGTTTACTTTTATTTTGATTGTCTATAGGTAAATTGAAGGTTGTAGAATCAAATGTGATTTTCCTATAATGATTTGTAATTATTCTAATTCACTTTTTTTTTTTAGGGAAACGGTTTTTAAAACTTGTTCTGGTAACCATGAGGTATCAGCTGTACGATTGAACATGGAGACGTTGGCGCCAAGTTTGTGGGTAGATGCCAATGTTATTGACTGTTGGGCAGCAATATTGAATTATGAAGAATCTGCTAAAAATGACCCATCACCAGAAAAGCATGATAAAAAGGATCCATCACCAAAAATGCATTTTTTTTCCAACCCGTTGTATTGTAAGTGTATTAATTTTTATTGATAAGTATATTTCTTTTGTTTGATTTTATTCAATGTGTGTTGACTAGATTTAGTTATTAGTGAGGCATGATGTGATGCTTAGTGCTATAAGGTTACAGTGGATATATAAACGATGTTAGGTTGGGCTCAGAGAACATATCATTGTGGGTTTTATGTTTTCAGAATGTTATGCATTTAGAGAATAGACTGTTTAAAGTTATGCCGTAAACATGAATAAATCTAATAAAGTAGAAGCAAATTGACTCTATGTCATTTCAATAATACCCTGATCAAGTAGCTCTGGATGTCTGTATCCTAGATTTGAACAAACGAACCAAAGACTCAGCAAAAAGTTTAGCATTCCCAACTGGATCAGGAGGAATTTCCAGATGATGTAGAAGCATCTTCTCCATAAGAGCCACAGTCAAAGGATACTCCTGGTCTATAAACATAGCTACTCTTAGACCAGCTGTAGTCTCCAGTACATGAACATATGAAACAGGATAGAACTTCCAGCTTAAAACTTTCCATCTGTGATTATGCTTCCAAACTGTATAACCAGTACCAGTGGAAGACCCAGAATCCATGAGCACTTGAAGATCACCCAACAAATATAGCCCAACACCTTCAGGAGTATGATTAGAATAATACTGGGTCACCAGATTATAAAGGGTGATAAGATCTTGTTTATCCACAAGATGTAAAATTTCTTGCAAAAAGGTGAATTTCATAGAAGAAACTCTATTTTTCTGACCCTTGCCTCATGAATTTGATCATCATGCAACCGCTTTACAGCTTCTTCACCCAGTCTATCCTCCTCTACCTGTCTTCTGGACCTTTTTCTAGAAGGAATATCTTCTGTTGCTACCGTAGCTTTCCCCTTGTCAAGAGAGGAAGTTCCAACATCAGAAGGGGAATCAGCAGAAATAGCATCCACATGACCAGCAGCAAGAGCACCCAAAGCAGCAGAGGAAGTGGGATCAGCAGAATGTACAAAAGGCTGTGTATTAGTAGAGGTAGCATCACCAATCTCCAGTCTCTTGGAAAATGGTTCTTCATAGGCAGATGATAGACTAGGAAAAGTCTGAGGAGAAGGAATAATGCCATCCTTTTGAAGTCTAGATCTTATCATGTTGTATTGATTAGCCAGTTGATCATCTGACAAAGACCAAACTTGAGACCGATTCCAAGGACGATTATAAAGAGCACCACTCTGATTCTTTACAAATTCTCTCGTAATTTTCCTTTGCTGTGCTTGTGTAGGAGGCTTGTCCCTCTTTGCTTTGGCTTTCTTCTCAGCATCTGCTCTCCTCTTGAGTTTCATAACCTCAACCATTCTAGTAGCATAATCCTCTTCAGAAACATTATACCAAAAAATCTCTCTAGCAAGTGCAGGATTAGAAACCACTTGATTCCTAATTTGCATCCAATCAGCTTCATCAAAATCAGCAACAGCAGCATCCAATTCTCTTTTTCTAGCAGGAGGCAAAGTAGACACATATCTGGTTGCTACAGATTGGAACTCTGAATCATATTTAGCTTGAAGCTCTTGAGCCAAGTCAAAACTTTTCTTTTTATCTTCATACTCTTTCAAGAGTCTTTCTTGCTCAAGTTTGTCTTGTTCTGTCACAAGATCAGCAACAAAAGATTCTTCAAACAAAATCACTGGCTCTGCATGAACCTTTGCACCAGTGGAAGAACCTTGAAGAGTAGAATCTCCTTTAAAAAGAGAATAGGAAACCACATCTACAACAGGTGACACTTCAAAAGTGGAAATAGGAACATCAGCAGAATCATCCTTAGAAATGCTTGACTTATCTCCAACAGCAGAAACACCTTGCAAAGCATCAGCAGGTAAATCCTGAACATCTAAATCAATAGAAACATCAGCAGATCTCTTGAAATGTAGAACAGCAGGTGTGTCTTCATCAGCAGATGTAAGAATTGGATTAACATCAATGTTGGTAGCACTAGAAGTCTCTTGAAGAGTAGTAGCATGTCCAGGAGAAATTACATATTCTTTACAATCAACAAAAATAGTATCTACTGATTGAGTATCACTAGAAGTGACATGATCAGTAGTAGCAACATGCATGTTGTTGGATCGATATACTCTGACCAAACTACTTTGTAGCTTGTAAAGGTTTAATAATATTAAGTAAACTTAACACTATTAATATTGAAACACTGTTTAACCTTGTAAAGTATGCGGAATCTACTAACACAAAGCTTAAGAAGAATTTTTATATTAACCAAACTTTGAACCTGCTTTGTTACACAGATTCACTAACAATCCCTAACTATTATCGACTTTAAACAACTCTAAAACGTATATCGACTAATACCTCTTAAGGCTCTTTATATAGATAACCTTAAGTCGGTTTACAACATATAACTTGAACGATAAGTCATTATCCCTAACTAATTCTAGAATATTCGTTCAATATTAATCCTTTAACTAATATTGCACTTAAGTCCTTGTATCCTTCGAAGTACTTTGAACATTCTTCAGTAAACAGCAGTACTTTGACTTTTATCTTCAGCAGTACTTTGACTTTATTCTTCATGCAGCAGTACTTTGACATACAGAAGTACCTTGATCTTTTATATCCCAACAATCCTCCCATAACTTGAACTCTACTTGCTTGATTTCAAGTTTCTTTGTTATCTTGGATCTTCAAAATCTTTAATCATTCAGAAAGATTGTTTCTTTATCTCTTTATCTTTTATCTGTCATGTGTCAAAGTACTCTTTATCAGCATCAATTTGATATCTTTTCTGCAATAATCTTCCTCAGCTACTCATCAACATTTTGGTACAATAGTCATCAAATCTTATAAAGTTTCATACTATTCTCATCACTTCCAGGTGTGTAAACTCCTGTGAGAGGTGAATCATTGAAAATTAATGGATTTTGATGTCTCTTTACTGATGCGTAGGGATTGCACCAGGCTTTACCTCTCAAGGGATCTTGAGAAGCTTACAACCCCCACCAGGCAGTGTACCTGATCGATGTAGTATAGTATAATGACAAGTACCGGGGGATTGATCGTTCAGCTAAGAATAGTGTCGCTAGGATTAGAAAACCTAAAGACTAGGTCTAGAGATGAGGGATGATTCTTTTTGTATTTTTATATTTTTTAGAAAGCAATTAAAAATCTCGGGTTTTAAGGATTTGGGCGGAATTAGTTGCTAGTCAACTAACCCAATACTAAGATACAATCAAAATAAAATACTAAAAATGAAAATAAAACTAATTATACTAAAGTTGTGAGCAATATGTGGGAGAAATGTGTTTACTTAGATTTCACTACTCCCTAGATATCTTTTACACGTTAATTACTTGTTATAGTTGCGTGGATGACGGATTGTATTCCTTAATACCATTCATGGGGTGGCGTACTTACTTCCCCAATCCTATGAGTGCCTACTTCACTCCTATGTCGAGCCGGCTAAGAAGCTCATAACATGGGATCACTAGAATTTACTCATGCATTAAATACAACCAATAAAAATTAGTACACATCGGTTCATGTTTCCTAAGACATTCAAGCATGTTACACAATGGAGATCTACCAGTTTTCTTAAGCCTAACATTGAAATCATTCATCCAATACAACCATAAACAAGTAATCAACACATAATTAACATCTAGGTTTCATTAGATCCAAGCAAACACAAGATAGATCTAGCCTAGCATGTTGAAATCAAGACAAGCACAAGATATAATCAACCAACACATAGACATATTGATTGAATTAAGAGAAGACTTATCTTAATAGAACATGGAAGGATTCAAGGGGTGAAAACCCTTGAAAGTACTGTAAAATATGAGCTAGGGTTTACAAAGTTCGGCCCTAGTTTCTCCACATAAGTTCCTCTCTAATGAATGAAAAATTAGAAAACTATATATAGAGTTTAGAAGGTGACGGCGTCAAGAACAAATGTCTGACGCCGTCATCTTGCCGCCAAATAGTTCCTCGGACTGCCTAGATCTGGGTCTGACGCCGTCATGTATTCTCCTTATGCAGGCCGTCACAAAATTAACTCTTGACGCCCTTCTTGTGACGCCGTCAGGTTTGCACTGGGTCGTCACCACTTTTACTCTTGACGCCATCATGGTTTTCCTCTTGACGCCGTCAGGTACTGTTCTCAGCATGGAAAATTAAGTCTTTGGCGTTTTCTTCACTTTTATGCTCCAAAAACGTCCGAATTCCTTCCTTTTCCAGATTTCACTCCCAAAGTACCTAAAATCACAAAAGGAACGATTTAGGGTAATATTTGATCAAATAAATTCAATTCCGGGCTTAAATGACCCCATAAAAGTGGTTCATTTTTCGCCTCATCATATACCCTTACACTTGAGATTTGCTTGTCCTCAAGCAAATGCGCTTTTATTCTAGTCAAAATACAAGTTAGGGGTCATTTAACACTAATACAAAAGTAATTACAACAAATAATCGTTCCACTAAATACCAAAGACAAGCACGGAGGTCATATACTAGCACCTCACAAATAGTGTTTAGATACTCACATCTCTCGGGTGTAATAAAGTATATATCACAATATGGAAATGGAAAACATCTCTCACTACCTGTCATAGCAAAATAGATTACCATAGGCTTGGGAAAGGATCAAACCTCCACCACATGGCGTAAGCACCTAGGATAAACTATCAAAGAAGTCTTTTAAAAGGGTTGTAACGTTAGGTGTAGGGATATGAAATACACGGTTTTGTTGGATATAGACAGTCTTTACTGGTGGCGAGTTAACAATCTTGGTTAATTACATGTACAATATGGCGTTGCTAAGCCAAGACTAGACTCGACTTAAGCTAATGAATGAAAAATAACAAAAACATAAAATGAACATAGAATAAAAAGGGATGGTAGTCCGTATGTTTTTTTCTCTTTTCTTTTTCTATTTTTTCTTTTCTTTTTCTTGTTTTTTCGATTTTTTTTTTTTTCTTTTTTTTTTTTTTTTTTTTTGCATACACTCTTACCCTACCATCCAAAATAATACATCATAGGGAATGAATAGTCCCCTTACACTTGAATCTTTACATACTTTACAATAAACTAATCTAATGACTCGAATTAAGATAATCAAAACACTTGGAGTATTTTTAAGATTAACGCACATATGGGGGTAATACATGATGTTCTTCCCATTACTCCATAAAATAAGTACTTTACCCATGAGTCCCAATCATCCCAAAACAATATGTACAATGATATGACTCGACTTAGCAACCATGTAATCAATTAGATAATTAACTTAGGGTTTAACAAATAACAATAATGCACTAAAGATGAGTGCATACACGGAAGGCTAAGGCGATTTGGTTGTACATTTAAGTGGGGTGTAACAAATTCTTCCTTTAAGTAAAATGCTTAAAGTTAGAAACGAAAAGATAGGCTCGGAGGGGTGTACTAGGGGTTTCGTGTACTAAAAATGAGTACAACGCTAAGGTTGTGGGAAAAATCATTTGACTTAACTAGCCAAGTAATATGACTTAAATGGTCAAGTAATTATAATACGGGTTTAACACAAGGGTGATCCTAATGCCTCTTATCATGTAGTAAATCCTACTACACGAATGTAGTCTCACTAGCGGTCTCGGGATGCATCACTAACACAAGTTCTAGAATCTAAATGCTACCGGTACACTCATAAGCACTAATAGTAAATGCTTTTCCTATCAAATCTAAAGGCGAACCTCACATATTTGGGTGGAAAATTTTTCTGAATGGTACGGTTTTGTGCTAGTCATACAATCTCCTATCCATGAGACGCTTGCTATGGCTAAAGTTTCACTCCTAAATGTTGTAAAAAATTTTAAATTTGGCGCTAAAATTGCACTAACAAGTATTTCTCATAGTTTTATTACACATCTACTATCAAACAAACAAACTCAAGCGAAAGTGTATTTGTAAGGTATCATCATTTTACCCTCCCCTTACACTTAGGATGAACATTGTCCCCAATGTTCAAGTAAAGAATGTAAAAGTGAAATAAGTAAAACGAATGAAATCAAATACTCCCCTGATTCGCTCGGTATGGATAATAAGGTGGTCAGGTTAGATGTTCCTCCAAGAAAATGAACAATCATAGCTTCCCTTCGAGAATATAAATCATCTTCTTGTCATACATAACCTGTAAATCCTGAGAAAACAGACAAGGCAACCTCGCATAAAATCGGCGGCAATCTACATATACTAATAAATCCTAGAAAACAAAATAAGATATAATGCTTGTGGAATGATGTTTGCAGATTTCCTGGAGATTATAAAACTAATAATTCAACAAAAACTTTAAGACTCCGTTAGAAAAACAAAACTGGTAAAATTTCCATATTTTTACACGTGACGCCGTCAAGAGTAAACTCATGACGCCGTCAGAAGTGACCTGCAGAAATTCTTATGTTAAGTTTCCGGAAAATTTCTGGAAAAACTTGGTCCTACTTCCTGGAAAATCCTGCAAAACATCATTATGACTCGATACAAGCATTTGACTCTAACAAATACGAATACACATGTTCACTTAATATTGTGGAGAATCATGATCGGTTTGTTTCTTAAAAACATATTTGGGGTTTCCCCTTACACTTATCTTTTGCAAAAATACCTTTGGATGAAGTTAAGACTAGGCCAAACGAACAAAGTAAAGTACTTCCACTATTTAGTTTAGAAATGTGATCTACCAACAATAAAAATAAAGCATGCATACGGAAGCAAATAACAAACAAACAAAATAAAAATCACACACAACATGGGTTACCTCCCAAGAAGCGCTTTTCTTTATTTACGAGTCTTGTAGCTAGACTCAAGGTCATGGGTTACTACGTGATACGGGTGAGTTCCTCATTGAGGACATCTTTGGGATCAAACTTAGGTTTTAGCTTCCTATCGGTTTTCTTAGTAAGGTATGACCTTTCAAACTTTTCTCCATCCGGATCATACAAAGTCATCATCATATGCCATGATCCATCACCTTCTTTAGGAGGCTTGTCCCACCTCCATTTACACTTATCTCCCTCTCTTTTCCACTTATTCATCTCTATATTAATAGGCATTACGCTTAAGAACTCAATCATCTTCCTAAAGACTAAGGGGTCCTCAAAAGGATCTAGCTCTTCATCTCTAGCTATGAGTTGTTCCACCGAATGTGTCTTTTTGATGAAATCTTTTTCTAGATAGAATGGGCATTTAGGTCCTATAAAGTTCCTTTCTATCCAAGGTCCATATCTAGATGGTCTCCTATTCATCTCTACCTAATGTGGTGTCGGTTCATCATCACAATCATAACTATGTTTCTTAACATCGTATACCGACCAAGTATCGCCTTCACCTACCGCTATCTTAGACTCCTTACAATCTATCATGGCGCAGTGGTTGCTAAAAATCCTCTTCCCACCAACAATGGGCATGTAGTGTCACTAACCATGTCTAGGACGTGAAAATCCGCTAAGATAGTTAACTTTCCTACGTGAACAACTACATCCTTAATCATTCCAACCGGGTGGGCAATACTTCCATCCGCTAGACCTATCAATACCTCCGTCTCCTCTAACTTTCCTAGATTAAGAGTGGTGAAAAGGGATAAGGGAATCAAGTTGAGGCTTGACCCTAAATCGGCTAGTGTGTCGAAAGCTTCGGATCTTCCTATCTTACAAGGCAAAACAAATATACCCGGATCATCAAGCTTTTTAGGTAACTTGTTTTGAACGAAGGCGGTCCCATTTTTACCTAGTTTAAACATCTCATACTTTTCTAGGAGGGCACTATAGTAGGGAGCACGGGCTAAGACATCAATGACGGGGCGTTCAAGGTGAAGTTCCTTGAATTCATCGTCAAGGTCTTGCGTAGGAGGTGTTTCAACTATGCTTTTGACCGGTTTTATATCGGGTGTTTTATTCGATTGGTCCTTTTGAAGAATTTGGTTTTGTTTGAAACACGTGCTCATAGATTTGACCGAGTAGTATTGTGGACAAGAAGTGGGTGACGAAACTGATGATATGGAATTAACGTTTAGTTTCGGGTTCTTGACCGTGTCGCTTGGGAGTGCTCCCATTTCTCGGTCATTGAGAACTTTCAACAATGTGTCAATTTTGGTGGTCATCTCGCTTTGCTTTTGTTTGAAATCGGCTTCAAACTTAGATATGCGAGCTTCTTGAGATGCCATGAACTTAGACATCAATCCTTCAAGATTGTTGGTACTACCATAGTTGTTAGAAGGGTTGTTGTTGAAAGTACGGTTGGAGGGTGGACCGTTTGGTTGGTAACGATTAGGCGGATTGGAAGAATTGGCTTGATTTTGTTTCCACCTAAGGTTTGGGTGATTTTTCCAAGAGGGGTTGTAGGAATCACCATAAGGGTTTGGCTCGGGTTTGAAAGTGTACCACTTGTCTCCCACTTCGTCGGTACGCGAGGATGCGTAGTCCGCAAAAGCTGTTCCGGGGAGTTCCACACAATCACGAGTGTCATGGGGACCACTACATAATTCGCATGAAGAAGTGATTTTGTTCACTTGGCTTGAAGGCTTGGGAGCTTTGATGAGTGTCTAAATACTCATCATTTTATACTAATCTGAGCTGCCAAAACATCCAAAAACACTCAAATATGCATCATAATACTGAAAATATCTTAGAAGTGTGTTTTATATGTTTCAAATGCAAAATATGCAAAAACAGATGAAAAACGTACAAAGTTTGCATAATTGGCAGTTTCAGTCCCTCAAGTTTCAAAAGTTGTCAAATCTAGTCCCTAGTAAATCAAAAACATGAAAAATATCATCAAAGGTCCTTAGGGATTCATAAGTTGTCAAGTAAAGTCCTTTAAAGTTAAAAAATCACAAAATGATAACTTTAGTCCCTCAAGTTTGCAAATTGTCAAAATTAGTCCTTAAGGTTTTAAAAATGGGAAATTAATAAAATAAACCTTGTACTATTCTAAAATGACAAAATTGGTCCTTATGATAACATTTTGAGAAATTACAACCACAGTCCCTTAAAAATCCAAATTTACATAAATGGTCCTTGGAGTTTGAAAAATTACAGAAAAGGTCCCTGGGTTTTGAAATTGAAAAAAATACATCTTTGGTCCTTGGGTTATTAATAAATGACAAAAATAGTCCTTATAAATATTTGGGAAAGATACAAATTCAGTCCCTCTATTTTTGAGCTTCTTAATGCTTATTCAGACTTAATTAGTGATAATACAACATAAAATTGGTATCTTGTTTGTTGGAATTCATAATTGCTAAAATATAAAAGTTTCACAGTTAATTTAGTATTATAAGTAATCTTGTGTATCTGTGGTTAATTTTTGTTTCTTAGCACTTGTTTAGATCTATTACAACATAATAAGTCAATTTGGATCAGTAGGATAAGCTCTTAAAGCCTTTAGCTTCTTAAATCATAAATTAGTCTAGTATAAGGTGTGTTTGGTTTAAACTGTTTTGCTGTGCTCTTGTTGTTTATTAGGATTTAAGTTGGTTCTAATAAGTTACTTAAGGTTATATAAGGTTAGTTTGACCACTAGTTTGGTCACAATTACACTAAATAGTCAAAATCACACTCAAACCACCACCACAGTTAACTGTGGTGGAATTTGATTCCAAAACTCATAAAGTCCATTCATAAGTTAGTGATTTAGCTTATTTTAGTCTTAGCATAGCTTATTATAACATAATCATTCAGAAAATCAAGTTAGAAAGTCATTTTAGTCAACTTAGTTTAAAATCTTAAAAAGTCAAATTGTGCTTTGACAGAAAAAACCAAAAATTCAAGGAATTTTATAGAATTTAGTGTTTAGATTCAGCCTTTGAAACTTCTTGTGCTTATAATCTACCACCTAAACTCTAAGAATCTAAACTTATTTGATTTTTAAGATTTTTTCTCAAGCTTGTGCAAGAGCTGAAAGTGGATTGCAGGGCAACTCAATACCCTGTGCACTCAGACCATATTCCACCCACTCAACTTTGCTGGTGATCTGTGGCTAACCCAGTGGGTCCCACATCTCATACCTTGGTTCTTACAACCCCCCTCCTACCCAGGTTCAATAGTTGACCCTTAGTTTGACATCTAGATCAGTGGACCCCACCTAAAATCAACTCTAAACTTTGTCCTTTTTCTGTCTCAGAAAATAAGTTTGGAATTGCTTATTGAGGTCTTGTAGCTTATTCTTACTGCTTATTTGGTTAACACCTGCTCAAACTAGTTTAAGTAACTTAGGTGAACCTGGCTTAACCAATGTGGACCCCACATAACCCCAATTTAGCCTATTTCTTTGTATAGTCAACTGTATAAGCTAATAAGCACTCACAGTGCTTATTCTGAGGTTCTAAATTAGTTGTCTTTGTTAAAGTTTCATTATTTAAGTATTTAAATAGTTTTATAAAAGAAAAACCAGAAAAAGCAAACTTTAATTATAGTGATAGCTTCTATTTAATAGAAATTATCTAATTAATTTTCATCTCAGCTTATTAATAAGCACTTTTCCAATTTTATAATTTTATTAGTTACCTGGTACCTTTAAGTAGTTAAAATAAATTTCTTAGATTTTTCCTAAGCAGTTTACTATTTATTTGATTTAAAACTAGTTTAAATAATTAAATAGGTAATATTAGTAATTAAATAGTTTTCTTTAATTTTAATTAACAAAAGTAGAATTTTATATTTTTCCTAAGTTTTATAAAGTAGTTAAGACTTTTAGAAAATAGTTTCACAATTTCCACTGTCCATTTTCTAATTTTCCTATCTAAATTAATTAAATTAGTTTTAAATTAATTAATAAGTAATTAATTAGTCAATTAGCTTAAATATAATTTTTAGCAATTTTTTATAATTTTGTAGTGTTCCTGTATTGATTAATTAGTTTTATAAATTTTATCATAATTTTCTAAGGTAATTTAGTATTAATAGTAATTTAAAATATTTAAAATAGTTTAAATAAGTTAAATAGTTTTTAATTAATAAAATACTCATAAAACGACAAAAATATTTATTTTCATTTTTTATACTTTCTTCAAGTTCTAATTAAGGTTTAGAAATTATTTTTATAAGTTTTTAGTTTAATTTGTGGTATTTATAATTTTTAGTTAATTTAAATTAAGTTTTAAATTAGATTTTAATTAGTTTTATTAATTAAATAGTAATTAAATATTATAATAATCATTTTCATAATTTCAATTTCATTTCCATTTTCTTTAATTTTAAGTTTTCAAAAGTTTCACTTTTACCCCCTGTAGTTTGTAACTTGTTAAATACCACTTGTCTCTGTCTGTTATTTGATTTTCTAATTTGTGCTTTTACTTGTATCTCTGTTATTGTTTATATATTTTCATATTATCCAAATATCAAGCAATCAGTAGTATAATCAACCCTCAAATCATTTCTGTTACTGTCCTCAGTACCACTCACTCTCCTAATCATTTACAAATACAATTTCAATTTCGTTGGGACTTAACGACCCGGGGATTTCCCTATATTTCCACGGTCAATATTAACTTGCACTTTCTCCCAGGTGGACCTATCAACTGCACACGGTTGACTGGTTGGTTTGGGAGGAGTCAAAATTTGGCGCCGCTGCCGGGGAGGTTGTTGCGTATTTCAAAACGGTTTCAGTTTAGTGGTTTTCAAAAACCCTCCTGTACAAATATCACCACTTTGTAAATTTTTAAGAAAATCAAAATCACATCTGAAAAAGTTCATTAGCATTTCTCCTGAATTGTTAACAACACCAAACAAATCATAAACAACAAAATAAACTGTGAAGTTAAATTACTTCGTTGTCTTTAAGATTACAACCTGAAACAGCTGGTATAAGGTAAGTTCTGACATTAAATTGCGAACTGAAGAGGAATACATTTATTTCCTCCCGCTAGCCTGCGAGTAATCTTAAAGGAACGATTTCGGTTAACGAATCAGTTCCAAAAATATTTTCCAAGTTTTTTCACCCATACACGAAAAGCCAAAAACATTTTACTGTGAATATAATTACATAAAAGTTTACCACCGCAAACCAAGGCAGAACACCTACCAACTGGGGGTGTGAACATAATAAGTTCCCAAACCTAAGATTAAAAACTTACCATTATATCCTTGCGAATAGTGTACCTTTTTTAAAGGAGCTGTTCATTTGTGATTATTGGGTTTAAGTTCACTGTAGTTTTGCCTCGATCTTGTGTTGAGAACTAATTTTTGTGCATGCGCACTCGTTCACAAACAAAGAATAAAAAGAAGAAAAACGTACCCGAGTTACGTATTGTTGAAGAAGAACACACAATAAAAATGAACGACGAGCCCCCATTCCTTCCCAAGGATGAACCAGTTCCTAACACCCGAACTATGGAGGAACTGTGTCAACCTACCATGCAAGGGAGGGGTGGACCAATTGCACCACTCACTATTGGAGCCACGGATTTTGGATTAAAACACCACATGATACCACAAATCCAGAATACGTGCCAGTTCCACGGATTGCAGGGTGACGATGCCAACAGGCATCTCGACCAATTTTTAACAGTCACCCAAAGCATGAAACAACATGGCATCGCCGAAGACAGCCTGCGTTTATACTTGTTCCCCTATTCTCTCACTCATCATGCAACTTCATGGTTCGATCGACTTCCAAAGAATTCGATCCACACTTTTGATGAGATGATCACTAAATTTCTGGCCAAATACTTTCCACCATCTATGGTCACAAAGCTGAGGAATGATATCAGCAACTTCAGACAGCTTCCCGAAGAGTCCTTATTTGAGGCATGGGAATGCTACAAACTTGCTATTGATAAGTGTCCCAATCATAACATGCTTCTTGTCACCATTATTGACACCTTTTATAATGGTTTGACACTCCGTCATCGTGACACTATCAATGCTGCTGCTGGGGGCACCTTTATGAAAAGGACCCCTGAAGAGTGCTATGACTTAATCGAAAACATGACTGCCCATCATAATTTTTGGGACTCCTCTGCTGAGAGGAACGACTCATTTAAGTCAGACACTCCGGCGAGCAATGAAATATCAATCCTAGCTAAAAAGCTGGATGATTTGTCTACAGCAGTTTTGCGTATCCATCAGAATAATCCTAATCAGGTCAAAACTGTTAACCCAACTTGTGAAACTTGCGGTGGTCCACATACGTACACAGATTGCCCAGCCTCCGGTGGCTTTGCTCGTGAAAACGTATCCGCAGCTCAAGGTTCCTATAATACGGGAGGTAATTCTTACCAACCGCAAGGAGACAGAAACCTTTTGAGCTACCGTTCTAATAACTATCTTGGACCACCAGGGTTTAATCAGCCTCAAAACAGGAACCAGAACTTTAACCAGAATCAGAACCAGAACCGAATGAACCAAGGTTATAACAACCAAGGGAATTTCAACTCTGGTCAAAACCAGGTTCATCAAAATCAGAACCAAGGGAATTATAACAGAAATCAAGGTCATAACAATTACCCACAGGGTAATTCTCAACAACAAAACCACTTCCAGGGTAATAACAACCAGCAACATGGGAATTTCCAGAACAATCGGGCTCAAAATTTTCCAAACCAAAATCAAGCCATTGTTCTAACTGGACCATCATCTGATGAGTTACTAAAACAATTTATGAAATCCCAAGATGAATTGAACAGAATGCTGGTTAGTCAAATATCTGATTTGAAGAAGTCTTTAAATGATTGATGAGGCGAAAAATGATCCATTTTTAGGGGGTCATTTAAGCCCGAATCCGACTTTATTTGATCAAATATTGCCCTAAATTGTTCCTTTTGTGATTTTAGGTGTTTGGAGAGTGAATTCTGGAAAAGAAGCTATTTTGGACGTTTTTGGAGCATAAAAGTGAAGAAAACGGCTAAGTACCTAATTTGCATGCTGAAAATACAAGGTGACGGCGTCAAGACCATAAGCTTGACGGCGTCAGACATGAAGAATTAAATATCGAAGGTGGTGACGGCGTCAGACGGACTGGTGACGGCATCAAAGTGGCAAAATTAATATACCGTGGGTGGTGACGGCGTCACATAGGCCGTCATAAGTGGATCAAGGCCGTCCGAGGAAGTTTATGGCGGCGAGGTGACGGCGTCAGAATTAACTCTTGACGCCGTCAGACTATTTTTCCTATATATAGTTTTCTAGTTTTTTTCATTAAAGGGGAGAGAAGTTTTGGTGAAACCCTAAAGACGATTTTGGTGCCTCTTTTACAGGTTTTTCAAGGGTTCCAAACCCTTGAGACCTTGCATTGTAATTGAGATAAGTGTGCTTTCAATTCAATCAATATGTCTATGTGTTGGTTGTTTATCTCTTGTTCTTGTCTCAATTCCATTATGCTAGGCTAGATCTCTCTTGTGTTTGCTTAGATCTAATGAAACCTAGATGTTGATTATGTGTTGATTACTTGTCTATTCTTGTTTTGAATGAATGATTTATATGTTAGGCTTAAGAAAACTGGCAGATCTCCAAATGGTAACATGCTTGAACGTCTTAAGAAACATGAACCGAGGCGTACTAGGTCTTTATTGGTTGTATTTAATGCATGAGCCACTGTTTACAATCCCTATAGTTGTGCTGGGTCATCGTGTAGGAGGAGATAAGAGCTCATAGAGTTGGGGAGTTATGTATGCCACCCCACGAATGGTATTAAGGAATACAATCCGTCATTCATACAAGAGTAACAAGTAATTAACATGTAAAAGATATCTAGGGAGTAGTGAAGTCTAAGTAAACACAATTTCTCCAATTACTGCTCACAACCTTAGTTTAATTTAATTTAATTTCATTTTAATTATTTTAATAGTTTTGGGTTAGTTGATTAGCAACTAATTCCGCCCACTCCTTCAAAACCCGAGATTTTAATTGCTTTCATAAAAATATAAAAATACAAAAATAATCATCTCTCACCTCTAGAACTATTAATTAGATTTTCTAATCCTAGCGACACTATTCCTAAGTTGAACGATCAATCCCCCGGTACTTGTCACTATACTATACTACAACGATCAGGTACACTGCCTGGTGGGGGTTGTAAGCTTCTCGAGATCCCTCGAGAGGTAAAGCAAGGTGCGATTCCCACGCATCAATGATCGACCCTCGGGCTCAGGTACTACTTTACCTAGCAACACGCTCGCTAATCCGAGGGGCGATGTAAAGGCGATCACCACAAGAAGTGGAGTTTCTTACCAAGGACCTACAGCTCCGTCTACCTCTTCTCCTATCCCTGTAGAGGAATGTGAAACTGAGGATACTACGGATATGGTACTTCCTAATAATAACGGAGGTACCAATGACATCCCTCCTCCAGTTATCCTGGTCCCAACTCCCCCTAAAAGAGTCGTGTTTGAAACTACCGAAGGTCCTGTTGAAAATCCAAAAGCCAACCCAAAACCAACAATTCCACATCCCTCACGATTGCAAAACCAGAAGCAACGTGAAAAAGCTAATCATCAGATGGAAAAATTCTTTCAGATTTTCCAAGAACTACACTTCGATATTAGTTTTGCGGATGCTCTTCTTTTAATGCCCAAATTCGCATTGACAATCAAAAATCTGTTGAGCAATAAAGAAAAACTGTTTGAGATGGCACGAACTCCACTCAATGAGAACTGCTCTGCAGTTCTGTTGAAACAGCTTCCCGAGAAGCTAGGAGACCCCGGGAGATTTCTAATACCATGTATATTCCTGGGTATGGTTGAATGCTTTGCCTTGGCCGATCTTGGTGCAAGCATCAACTTAATGCCCCACTCAGTTTGGAAAAAGCTCTCTCTTCAGGCACTTAGTCCCACATGCATGACTCTCGAGCTTGCAGACTGTTCAATTTCACGTCCCCTCGGTATTGCCGAGGACGTATTTGTAAGAGTGGGAAAGTTCCATTTTCCGGCAGACTTTGTCGTTGTTGATTTCGATGCAGATCCAAGAGTTCCTCTCATTCTTGGGAGGGGGTTCTTAAGAACGGGACGTGCATTAATCGATGTTTTCGATGAGGAAATCACGTTACGAGTTGGCAATGAAGCGATTACGTTTAACCTTGATCAAACCTCGTGATACTCCTCGAATTATGATGCTGATTCGGTCAACCGAATTGATGTCATTGACATTGCATCCGAGGAGTATGCTCAGGAAATCCTTGGATTCGCTGATAATTTTCCGAGTGGCAATCCCACTACTTCTTCTGATCCCATAATCGCTAATTCTTCTCCTTCCCTCACTCCGTTTGAGGGAAGTGATTTCGTCCTTGAGGAATTAGAGGCCTTTCTCAAAAGTGATTCAGTTCCCGAAGGAATTGATTACCAAGAGATTGACCCAGAGGGGGATATACTTCTCCTTGAGAAGTTATTGAACAAAGATCCTTCTCCCATTCCTGTTCTACCTCCACAACTTCATAAGGCGGAAGTCAAATATGTTGAAAAAAAAGATGATTTCCCCGAGGTTGAGCTTAAGGACCTGCCTCCTCATCTAGAATATGCATTCTTGGAAGGTAACGATAAGTTACCGGTCATTATTGCAAAAGACTTAAAGGATGAGGAGAAATCCGCGCTGCTCAAGGTTTTAAAGTCCCACAAGCAAGCAATTGCTTGGAAGCTCTCAGATATAAAGGGTATTGACCCGGATTTTTGTACACACAAAATCCTAATGGAAGAGGACTTTAAACCTACCGTGCAACATCAAAGAAGGGTAAATCCAAAAATCCACGAAGTTATAAAAACAGAAGTTATCAAACTTCTTGATGCGGGATTGATTTACCCTATATCAGATAGTCCTTGGGTTAGCCCAATACATTGTGTTCCAAAGAAGGGTGGCATCACGGTTATCACTAATGAGGACAACGAGTTGATACCAACTCGTTTAGTTACAGGGTGGAGAGTATGTATTGATTACAGAAAGCTTAACGAAGCCACCCATAAAGACCACTTTCCTCTGCCCTTCATGGATCAAATGCTCGAAAGACTAGCGGGGAATGAGTATTATTGTTTCCTCGACGGCTTCTCGGGCTACTTCCAAATTCCCATTGATCCACAGGATCAAGATAAGACTACCTTCACATGCCCTTACGGGACATTTGCCTATCGTCGCATGCCTTTTGGGTTATGCAATGCTCCGGGCACTTTCCAGAGGTGCATGATGGCTATTTTCCATGACATGATCGGAAAAACCATGGAGGTATTTATGGATGACTTCTCAGTCATCGGGAATTCTTTCGACTCATGCCTCTCCCACTTAGAAAAAATGCTTCAACGTTGTGAAAACACTAATCTTTGTCTAAACTGGGAGAAGAGCCATTTTATGGTTAAGGAGGGCATTGTCCTCGGCCATAAAATTTCAAAAAGTGGGATTGAGGTCGATAAGGCCAAAATTGATGTTATTGCTAAACTGCCTCATCCCACCACTGTTAAAGGAATAAGGAGTTTCCTCGGCCATGCCGGGTTCTATCGGAGATTCATTCAGGATTTCTCTAAAATAGCCCGGCCCATGACTCATCTTCTTGAAAAGGATGCTCCTTTCATCTTTTCTCCTGAGTGCATCGAAGCTTTTTCTATTTTAAAGAAAAGGTTTACCGAAGCACCAATCCTTGTTGCCCCCGACTGGGACTTACCTTTCGAACTTATGTGCGATGCTAGCGACTTCGCTATTGGTGCAGTTCTGGGGCAACGCAAAACCAAACATTTTCAGCCAATACACTACGCAAGTAAGACCATGAATGAGGCTCAAACACACTATACCACCACAGAAAAAGAATTATTAGCTGTGGTATATGCCTTCGAAAAATTTCGGTCTTACTTAATCTTAAACAAAAGCGTGGTGTATACGGACCATTCGGATTTGAAATACCTGTTCACTAAACAGGACGCAAAGCCAAGACTGCTCCGTTGGGTCTTGCTCCTTCAGGAATTCGATATTCTCATAAGAGATAAAAAAGGAGCAGAGAACCTTGCAGCTGATCACTTGTCCCGGTTAGAAAATCCTCATCAGGATATTCTCGAGAGAAAAGAAATTAATGAAACTTTTCCTCTGGAGACTCTAAATCTCATCTCTACCCAGGATAATGCCACCACTCCATGGTTTGCCGACTTTGCAAATTACCGTGCGGGAAATTTCGTTGTGAAAGGGATGTCGTCCCAACAGAAAAGAAAATTCTTTAAAGATGTAAAACATTACTTTTGGGACGACCCCTCCTTGTTCAAAATATGTGCGGATCAAGTCATCCGACGGTGTGTCCATGGCCAAGAAGCCATGGAAATTCTTAAAGCTTGTCATGATGGACCCACGGGGGGACATCATAACCCAAACTACACCGCCAAAAAGGTGTTTGATTCAGGATTCTTTTGGCCCACGATCTATAAAGACGCCCATGAACTTATCAAAACCTGTGAGGCTTGCCAGCGTCACGGGAATATTTCCAAAAAGAATGAGATGCCGCAAAACGCCATCCAAGTCTGTGAAATATTTGATATGTGGGGCATTGATTTTATGGTGCCATTCCCGTCTTCACGAGGGAATAAATACATACTCGTGGCTGTCGACTATCTGTCAAAATGGGTTGAGGCAAAAGCCTTACCCACCAATGATGCCCGAGTAGTCGTTAAAATTTTAAAGTCTCTCTTTGCCAGATTCGGGACTCCTCGTGCCATTATCAGTGATCGTGGCACTCACTTCTGCAATGAACAATTTGCAAGAGTAATGCTGAAATATGGTGTAACCCACCGTCTTTCTACAGCATACCACCCCCAAACAAGTGGGCAGGTGGAGGTTTCAAATCGGGGTATTTAGAGAATTCTGGAGAGGACGGTTGGTGAAAACCATGCCTCTTGGTCGGATAAGTTGGACGATGCATTATGGGCTTTCCGCACTGCTTACAAAACACCCATAAGGTGTACTCCATATAATCTAGTGTACGGGAAAGCATGTCATCTTCCGATCGAATTAGAACATAAGGCCTATTGGGCCTTAAAACATGCAAATTTCGACCTTCAGACAGCAGGTGATCACCGTAAAGTTCAACTAAACGAACTAAATGAATTACGTGATCAAGCTTACGAAAATTCTTTAATCTATAAAGAAAAGACTAAGAAGATACATGACTCTAAAATTAAGAACCGCGTCTTCAACGTTGGTGACAGAGTTCTTCTTTTCAATTCTAGGTAAAAAATTTTCTCGGGTAAACTAAAAACCCGTTGGTCTGGACCATTTACTATAACAAAAGTATACCCATATGGAACTGTTGAGTTATTGCAACCCGACGGTCCCAATTTTAAAGTAAATGGTCATCGGTTAAAACACTATTTTGGAGGGGACATACAACCAATGGTTGTCCCGGATCTCCAAACTTACCCCATGGACCAATAAATTCGGGGTCGAGTCAAGCTAGCGACTCGGTTAACAAAAACAAGTTTCCCCAAGGACAATTTTAATTCGGGGTCGAGTCAAGCTAGAGACTCGGGAATCAAAAACAAGCTTCCTCAAGGACAATTCAATTCGAGGTCGAGTCAAGCTAGCGACTCGGTAATCAAAAACAGTAGCAATATGGGTCGTCACCCATATTTCTGTCTTCTCATCCCTTTCTAACACCCTAGTGTGGGGGAGACGAACCACATGTTGTACATATGTAAAATATTTTTTTCAAAAAAAAAAAAAAAAAAAAAAAAAAAAAAAAAAAAATTGGTATAAGACAAATAAAAAGAAAAAAGTGAGTTTGTATGTAAATAGAGTAAAATAAAAAGGTTAATAGTATTGCCTCATTACGTTCTAAGTCTTGGTGGGACACCAAGTACTGTGAATATTGAGGGCAATATTCAGTTCTAAGTGTGGGGGAGCGTTCTCACGAATGCAAAACACATGTTCCATCAAGAACCCCCATTTGATCAAAATTACCAGTTTTTTCACACTTAGAAATGCAAATAATAGTATCAATCCTCCATGTCTAACCCACAACAGGATTGGCTAGTACAGGAGCAAACGGCTCTTGGTAAAGACATCTCAAAACCGTTGATGGCTTGCAATTTGCCAAAAATTGTATGGTTCCTCAACTCCCCATCATCCTCAAAAGCTAATGAGTTGGCTAGCCCGCAAGATTATGGCTTGTGGTAAAGGCCGTGGAAAAACCATAATTGGTAATCAGCTCACCAAGATATTGACTATTCCATCAAGAGTTGGCTAGTTCAGAAGCAAACGGCTTTTGGTAAAGACAAATCAAATCCGTTGACAGCTGGTGGTTTGCTCAAAATCACACGGTTATCAGGTGTGCCACAGTTCTTACACCTGGCTACTCCAGAAGTGATGGCTTTTGGTAAAGAGTAAAAATCCATTAATTTTTTCTCAAATAGATTGCTAGGGACTAGCAATAGTTTAGTGTGGGGGATTGATGAGTGTCTAAATACTCATCATTTTATACTAATCTGAGCTGCCAAAACATCCAAAAACACTCAAATATGCATCATAATACTGAAAATATCTTAGAAGTGTGTTTTATATGTTTCAAATGCAAAATATGCAAAAACAGATGAAAAACGTACAAAGTTTGCATAATTAGCAGTTTCAATCCCTCAAGTTTCAAAAGTTGTCAAATCTAGTCCCTGGTAAATCAAAAACATGAAAAATATCATCAAAGGTCCTTAGGGATTCATAAGTTGTCAAGTAAAGTCCTTTAAAGTTAAAAAATCACAAAATGACAACTTTAGTCCCTCAAGTTTGCAAATTGTCAAAATTAGTCCTTAAGGTTTTAAAAATGGGAAATTAATAAAATAAACCTTGTACTATTCTAAAATGACAAAATTGGTCCTTATGATAACATTTTGAGAAATTACAACCATAGTCCCTTAAAAATCCAAATTTACATAAATGGTCCCTGGAGTTTGAAAAATTACAGAAAAGGTCCCTGGGTTTTGAAATTGAAAAAAAATACATCTTTTGTCCTTGGGTTATTAATAAATGACAAAAATAGTCCTTATAAATATTTGGGAAAGATACAAATTCAGTCCCTCTATTTTGTCAAAAATACAAATTTGGTCCTTGTTTACTAAAAACCAACCGGACCCCATTTTATTATAAACCTCAACCAATCCAGTCCAAACCAAACAGCCCACCCTTTTTATTTTTGGGCCTAACCCTTTTCCCAGCCCACCAAGCAAACCCAATACCCTTTTTTTTAATAAAAAGGGCGTTGACCCCCTTTGACCCGTCTTCCCCAAACCACCCTTACTGCTCATCACCCTCACCCCCCTCTGCAACCCAATACCACCATGGTTTTCCCACCACCTCATCACTTCCAGCTCACCACCTACCCTCCACACCTCATCACATCAAACCACATCAGCATTAAATGCTTTCTCCACAATTTTTCACTCTAAACTACTCCACAACCTCTGTTATCTTCCATACAACCCCAACTTGCCTAAAAACCTTCCTTTTTGTCCCCTGACACCTCCACAACACTCCAATTATCTTTAATTGTTCACCTTTGGCCCCAAGTTAACGTGTGACATTTTGGCGCCAAATTTAGTTTAAACGGCTAAGATTATTTCAGAGAAATTGAGGGCCAAGATTGAAGTGGGAAAAGCTCAAAGTTACACCTGGAAC
Source organism: Artemisia argyi (assembly GCA_030686995.1). Classification (NCBI taxonomy): domain Eukaryota; kingdom Viridiplantae; phylum Streptophyta; class Magnoliopsida; order Asterales; family Asteraceae; genus Artemisia; species Artemisia argyi. Next base: position 123,062,378 of record CM060708.1, on the reverse strand, counting down.
CCTAATTGGAGCTTATAAAAGGAAAGAGAAGCAGAGGAGTCATCTATCTAGTTTAATTTTTATAAGTGTATGTCGTTTAATGCAATTTCAATTTTCTAGTGTATACCTAAGCTTCTAAGAAGTGTTCTAAGTGTTTTCAGTGTATTGTAACTCTTTCTAAGTAATAAATTTCAAGTTTCTTTGGCTGTTCAATCTTATGCAATTTTAGTTTAAATTTCTTAAATTTCAAAAGCTCAATTGTTGTTACTGTGAAGTGTAATGGATTCCTAAGCTCACTTAAGCTCCTAGATAGCTTATAAAAGCTATTAGAAACTTTTAAGAGCAGTTTAGTGAAATAAAAAATCAAAAATACATAAAGTCAACAAAAGTCAAACTGATGAGTTCTTGGTGAAAAGCATTGGAGCAGGGCATATTGTGGATGGTCCTGGGTTAGAATCCATTGGTGGATGTTAGGAAAAGTTTCTGTGTCCTTGGTTCATGGTTTGAGCAGGAAAGCAATCTTGTAAGTCCTCAAAATCTCATATCTGTCTTGTTGCTATAGTCTTGCTTATTGCTTGCTTTTTGAGCTTCTTAATGCTTATTCAGACTTAATTAGTGATAATACAACATAAAATTGGTATCTTGTTTGTTGGAATTCATAATTGCTAAAATATAAAAGTTTCACAGTTAATTTAGTATTATAAGTAATCTTGTGTATCTGTGGTTAATTTTTGTTTCTTAGCACTTGTTTAGATCTATTACAACATAATAAGTCAATTTGGATCAGTAGGATAAGCTCTTAAAGCCTTTAGCTTCTTAAATCATAAATTAGTCTAGTATAAGGTGTGTTTGGTTTAAACTGTTTTGCTGTGCTCTTGTTGTTTATTAGGATTTAAGTTGGTTCTAATAAGTTACTTAAGGTTATATAAGGTTAGTTTGACCACTAGTTTGGTCACAATTACACTAAATAGTCAAAATCACACTCAAACCACCACCACAGTTAACTGTGGTGGAATTTGATTCCAAAACTCATAAAGTCCATTCATAAGTTAGTGATTTAGCTTATTTTAGTCTTAGCATAGCTTATTATAACATAATCATTCAGAAAATCAAGTTAGAAAGTCATTTTAGTCAACTTAGTTTAAAATCTTAAAAAGTCAAATTGTGCTTTGACAGAAAAAACCAAAAATTCAAGGAATTTTATAGAATTTAGTGTTTATATTCAGCCTTTGAAACTTCTTGTGCTTATAATCTACCACCTAAACTCTAAGAATCTAAACTTATTTGATTTTTAAGATTTTTTCTCAAGCTTGTGCAAGAGCTGAAAGTGGACTGCAGGGCAACTCAATACCCTGTGCACTCAGACCATATTCCACCCACTCAACTTTGCTGGTGATCTGTGGCTAACCCAGTGGGTCCCACATCTCATACCTTGGTTCTTACAACCCCCCTCCTACCCAGGTTCAATAGTTGACCCTTAGTTTGACCTCTAGATCAGTGGACCCCACCTAAAATCAACTCTAAACTTTGTCCCTTTTCTGTCTCAGAAAATAAGTTTGGAATTGCTTATTGAGGTCTTGTAGCTTATTCTTACTGCTTATTTGGTTAACACCTGCTCAAAATAGTTTAAGTAACTTAGGTGAACCTGGCTTAACCAGTGTGGACCCCACATAACCCCAATTTAGCCTATTTCTTTGTATGGTCAACCATAGTCAACTGTATAAGCTAATAAGCACTCACAGTGCTTATTCTGAGGTTCTAAATTAGTTGTATTTGTTAAAGTTTTATTATTTAAGTATTTAAATAGTTTTATAAAAGAAAAACCAGAAAAAGCAAACTTTAATTATAGTGATAGCTTCTATTTAATAGAAATTATCTAATTAATTTTCATCTCAGCTTATTAATAAGCACTTTTCCAATTTTATAATTTTATTAATTACGTGGTACCTTTAAGTAGTTAAAATAAATTTCTTAGATTTTTCCTAAGCAGTTTACTATTTATTAGATTTAAAACTAGTTTAAATAATTAAATAGGTAATATTAGTAATTAAATAGTTTTCTTTAATTTTAATTAACAAAAGTAGAATTTTATATTTTTCCTAAGTTTTATAAAGTAATTAAGACTTTTAGAAAATAGTTTCACAATTTCCACTGTCCATTTTCTAATTTTCCTATTTAAATTAATTAAATTATTTTTAAATTAATTAATAAGTAATTAATTAGTCAATTAGCTTAAATATAATTTTTAGCAATTTTTTATAATTTTGTAGTGTTCCTGTAATGATTAATTAGTTTTATAAATTTTATCATAATTTTCTAAGGTAATTTAGTATTAATAGTAATTTACAATATTTAAAATAGTTTAAATAAGTTAAATAGTTTTTAATTAATAAAATACTCATAAAAAGACAAAAATATTTATTTTCATTTTTTATACTTTCTTCAAGTTCTAATTAAGGTTTAGAAATTATTTTTATAAGTTTTTAGTTTAATTTGTGGTATTTATAATTTTTAGTTAATTTAAATTAAGTTTTAAATTAGATTTTAATTAGTTTTATTAATTAAATAGTAATTAAATATTATAATAATCATTTTCATAATTTCAATTTCATTTTCCATTTTCTTTAATTTTAAGTTTTCAAAAGTTTCACTTTTACCCCCTGTAGTTTGTAACTTGTTAAATACCACTTGTCTCTGTCTGTTATCTGATTTTCTTATTTGTGCTTTTACTTGTATCTCTGTTATTGTTTATATATTTTCATATTATCCAAATATCAAGCAATCAGTAGTATAATCAACCCTCAAATCATTTCTGTTACTGTCCTCAGTACCACTCACTCTCCTAATCGTTTACAAATACAATTTCAATCTCGTTGGGACTTAATGACCCGGGGATTTCCCTATATTTCCACGGTCAATATTAACTTGCACTTTCTCCCAGGTGGGCCTATCAGCTGCACACGGTTGACTGGTTGGTTTGGGAGGAGTCAAGCTTCGTAAGATTTCATGAGAAACTTGACTTGGTCCTCAAGTTCCATGATCCTACGGTCGGGAGTGCTAGAATTGTTCAAAGGCAAAGATATTGCCTTGACCGTTTTGTTCAAATCATGGGGATCATTCCAACTTTCGTTGTCATAGAGAGCAAGATCTTCTATGAGTTCCCATGATTGTTCCGCACTTAGATCACGTAGCTTACCACCGACCGATTGGTCAATGGTTCGCCTTGTGGAGAGATCGATATGGTCATAGAAGATTTGGACTTGGAGCCAAATATCTATGCCATGATGAGGGACTTTTTGGAGTAAGTCCTTGAAACGAGTCCATGCTTCATAAAGAGTTTCACCTTGACGTTGTTGGAACATCAAGATGTCATTTCTAAGCTTGGTAGTTCTCCCCGGTGGGAAAAATTGAGCAAGGAAACGAGTGGTGAGATCATCCCGTGTGGTGATGGATCCCGCGGGTAAACGTTCAAGCCATTGACTAGCTTGATCACGTTGAGAGAATTGGAATAGGCGTAATCGGGTTGACTCTCTAGTTGTAACATCAAGGTCTATAGAATCTACGATTTTAAGGAAGTCCTTGAGATGTTGATTAGGATCTTCGGAACAAAGTCCATGGAATGCACATCCGCTTTGCACCAACCAGATGGTGTCGGATCGCAAGGGGGTCACATTGGATCCGGTGAGCTCAATGGTGTTTCGATAGCCTTGGTGGCTAGGTCGGGAATACTCTCCTAAGGTTCGGGGCCTAAGAGGTTCTAGTGGTGGGTTTTGTTGTGGTGGGATGACGGGTTCAAAGATGTTCCCATCGTCCATGATGTCGGGTGGTGAAGAGTTACGAACAAAAACACGAAGAATTAAGATAGACTAAAGAGAACCTAAAAATTAAAAATAAAGTCTTACTAGAAAGGAATCTAGTAAGTAGACCTAATAAAAAGAGATTCTAACCTAGACAATAACTATTCCCCAGGCTGCGGTGCCAAAAACTTGATGCGTAGGGATTGCACCAGGCTTTACCTCTCAAGGGATCTTGAGAAGCTTACAACCCCCACCAGGCAGTGTACTTGATCGATGTAGTATAGTATAATGACAAGTACCGGGGGATTGATCGTTCAGCTAGGAATAGTGTCGCTAGGATTAGAAAACCTAAAGACTAGGTCTAAAGATGAGGGATGATTCTTTTTGTATTTTTATATTTTTTAGAAAGCAATTAAAAATCTCGGGTTTTAAGGATTTGGGCGGAATTAGTTGCTAGTCAACTAACCCAATACTAAGATACAATCAAAATAAAATACTAAAAATGAAAATAAAACTAATTATACTAAAGTTGTGAGCAATATGTGGGAGAAATATGTTTACTTAGATTTCACTACTCCCTAGATACCTTTTACACGTTAATTACTTGTTATAGTTGCGTGGATGACGGATTGTATTCCTTAATACCATTCATGGGGTGGCGTACTTACTTCCCCAATCCTATGAGTACCTACTGCACTCCTATGACGAGCCGGCTAAGAAGCTCCTAACATGGGATCACTAGAATTTACTCATGCATTAAATACAACCAATAAAACCTAGTACACATCGGTTCATGTTTCCTAAGACGTTCAAGCATGTTACACAATGGAGATCTACCAGTTTTCTTAAGCCTAACATTGAAATCATTCATCCAATACAACCATAAACAAGTAATCAACACATAATTAACATCTAGGTTTCATTAGATCAAAGCAAACACAAGATAGATCTAGCCTAGCATGTTGAAATCAAGACAAGCACAAGATATAATCATCCAACACATAGACATATTGATTGAATTAAGAGAAGACTTATCTTAATAGAACATGGAAGGATTCAAGGGGTGAAAACCCTTGAAAGTACTGTAAAATATGAGCTAGGGTTTACAAAGTTTGGCCCTAGTTTCTCCACACAAGTTCCTCTCTAATGAATGAAAAATTAGAAAACTATATATAGAGTTTAGAAGGTGACGGCGTCAAGAACAAATGTCTGATGCCGTCATCTCGCCGCCAAATAGTTCCTCGGACTGCCTAGATCTGGGTCTGACGCCGTCATGTATTCTCCTTATGCAGGCCGTCACAAAATTAACTCTTGATGCCCTTCTTGTGACGCCGTCAGGTTTGCACTGGGTCGTCACCACTTTTACTCTTGACGCCGTCATGGTTTTCCTCTTGACGCCGTCAGGTACTGTTCTCAGCATGGAAAATTAAGTCTTTGGCGTTTTCTTCACTTTTATGCTCCAAAAACGTCCGAATTGCTTCCATTTCCAGATTTCACTCCCAAAGTACCTAAAATCACAAAAGGAACGATTTAGGGTAATATTTGATCAAATAAATTCAATTCCGGGCTTAAATGACCCCCTAAAAGTGGTTCATTTTTCGCCTCATCATTTACCAAAGCCATTAACTCTGGAGTAGCCAATGTTTTAGGTTAGAACAACCTTGGTACATTGATAACCACATGATTTTTAGCAAATCATCAGCTATCAACGGATTTGAGTTGTCTTTACCAATAGCCGTTTGCTTTTGGACTAGTTAGTTCTTTGATTTCAACCATGGTGAACTAATTACCAAAAATGGATTTTCCACAGCCTTTACCACAAGCCATTTTTCCTTGTGGGCTAGCCAACTCTTCACTTATACAGATATGGTGAGTTAAAACCATACAATATTTAGTAAATTGTCAACTAAAAACGGATTTGATTATCACATCAGAGACGTACCCTCATGATGAGTCAAACTCTTTCTTGTCTGTTAAACATGGTGAGTTGATTACCATTTGTTGTGCAGTATAAATACTAACACCATGTGTTTCTTTTCAAATCCTTTTATTTCACTTTAAACATCAAAAACTTTTTATTTTATTTTAAAGGACTTATACTGGTGTATATCAGCAAGCATATGAATCATGGTACCATCTTCCATCTCTAGTGCATGAACTCCTGATGACTCAAAGAATCTCCATCTTGTGATTTCCCAATTCTCTTGATCATTCCACAGAGGATCAACACTTGTTTCTTCGGTTTCCCAAATGGTAATTAAGTCTCCAAGCAAAATTAATCCCACTCCTGATGCTTCAATCTCTTCATAGTATGTCTGCACTTGCATATATAAGTCATAGAGATCTTCTCTTGTGATAAAATGCAAAACATCCTATAACATTTTGAATACTGTGAAGCTTTCATCTTCTCTATTGAACATAAGATAGTTTCCTTCTTTTGATTCAACCATAGAGAATGAGATTATCTTGGACTTCTTTCCAGAATCTTCAGTCTTCTTATTCTCAAAATCTACTACTCTGAAATAGTTTCTAAGTTCATCAACTGTATCTTCATGAATCATCTTCAGTCTTTTTGACAGTTGATCATCTTGAACTGCTTTCTTTCTTTTCAATCTTCTTTGCTCAGCCTGTTCTTTTCTAATATCCTCTAACTTCTTCTTTCTATCAACATCCATGGGTACAAATTTTTGTACTTCTTTCCTGATATCCTCTTGTACTTTATCCCAAAGAGCTTTCACTTCCGGATACCTCATTTTGTGTAAATTCTTTTATCCTCTTCTTTTCACGAAACTTATCATCCAGTTTCTTTCCTGAGCAATAGTCATTGGCTTCTTTGTAATTGGCCTACTAACTTCTGCCAAATACTCAGCATCATACTCAGCTTGTTGCTTTCTAGCAACCTCTGCATCCTCTGCAATCTTTCGTTCTCTGATCTGAGTAAGAGTAAATTTCTTCTTTTTCTTCTTAATATCTTTCTGTTTCATGATCCCTTTCCCTTTGTCTTTGGGATCTAACTCTTTAGATTCAGAAGTTTTTTCAGCAACTTGTTGTGCAGGCTCATAAATATGTATTCCTCCAGTAGATCTATTCAAATTCATCATAATCTAAGCAATTGTTTCATCATCACTTGCAGTATGCACCTTAGCTTCTTCTTGCTGTATAAAAGTAGAAGGACCAGCTTCATCTTCAAAATTTATTGTAGAAGGTCCAGCTGCAGTAACTCCATTTTCATCAATATTCATAGTAGAAGTACCTTGCTCAGCAGTACCTTGCAGACCTATGTTTTCTGCAGCAGTACTTTGAACACCAGCACTTTGAGTTTGAGTACTTTGAATATTCTGTGCATCAACATTCTACTCAACAATTTCTTGCTCAACAATATTTGCATCTTCTTCAACTTGTTTCTCTGGCACAAAATTCTTTGGAGACTTTGGACTTTCTGGATATTGCCAAAGATGAGCATCTTCTGAATATTTAATCTCAGCATCATTGAAAGTCAACCCTGAGTAATGACTATCTCCCCAAATTAATTCCCAAAGCTACCATGGTAAGTGAACTTCAATACACTTCATTTAATGACCATATACCTTTACTTTGCCTATAAAAGCAACTTTACCAACAACAAATTGCATTCATCTCTTCCTTCATTATCAGAACACAAAAAAACTACTGAAAACAATGAGTCATTTTCCTTTTGTGAACATCTCCTCTGTCTCTGATGGCTCCACAGATTCAGAAATAAGCTACTACTCTGACTCTGAGTTTGAAAATCCAGGATGGTTGGATTACATTCCTCCCCATGTAGAGTTTGTAGGACTCCATGGATCATCCTCATCAGTGAGTGTTGCAAACTCTTCCATAACTGATGTAGCCAGCACTACCAACAAAAAGCCCAAGAAGAAAAAGTCTGTCCCTGGTTCATCTTTGGCTAATGAGCTTCCACATGCTTTAACTCAAGCCTTGGAATCAGCAATACAGAACATGAAGTGGCCTGCTCCAAGGAAAGAGAAACCACCCAAGCAAGTTCTTGGCCTGGCTTGCCCAAGAAAGCAAGCTTCTTTTGATGACAAAAGAAAGACTGCTCAGAAGGGAAAGCAGAGCTATGAGGGCAAGGGAAAAAGACCTATGGAGTAGGTTGTGTGAAGCTTGGTAGTAGGTTGTGTTGTGGTAGTAGTTTGTATGTCTTGTCTGTGTCTGTGTATCAACTTTGTTATGATGGATCTTGTGTAATGGTTGATGTAACTTGTCTTTGAATGATGAATAAAATTTCTTCTTTTGAATGATACATGTAGCCTCCCCTCAAATAATGACTAACTACTAACTACTAATGCCTCCCCTAAAAAATAGCTTAATTATTAATCATGCCAATACTCATAACTAAAAAAGTAAATCTTGAAACATCAAAGCATTTTGTGAGTAGATCTGCTACATTATCATCGGTATGAACTTTAACCACATTGATAAGCCTGTGCTCATAGCAATCTCGAATAAAATGATGCCTAATCTGAATGTGCTTTGTCTTGGAATGATATACTGGATTATTCACAATACAGATAGTACTCTCATTATCAATGTTGATAGGAGTATTCTTGAAGTTGGACCCATAATCTAAAAGCTGATTTTTCAACCAAAGTACTTGTGCACAACAACTTGCAGCAGCTACATACTCTGCTTCTGTGGAAGAAGTTGCTGCAATTGTTTGCTTTTTGCATTGCCATGAGACTAATCTACTTCCAAGGTACTGGCATCCTCCAGTTGTGGATCTTCTGTCATAGTTATCTCCAGCATAATCACTATCTGAAAAGGCTTGTAGATGGAAAGGTGAGTCCCTAGGATACCATAATCCTAGCTTAGGTTGTTGCCTAAGGTACCTGAAAATCCTCTTGATAGCATTCAAGTGAGATACCTTTGGATGAACTTGATGTCTTGCACATAAACACACAGCAAAAGTAATATCGGGTCATGATGCAGTTAAATACATGAGACATCCAATCATAGACCTGTATAATGTGACATCAACATCTTCTCATTCTTCATCTTTTCCCAAAGGTTTGTTAGTGTCCACTGGTGTAGATGTAGGCTTAATAGTTGTGAAATTGAATCTCTTAAGAATAACTGCAACATAGTTATCTTGACAAATATATATTCCACTGCTTGACTGTTGCACTTGAAGTCCCAAGAAGAATGTTAATTCTCCCATTGAACTCATCTGAAACTCTTTCTGCATAAGATCTTCAAATTCCTTCAATATAGATTGCTTAGTAGCACCAAAAATAATATCATCTACATAAACTTGTACATCATGATATCCTTCTTATCTCTCTTTATGAACAAACTCTTCTCTATAGCTCCTCTTCTATAACCATGCTGTAATAGAAAATTGGAAAGTCTTTCATACCATGCTCTTGGAGCTTGATGAAGGCCATACAGAGCATTGATAACCTTGTAGACTTTGTTTGGGTGTGCAGGATCTTCAAAACCAGGAGGCTGTTTGACATAAACTTCTTCTGTAATTTTGCCATATAGAAAAGCACTTTTAACATCCATTTGGTATACAGGAAATCCCATATAGGATGCAAAAGCCAAAAAAAGCCTGATGGCTTCAATCCTTGCCACAGGAGCAAAGACTTCATCATAGTCTACTCCTTCTTCCTGTCTATATCCTTGAGCCACTAACCTTGCCTTATTCTTGATAACATTCCCTCTTTCATCTCTTTTTACCCTGAAGACCCATTTAGTTCCAATCAGTCTCTTACCATCAGGTAAATCACATAATACCCATACTTCTTGAAGTTTAAATTGTAAGAGTTCTTCTTGCATAGCTTCAACCCAACTCTCCTTGGCTAATGCTTGTTTGATATTCTTTGGCTATTCTTGAGATAGAAAACAAGCAAATAAACACAACTTCTGATCCTTATGATTCACCCTGTTTTGTTTGTAGATAAAACTAAGTAAAGAAGTATGTTGTTGAGACATATTCTTAGCCTTAGTCCTTGTGAGCACTCCTGAAGCTGAGGGTCCAATTATGTTGGTAACAGGATGAGTTTTGTGAATTCTTAGAGTAGGAGTTGGTGAGACTTCAAGATTATCTTCCAAATTAGTTAAATCAGGATCTTCATTAGAATCTGAGAAAATGCCTTCTTGATCCAATTCATCATCAGTGTCTTCTAAGGTAATCTTGTTTGGATCATTCAAATCATCAGTATCTTCTAAGTCAGGCATGTTAGAATCATTCACAGCATCAATATTTATCCAATTTGAAGTATCTAAAGGTTGAAAAGTACTTTCAAATGGATTAGCAGCACTTTGGGGTAAAGTATTGTCAGTGCCTTTAGCCTTCTTCTTTTCTGCTTCATAAGCTCTCCTTTGTTCATCTTCATAAGACTTAGCCATTGTTTCTTGAAAAAGCATCCTACTAAGTTCATCTTGAATGGCTTGATCTTCATCAGATACTGGTATCTGTGGTGGAACAGTACTTTGAGGATCAACAGTACTGTTAGGTTCAGCAGTACCTTGAGGCTCAGAAGTACTCTTCTTCTCATCATTGACATTATCATTTGGCTCATCTTCAGATCTTAAATTAACATCATGAACAATGTACTGTGCTTCTTCTTCAGTGGGAGCAGCTTGATTTTCTTCCCTTACAGGTACATAATTCATAGATGAAGACATTAAATCAAGATCAAACATCCAATTAGGACCTTTACCTTTAGAATTTTCTTGCTCTTCTTGAAAATCAACATGAAGACATTCTTGAACCTTTTTGGTAGCCCTGTTGTACACTCTGAATCCTTTGCTATTGGTACAATATCCCAATAAATATCCTTTATCTGACTTCCCATCAAATTTGCCCAAATTATCAACAGTGTTTAAAATGGTTGGGGGACATCCAAAAGGTTTCATAAACTTGATGCTAGGCTTCTTTCCCATGAGTAACTCATAAGGTGTCTTCATTTGAGGTTTTGTCACTGATACTCTATTCAACACATAACAACCAGCACTTACAGCCTCAGCCCAGAATGGAACAGGTAATTGAGAGTCTGCAAGCATTGTCCTTGCTGCTTCTATAAGAGTTCTATTCTTTCTTTCTGCAACTCCATTTTGCTGAGGAGTTCTAGCAATACTGAGCTCTCTTTTAATTCCTTTCTTGGCACAAAAGTCATCCATTAGCTGATTCTTGAACTCAGTCCCATTATCACATCTAATGCCTCTAACCTTGAGTATTAACTGATTTTCAAGTGCTATTATAAGATCATGAATAACATCAAAAGTTTCATCTTTGAAGCATAAGAAAAAGACCCAACTAAATCTGCTACAGTCATCTATTACAACCAAGCAGTACTTCTTCTTGTTCAGACTAACAATTGAAACAGGTCCAAACAGATCCATGTGCAGCAATTCTAAAGGCTCTCTAATGGTTTTCTCATCAATCTTCTTACAGGAAGCCTTGTGCTGTTTACCCTTCTTATAAGCAAGACATGAGTGATCATTCTTGAATGTTTTAGAAGGTAAACCTCTAACTAAATTCCCTTTGACCAGCTTATTGATGTTCTTGAAATTTACATGCCCCAATCTTCTGTGCCATTGATGTGCTTCTTCCATTGTTGCTCTTGCAATTAAACATGTTGCTCTTTCAGCAGAATTGACATTCTTTAAGTCTATGCTATACACATCATTAGTTCTTGGTGCTCTCAGCATCACCAAGTTTCTATCTTCTAACTTAAAATCAGGAGAAAGTATAAGACATTCTGTGTCAAAGAATAACACAGGGTACTTCTTATCACAAATCTGAGAGATTGTCAAAAGATTGAATTTGAGCTCCTTCACATATCTAACATCCTCAAAATCAATGTTTCCTGCTTTGATAGCTCCTTTGCCAGTTATTCTTCCTCCATCAGGATCATTCCCAAATGCAACTTTTCCTCCAAAATAAGCTTTAAAATCTGACAAGAGCTCCTTTTCTCCTGTCATACTTCCAGAGCAACCACTATCTACAATAAGATGGTCTTTAATCTCCTCTTCTGGGTTGCCCTGCATACACATGAAAAAGGTTAGTTATTTTTAGGAACCCAAGCCATTACTGACTTGTGTTCCCCTTGTGGAGTGACATACTCAAATTCTTTGAGTATGTAATCACCACTGTCTTTGAAAACATGATCAAGAATTAAGGTTTTTGTTTCCAAAACTGTTGGTTTATCATGATCAATTTTCCCTTTTTCACCCTTAACCTCTGAAAGTACTGGTTCTTCCCCAACAGTACTTTCTTTCTTAACCCATTTAGTTGTAACTTTTGGAGTTGGGGTCTGTGTTCTAGCATCTTTTCTTGTGTTGTAAGGCCTTCTAGGGTTGTAGTAGTTGACTCTCCTAGGTCTTACACTTGAGTGCTTGCTAGAAGCATCTTGGTTAGGGAACTTTCTATCAGTACTTTGTGAAGGTACTGAGGGTTTGGAGTATGACCTTTTCTGATGAGGGTTGATGAGTGCGCAAACACTCATCATTTTTATCGTGTTTAAACTGCCAAAACATACAAAAACAATTGAAAAGTCATCAAAATACTTAAATTATCCCAGGGATTGTGCTTTATGTGTTTTATATGCAAAACGAGCAAAAACAAATGAAAAATGATCAAAGTTTGCAATATTGGCCGTTTCAGTCCCCCAAGTTTCAAAATTTGTCAGAAATAGTCCCTATGCATTTATTTTGAAATAAAAGTCAACCCAAGTCCTTAAAAAATCAAAAGTTATCAAAAACGGGCTTTGGGTGAAAAATGTGGAAAATTTACATGATTGGTCCCTGGAATTTGGAATTTTACAAAAACAGTCCCTGGGAGTTTTGAAAATTAAAAAAATTGCAAATATAGGTTTTGGAATATCAAAATTGGCAACATTGGTCCTTGGTGGTACTTTGGGAGAATAACAATTTCAGTCCCTAAATTTTGTGGAATTTCAAAATTGGTCCTTGTGACTATTATACCAACCGGACCCTTAAGTTATAAAACCAAAACCAAAAACAAACCCAAAACCAAATTCAACCCCTTATTACTCCAAGCCCACTGATATTTGCTTTTTTTGCGCGTATCAAATTAATATATAAGATAGACGTGAGTGGAATTTACTAATCAACCTTTAGGAAAAGGAAGACTTGCGAAAACTCGTGAATACAATATATATGTGATACCGGGTAAGTGATTACCCGGGTCGTGTCCCAACGAGGTGTGAATGGGCAATATCGTGTGAGATTCGAGATTAAAATGCTTGTAAGGAATGGTTGAGAGATTATTTGGTATTGTTGAATTACGCTAAATTGCAAATAACATACGAACAATGAAATAAACGCAACTAAAACATGAATTCAAACAAGGAATACTAAATGAAACTTAAAATCTACCTAGAATACTACGGGAAACATAATAGGGAATGCGGGAAACCTAAAACGTAATCTAATTCTAAAAACGTAAAAGTTACTTTAATAAAAACGCGAATGCGCAAATACAAACGTAAATTTAACGCTACACAAGTCCTACGGGTCTACAAATAATTTTTCTACGATTCTAATGACAAAAGAAAATTTTTGGAAAAAGAAAAACATTTTTTTGGTTTTTTTAATTAATTATTATGATTTAAAAACTAAAATAGTAAAATTGATGAATTAAAAATAGTAAAACAATTTAGAAAATTATGGAAAAATTTGGGAAAGTTTATTATACTAAAATGAAGCTAGGAAAAATAAAAAGTACAAAAAAAAGTTACAAATAAGCAGTTAATAAGCAGATGGAATGCTGAGATTATTAATAAGCTAACATCCTAAACTAGATTAAATAAATAAATAAATAAAGTAGCAACAAAAAGTAGTAACTAGCACAGTTGGAGTGGTGAGTTGCTTGTGTTTGTTCTCTTGGTTACCAAGAGGTCAGGGGTTCGACCCCTGGCAGCCCACTTTTTAGCAACTAATTTTATTTATTTATTTATTTATTTTTATATATATTTTTTTTCTTTTTGGACAATTGAAAAAGACAATACTTTTGGTGAAAATTTGTTTTCTAAAAAAAAACTACCAACAAGCTGATGACAGATTATAGTTTTGTCTTCTTAAGCCACAAAGGCAAGGTCAACCAAATCGGTGAGCTTGTGCTCAACAGACAACAAACGTAAGACATACTAAAACATGAACAAGCTAATGACCATTTCATAATAAACTAATAACAACACAAGATAGATTAATATACTAGACTGACAAGCAAAAATAACAAGCAAGTCAAACAAAACAAGCCCCAACAGTCAAAAAGAATGAGTAAATCACAAGGACGATGCACATCAACCTCAACTGTTTGAGCTTACATGTTCAAACAAATTACAAGCTAATCCAAACGAGCTAACTTGTTGCAACAGATGTTATAAAATAGAGTTCTAGCAGCCTACAAATAAGCAGCTAAATAAGCTCAAAAGAAGGCATGAGAGAATTGTGATATACCGTCTGCTAGCAAAACCCAAAACCAGAAACAAAATCCTATGTTCACCTAATATTAAAGACCAAATAAAAGAGAAGTTGGGGCAGTTTTACCTACTGATGCAGCGGGTATAATGGGCGGTTGAGCTGACAATAAACTAAGAACGGGAAAGCTACAAAGCTGCAAATAAGCCACAAATAACTAATCCTAGGAGGAATTAAACTAAAGGCAGTAAGGGGTTTCCTAAAATCAGCTCTATAGGGAGCAAGTATAAGCAACTACATAAGCTCGAAACATCCCAAATTAAGCCGACCCAAGGCTGCAATATGGGTAAGCAGTGGCTTAAAAGGGCTGTTTGAGACCTGATGAGCAGCAAGCCTTAAGACAAAAATAAGCTATCCTAGAAGCTAAAAAAGGAACGCAATCTAAAGGTTGGCTAGGGGACCCTAAGATAAGTTAAACGGAACATACAATAAGCAATTAACTAAGCCTAAGAATCTGGAAACAAGCAAATCACTGATTACAACTACGCTGAGGTACAAAGGGAGGCAAAACATGCCCAAAGGGGTAACTTTGGCGGCCTGCACGAGCTTGTAAAAAAAAAAATTCTAAAAATAAACTAAAAATATTCACTTGTTCACAAGCTGTGAAATAATCTAAAAACCAATTTTCAGGGCAAATGGCCAAGTAATGATCAAATTAAAAATACCTCTCTATGGCAGCATGGGCCTGCTGCAAAGTTATCAAAGTGGGTCAATTTGGGGCTTGTACCAAAATCCAACTAATGCAGAACTGAAAACAAATGAAGCTGGCCGACTAGTCTTTCTTGAAACAAATTTTGACTCATAAATTTAACACTAACATGTTTTTTTTTTTTTTTTTTTTTTTTTTTTTTTTTTTTTTTTTTTTTTTTTTTTTCTTTTCAAATTATAACAGTTATAAAGAGCTTTATACTACTAATTTTGAAAACTACTAGAGAAACTCAAATACTACTCAATCCTATTTAAATCTGACTAAGACAACTTTTTATACTAATGTGAGACTAATCTAATAAACTAAGTGGCCTGTAACTAGTTTTACTCAAAGAGAAAAAATAACTAATCCAAACACCCTCGGGTTTCAAACTCTTTGCAACAAAAACAATATTCGACCAAATCTAAATTCACTAAAAGCTATAAAAGGTGAGATGAGCTTGAAGAATCATAAAAAAAAAACTTAATGGATTCAGAAAACTTAAAAGAAACTTATGAAAGCAATTTGCACAAAATAAAATGAAAAGTAAAGTTTCATTGATAAAAAGTAAATTACATAACTGAAAAGGAATTACAAACTTTAATTTTAAATGACTTCCAACAATAAGATGGTCAAAACTTCTCTAAAACTCGAAAAGTTGGACACCCTAAAACTGCGATAGAGACTTTTTTTTATACTAATCTTCTTAGGGTTTCTTCGCTGTCACTTTTGTCCACTTCTGTTGTGTTTCTCTTGTGAGAGAGATGCAGCTTATGTCCCTTTGTGCTTCTTTAGATTAATCTTGACCCTTGATTTAATCCTTGGTGACCAAACCTTCAATCTGAGCCGTGTATTAGAAGTGGAGGGGTGGATTGATGACATGGTATGGCAACCCGTGAAGAGTGGTATCATGTGAAGGTTGGGTATCTCGTGACTCTTTCTTGGGGAAGGAGATATGGCACTTTCGAGGAGGAGGGGATGTGTATGGTGGGTAAAAGGAAAGGGTCTTTGGAGTGGGATGTAACCTGCATAAACTAGTGAAGAAGAAAAGGGAGGGGGCGTGGTATATTAGTACAGGTTAGGGTTTGGGATGTTTTTATTAGAGTGGGATAGAGGTTGGGCTAGGGGATGGGCTAGGGATTCGGTTGGGCCAAGGATTTATTGTTTTGGTTCTTGGGTTTAGATATACAAAGGGTCCGTTTGAATTAGTACTCATATTTTCACAAGGATCATTTTGCAATGAGTTGAAACTTCAAGGACCATTCATGCCATATATTCCAAACACATCCAAGGACTAAAGTTGACATTCTTTCATTTCCTGAGGACCTCAAATGATTTGTTCCATGAGTTAATCACCAGGGGCCAAAATTGACAATTTCTGAAAGTATAAGGACCAAAATTGTACAATCTCCAAATTTTTTTTCTCTTTGTTTATTTTTTTTGAAAGCTTTATTACCCAAAGATCGTTTTTGACTTCTTTTGACTTTAAAGAACTTGGGTTGACTTTTCCTTTGAAATAAACGCTTAGGGACTAGTTTTGTGAAATTTTGAAAGTCGGGGTACTGAAACTGCCAAATATGTAACTTTTGTTCGTTTTTCGTTTGTTTTCACTCGTTTTGCATAAGAAACATATAAAATACGATCTTTGGGATTTTCTTCGCATTTTGGTGCGTTTTTGATTATTTTTGATCGTTTTGCAGCTTATATTTGACTCAAAATGATGAGTATTTACACACTCATCAATCCCCCACACTAAACTATTGCTAGTCCCTAGCAATCTTTTTGAGAAAATTTAATGGATTTGAAGTCTCTTTACCAAAAGCCATTACTTCTGGAGTAGCCAGGTGTAAGAACTGTGGCTCACCTGATAGCCGTGTGATTTTGAGCAAACCACCAGCTTTCAACGGATTTGAGTAGTCTTTACCAGGAGCCGTTTGCTTCTGGACTAGCCAACTCTTGATGGAACAGTCAACATCTTGGTGAGTTGATTACCAATTATGGTTTTTCCACGGCCTTTACCACAAGCCATAATCTTGTGGGCTAGCCAACTCATTTGTTTTTGGGGAGTTGAGGAACCATACAATTTTGGGCAAATTGCAAGCCATAAACGGATTTGAGATGTCTTTACCAAGAGCCGTTTGCTCCTGGACTAGCCAATCCCTTTTGTCGTTTAGACAAGGCGGATTGATTACCACAAAAAATTTTGAGCTCCAGTGAAAAAAATTTTGAAAAAATTTTGGTCAAAAATGGGGGTATTAGATAGTAAAATGTGATAAAATTCGCTAGAATAGCGAATACCCCCCCACACTAAGCATGAATATTGTCCTCAATATTCAAAGTCCCGGCTATTATGCCGACTCTTTGAACGTAAAAGGGCAACATTACAAGCTAAGCATGGAAAACATCATTTTTGTTTTCACTTCTGTAATCATAGCATGGGGGACTCCCCCACACTTAGGGTGAAAACCCTATAAGCATGCTCTGTTTTTGTTTACCGAGTCGCTAGCGTGACTCGACCCCGAATTCATTTGTCCTTGGGGAATGTGGAAGAAATAATCTCAATCGGACTTTCATTCAAGATGTTTGGACAAACATTTGAAGCACGTGAAAGTTCCACACCGATGAGATAAGTATCCGGCTCAAGATAATGATACATGAAAATGCCGGGATCAAAGATGGTATCTTCATTCCCGAAGGAGTGAAGAACAAGAGAGTTCACCTTATAGGTGAAGAAAAGGAAGAAAACCATGATGAAAATCATGATAAGAGTTTCTTCCTCGAGGTCAGGCTCCGTAGCCTGAGTTTGGATTTCAAAGGGTAAACTCAAAAACAACCCGGGAGGGTGGGTGGGAATTTGCAAGTTCTCATAATTGAGAGCATCTCCCCCCGGGCAATCAAACTGATGAGCGAGTTCACCGGAGAACTCCTCATGAAGAGAATCATTCACTAGATGTGAATCTGGGAACTCATGTTCCGGAATAGACTCATCACAATCCTCATTCTGAATATCAAAGAGTGGATTATCAGAAATCATAGTGAATTCAGATTCGAATTCAAATAGAGGATTAGTGAGAGTCGTATCGAATGTTTCGGGAACAAGGTGAATATTATTCTCAATTGGATTTTCGGGATAAGAAGTGAGTGACGGATCATGAGATATGAGACTTTCAATTTCTCCCAGATCGGCTTGGAAGTCAAGGAGACCATCATCACTTTCCAATGAAAGTGGATCGATGTGAGCAAGTTCATCAGCGAACTCCTCAAGAAGAGGATCAACATCAGAATGAGGCAGTGGTGCCTCGATATACTCAATGTCTCCATGAGATGTACAATCATCGCTAAAATCTGAGAAAGTCTCAAATTGATCTTTAGGACACTCAATAGGGGAAGGAATATCACACATATCATCCAAAGTTCCCTGTGACTCTCTCGGGATTGGGACAAGGATCTCAACACTAGACTTTATGAATTCGTCCGATTCCCTTTCAGGAACAGTGTCAAGATGCTCGTCCCCCATGATCAAAGAGTGAGTGTGAACTTCGGGTGTGATAACAGCAGACTGAGGGAGATAAGAAAGACTAGCACACATAGATTTTATATTTTTCATGTGTTCTTCTGCTAGCAATTCTTGCATACTCTTATCTCCCTGTGCTTCCACAGAAGGAATCTCAACTGATGAATTGGATGAATCTTTGTAATATTCTTTCATTTGAATAGAATCCTCATCATCATCGTCATCAGGAATGAAACGGAATCGAGAGCTAGATCTGGCTGCTTTTTCTTTTGCAATTGATTCCCTAATAGATCTTTCATAAGCATCTTGGGAATTTATTTTAGCAGCCTGCTCGTCAGCTAACAATTCTTCCATCGATTTTTGTTTTGGATTATCTGGGGTATGTGTTATTCCTCTCAAGTCTTTCACTAAATCTAAAAGATCAATGAGAAGACTTTGAGGAATAGGTGGAGATGGAGGTTTGTCATAATACGATGTGTCAAAATTGTCACAAGGATATGGATTACCCGTTTGACAATCTGAGCTGAAGTGTGGACCTCCACAGCACTCACAACAGTAAAACTGTTGAGTTTGGCTTGGTGTATTTTGATACGAAGCATCATTGAAATTTGGGTAATATGATTCTTGCTCGTATGAATGTGATGGGTAGTTGGAAAAATTTGAGGAGTCGTTGAATGAGTTATGATTAGGATCATAAGCAAATGAATTCCTCGAACCACAAAACAAACAGCTTCCGTCTCGAATATCATTACCACATTGTTCACATGTACACCAACGACATGGCAACCCGAAAAGCGGCTCACCACAACCGACACAAGGAATAAAAGTCAGAGGTGGGACAAGTGGTGTGCTCTGAGAGCTAGAAATTTCTACCACTTCCGTTATGGTCTCTGGTTTTTGTTCTTGATAAACGTGAATATTAGGCAAGTTGTTCTTTTTAGTCACTGCTCTAAGCTCTGTACGTTTGCTTGACAAACTTTTAACCGTAAACCCTGAAAGGTTAGGATCAATTCTTGATGGTTTGTCATTAGTAGCGCGTATCTCAGGCAGTGATGGGTGGTTGGGAGAATATGGTGAATCATCGAGAGAAGTTGGATTTATGAACAAATTGCACGTAGTGCAAAAGCTGTTACTACAATTATTTCCACACTTCTCACAAATACACCGAAAACAATGATAGCCATTCTCAATCGGGCTTTTACAGTGAAAACACGTGTAGCCGAGAGACGCCATAAGAATTATACATGAGAGGGGTATAAGAAGGTAGAATCAAACGGATGGAGGGTAAAGAAGAATATTTTTGGGTTTTTCGAAAAACACATCAATTAAAACGAGACCAACTCAAAAAGACAATTGTGAACTTAAACCAATAATCACAATGTAAATGGCTTCTTTGAAAAAGGTACACCAATTCACAAGGATACAATGACAAGTTTTAATCTTTTGTTTGAGAACTTATTAATGTTCACACCCCCAGTTGGTAGGTGTTCAGCCTTGGTTCTCGGCAGTGTGTTTTATGCTTATTTTTTTATTTAACAAGAAAAACGGAAAATATTTTTGTATTTTTTTTATATGATAGATATATATACAAAAGAAAAGGAAAATATTTTTGTGTTTTTTACTTTTTTGAAAACGATAACTTCTTAACGAAGGTTCTACAAGTCACTAATCGTTGAAATCATAACGATATTGTCGCGACACAGCCTCCCCGGCAGCGGCGCCATTTTGATATTTGCTTTTTTTGCGCGTATCAAATTAATATATAAGATAGACGTGAGTGGAATTTACTAATCAACCTTTAGGAAAAGGAAGACTTGCGAAAACTCGTGAATACAATATATATGTGATACCGGGTAAGTGATTACCCGGGTCGTGTCCCAACGAGGTGTGAATGGGCAATATCGTGTGAGATTCGAGATTAAAATGCTTGTAAGGAATGGTTGAGAGATTATTTGGTATTGTTGAATTACGCTAAATTGCAAATAACATACGAACAATGAAATAAACGCAACTAAAACATGAATTCAAACAAGGAATACTAAATGAAACTTAAAATCTACCTAGAATACTACGGGAAACATAATAGGGAATGCGGGAAACCTAAAACGTAATCTAATTCTAAAAACGTAAAAGTTACTTTAATAAAAACGCGAATGCGCAAATACAAACGTAAATTTAACGCTACACAAGTCCTACGGGTCTACAAATAATTTTTCTACGATTCTAATGACAAAAGAAAATTTTTGGAAAAAGAAAAACATTTTTTTGGTTTTTTTAATTAATTATTATGATTTAAAAACTAAAATAGTAAAATTGATGAATTAAAAATAGTAAAACAATTTAGAAAATTATGGAAAAATTTGGGAAAGTTTATTATACTAAAATGAAGCTAGGAAAAATAAAAAGTACAAAAAAAAGTTACAAATAAGCAGTTAATAAGCAGATGGAATGCTGAGATTATTAATAAGCTAACATCCTAAACTAGATTAAATAAATAAATAAATAAAGTAGCAACAAAAAGTAGTAACTAGCACAGTTGGAGTGGTGAGTTGCTTGTGTTTGTTCTCTTGGTTACCAAGAGGTCAGGGGTTCGACCCCTGGCAGCCCACTTTTTAGCAACTAATTTTATTTATTTATTTATTTATTTTTATATATTTTTTTTTTCTTTTTGGACAATTGAAAAAGACAATACTTTTGGTGAAAATTTGTTTTCTAAAAAAAAACTACCAACAAGCTGATGACAGATTATAGTTTTGTCTTCTTAAGCCACAAAGGCAAGGTCAACCAAATCGGTGAGCTTGTGCTCAACAGACAACAAACGTAAGACATACTAAAACATGAACAAGCTAATGACCATTTCATAATAAACTAATAACAACACAAGATAGATTAATATACTAGACTGACAAGCAAAAATAACAAGCAAGTCAAACAAAACAAGCCCCAACAGTCAAAAAGAATGAGTAAATCACAAGGACGATGCACATCAACCTCAACTGTTTGAGCTTACATGTTCAAACAAATTACAAGCTAATCCAAACGAGCTAACTTGTTGCAACAGATGTTATAAAATAGAGTTCTAGCAGCCTACAAATAAGCAGCTAAATAAGCTCAAAAGAAGGCATGAGAGAATTGTGATATACCGTCTGCTAGCAAAACCCAAAACCAGAAACAAAATCCTATGTTCACCTAATATTAAAGACCAAATAAAAGAGAAGTTGGGGCAGTTTTACCTACTGATGCAGCGGGTATAATGGGCGGTTGAGCTGACAATAAACTAAGAACGGGAAAGCTACAAAGCTGCAAATAAGCCACAAATAACTAATCCTAGGAGGAATTAAACTAAAGGCAGTAAGGGGTTTCCTAAAATCAGCTCTATAGGGAGCAAGTATAAGCAACTACATAAGCTCGAAACATCCCAAATTAAGCCGACCCAAGGCTGCAATATGGGTAAGCAGTGGCTTAAAAGGGCTGTTTGAGACCTGATGAGCAGCAAGCCTTAAGACAAAAATAAGCTATCCTAGAAGCTAAAAAAGGAACGCAATCTAAAGGTTGGCTAGGGGACCCTAAGATAAGTTAAACGGAACATACAATAAGCAATTAACTAAGCCTAAGAATCTGGAAACAAGCAAATCACTGATTACAACTACGCTGAGGTACAAAGGGAGGCAAAACATGCCCAAAGGGGTAACTTTGGCGGCCTGCACGAGCTTGTAAAAAAAAAAATTCTAAAAATAAACTAAAAATATTCACTTGTTCACAAGCTGTGAAATAATCTAAAAACCAATTTTCAGGGCAAATGGCCAAGTAATGATCAAATTAAAAATACCTCTCTATGGCAGCATGGGCCTGCTGCAAAGTTATCAAAGTGGGTCAATTTGGGGCTTGTACCAAAATCCAACTAATGCAGAACTGAAAACAAATGAAGCTGGCCGACTAGTCTTTCTTGAAACAAATTTTGACTCATAAATTTAACACTAACATGTTTTTTTTTTTTTTTTTTTTTTTTTTTTTTTTTTTTTTTTTTTTTTTTTTCTTTTCAAATTATAACAGTTATAAAGAGCTTTATACTACTAATTTTGAAAACTACTAGAGAAACTCAAATACTACTCAATCCTATTTAAATCTGACTAAGACAACTTTTTATACTAATGTGAGACTAATCTAATAAACTAAGTGGCCTGTAACTAGTTTTACTCAAAGAGAAAAAATAACTAATCCAAACACCCTCGGGTTTCAAACTCTTTGCAACAAAAACAATATTCGACCAAATCTAAATTCACTAAAAGCTATAAAAGGTGAGATGAGCTTGAAGAATCATAAAAAAAAAAACTTAATGGATTCAGAAAACTTAAAAGAAACTTATGAAAGCAATTTGCACAAAATAAAATGAAAAGTAAAGTTTCATTGATAAAAAGTAAATTACATAACTGAAAAGGAATTACAAACTTTAATTTTAAATGACTTCCAACAATAAGATGGTCAAAACTTCTCTAAAACTCGAAAAGTTGGACACCCTAAAACTGCGATAGAGACTTTTTTTTATACTAATCTTCTTAGGGTTTCTTCGCTGTCACTTTTGTCCACTTCTGTTGTGTTTCTCTTGTGAGAGAGATGCAGCTTATGTCCCTTTGTGCTTCTTTAGATTAATCTTGACCCTTGATTTAATCCTTGGTGACCAAACCTTCAATCTGAGCCGTGTATTAGAAGTGGAGGGGTGGATTGATGACATGGTATGGCAACCCGTGAAGAGTGGTATCATGTGAAGGTTGGGTATCTCGTGACTCTTTCTTGGGGAAGGAGATATGGCACTTTCGAGGAGGAGGGGATGTGTATGGTGGGTAAAAGGAAAGGGTCTTTGGAGTGGGATGTAACCTGCATAAACTAGTGAAGAAGAAAAGGGAGGGGGCGTGGTATATTAGTACAGGTTAGGGTTTGGGATGTTTTTATTAGAGTGGGATAGAGGTTGGGCTAGGGGATGGGCTAGGGATTCGGTTGGGCCAAGGATTTATTGTTTTGGTTCTTGGGTTTAGATATACAAAGGGTCCGTTTGAATTAGTACTCATATTTTCACAAGGATCATTTTGCAATGAGTTGAAACTTCAAGGACCATTCATGCCATATATTCCAAACACATCCAAGGACTAAAGTTGACATTCTTTCATTTCCTGAGGACCTCAAATGATTTGTTCCATGAGTTAATCACCAGGGGCCAAAATTGACAATTTCTGAAAGTATAAGGACCGAAATTGTACAATCTCCAAATTTTTTTTCTCTTTGTTTATTTTTTTTGAAAGCTTTATTACCCAAAGATCGTTTTTGACTTCTTTTGACTTTAAAGAACTTGGGTTGACTTTTCCTTTGAAATAAACGCTTAGGGACTAGTTTTGTGAAATTTTGAAAGTCGGGGTACTGAAACTGCCAAATATGTAACTTTTGTTCGTTTTTCGTTTGTTTTCACTCGTTTTGCATAAGAAACATATAAAATACGATCTTTGGGATTTTCTTCGCATTTTGGTGCGTTTTTGATTATTTTTGATCGTTTTGCAGCTTATATTTGACTCAAAATGATGAGTATTTACACACTCATCACCCACCACCATCTCCCAGGCCCACTCCATCAACACCCTCAGCCCACTCCACAAACAACCCATCCGTTTAATAATAATACTACTCCAACCTCGGTCAACTTTGACCCCCGCGTCTTTGACCACCCAATTTGACCTCCACCTCATCTTCACCCCCACTCACCCTGCTACAAGCCAACCCCCCTCATCATCACCCCCTATTCTCCCCTGCAACACTCAAAACTCACCCCTTGCACTCCAAACTAAACACAAAACTCCAAAATACCCTCCCTGGCATCAATAATCCAAAGAAGCAGACAAAGATTTTTGGGCGCCAAGAATATTTAAACGGCTGAGATTGTTTCTTCTAATCCAATGGTCAAGATGTAAGCTGAGAAGAGTCCAAAGGTTTTCTAGAAACCCTAATATTGGGCTATAAAAGAGAAAGTGATGCAGTGGTGCTAAGGAGAGATTTTAGAGTTAATTTTAGTTAATTTCAAGAATTGTAATTTCAAATTTCACTTAAGTTTCAGTTGTAATGTATTTCAATTATCATTAATATAAGATTGCATTTTCAGAATTTCAAGTCTCATTTTATATTTCAGCTGTCTTAAAAATAATAAACATAAAAAAAAATAAATAGACAAAAAAAAAAGAAGGAGATAAAGCAGTGGAGCAGGTTGAATATTGGATGGACCTGGTAATAGAGACTCATGGGAGTCATTTAGGTTGTCCTTGGTTCATGGTATTCTGGAAGGAAAGCACATTGTGAGCAATCCTCTTATTTTCATGTTTTACTTTTCAATAGCTTAATCTTCTGTTTATTGTGGCTTATATTGTTGTTATCAGTTGTTAGTGTATGATTAAATTAAGTTTTAGATTCATTAAACCTCTTTGTATTTAAGTTAATGACCTGACTGTACCATTAGTATAATTTGGACATTTGAGTATTAGTGCTTTTAGCCTAAATTTCTGAGTTCACATAAGCTTTTTGAAACATGGTAAGTTGTTAGGAATCATTTACACCATCTGTTGTTTTTGTTTGATCAAGAAAGGTTCAAATCAGTGTGATAAAGGGGTGTTTGGGATAAGGTGTTACCCTGTGTTCCAGGGTGTGTTCATTGTTTTTTTTTCTATTTACACAAGTCACAATAGGTCTAAAATAGTTAGCCAAGTCCTAAAAACCATCACCTTTTTAATAAATAGTCAAAATCCCATTCACTTCCCCTCACAGTTAACTGTGAGGGAAATGTGGTCACCAAACTTTTCAAATTAGTTAACAAGTAGTAAATGTAGCTTAGTATAGTTGTAATATAGCTTAATATGAGTTTCTTAACCAGTAATCATCCACCAAAACTCACAAAAGTCAAACTGCTTGTTTTACTAAAAAAGGTCAAAAGTGCAATCTCAGATTTTTTCAAAAATTGGGTGAATTTTCATGATTTTTGTGTTGTGATTTGGGATTTGAAAATTCTTGTGTGTAGACTCTACCAGCTGAACTTGTGATTTCTACAATTTTTATATTTTTATGATTTTTTTAGTTGACTAAATTGCCCTTGGAAGTGGGCTGCAGGGCAAGCTTGTGCCCTGCTTCAGCAGACCCAACTCACCCCACCAACTTTGGTGACTGTTTGTGGCTAACCCAGTGGGTCCCACACCTCATACTTAGGTCATTACAACCCCCCTCCTACCAGTGTTTGAAAGTTGACCATTGTTTTGACCATTAGACCAGTGGACCCCACTTAATTTGGCTTCCCAACTCTGTCCCATTCTGTCTCAGAAATGCAATAAGCCAACTGCTTATTTGTGTTTTGTGGCTTATTCAAGCCACTCATTTGGTTGAATCTTGCTTATTCATGTTCATGTGACTCAGAGAGACCAGTTTTAACCATTGTGGACCCCACCTTAATCCATTTGAGCTAAAAGCCTTGTGCAATCAACAAAAGTCAACTGTTTGAGTCAATAAGCTCTCAAGTGCTTATTTCTTGGCTACATCAAAAGTGTTTTCATAAAAAGTGCTTGTTTTTAGTGTATAATTAGTTTGGAAAAAGAAAAAACACCAAAAAACCAATTTTAATTATAGTGATAGCTTCTATTTAATAGGAATTATCATTTTAATTTTCTTTTTAGCTTATTTATAAGCAATATATCATTTTTATATTTTTAGTAATTCTCTTTTAGGTTAAAATAATTCTAGAAATTTTTCCAGATTTTTATTCTGTCTTTTAGTGGTATTTAGAATTAATTTTAGTTTAATTAATTAGTAATTAATATTAAGTAATTAAATAGCATAATTAGATTTTATAAAGTACAACTTAGTTTTTATAATTTTTCTAACTTTTATTTAAGTTAAAACATTTTTATAAATTTTTCTAGAATTTGTACTATTCATTTTCTATTTTTTATAATTTAATTAGTAATTAGTAAATTAGTTTAAAAATACATAAAATAAACTTTTTATAATTTTTTAGGATTCCTGTGATGGTTAATTAGATTTATAATTTTTTTTTTAAATTTTCTAAGTCTTTTTAGTATTTTAAATAAATCTAATTAGTTAATTAGTTAATAAATAGACAATTAGTAATTAATTAATAATAAATAATTAAATAGTGTAAAAATAGTTTTTCTTTTTCTTAAAATTTTCTTTATTTATTAGGATTGTAAAAATAGTAATTTTACACTTGTAACCTTTTCCGTCCATCAGTTGTACTTTTTGTTTCGTTCGTCTGCGTACGTTTTAGTAAAACGTACGTTTTTAGGTTTTAGCTCAAATCTTCTTAATCTCAATACCAGTAATCAATCACATTGCTTTCCTCAGCTATTTAATTTCATAATTCTCAAATAATTCGTATCGCAACCCTTTTCTGTGAATAATCACCTGATCACAAGTACGCTAAAGCACAATCCACACCTCGTCGGGACAGAACGACCCGGGGAAACCACTATATTCCGCGGAACATTGACTCTAGGCAGTTTGACTTGGTTGACCATCACCTGGTCAATTAGGTTGACCGTTTGGAGCCAATCAATTTTTGGCGCCACTGCCGGGGAGGTGTGCGCGTTTCTATAGCATTATTTGAGATTAGTGTTACTTCACCTCAATCACTGTACAAATACCACCACTTTTGTAAATTTTAAATCAAAACATAAAAAAGTCATTAACACTTTTCCTAAAGTGTTAAAACACCAAAAAAATTAAAAAACAACAAAACAGATCGTAACGTTTTCTGAATCGGTTTTCTTTTAAGGTGATTCTTAAAGAGAAACGATTTTAGATTACGAGACGACACCAAAAATATTTTCCAAAAGTTTTTAAACCCATACACAAAACACAAAAACATCCGTCTTTTCTTGTGAATAATAATTCTACATAAAAACCAACCGTCGCAAACCAAGACAGAACACCTACCAACTGGGGGTGTGAACATAATAAGTTCCCAAACCAAAGATATAAAACTTGCCTTTGTATCCCTGTGAGTGGTGTACCTTTCTTAAAGAAGCCACTTGCTTGCGATTATTGGTTTAAGTTCACTGTTGATTTGCCTCGATTTTGTTTTGATTGGTTTTTATCTCTAGTGCATGCGCACTCGTTCTTCAAGGTCCACGAGCCCATTACGTGAGCTTGTAAGAAAACCTAGAAGACCTCGTCGACGTTCAGCACCAACAGTCGGATCTGAGATCCGTACTGTTGCCACACCCACTGTCACCATGGCGGAAGACCGCCCCATGTGTGAGCTTCTCCAAGCACCCATCGAGGGTTACGGAGATGCCATTATTGTCCCAGCCATTGTGGCTGATAGTTTTGAGCTCAAAACCGGGTTACTTAATCTTGTAACCTCAAGTCAATTCTACGGTTTTGAGAGGGACGATCCTCATGCTCATATTCGATGGTTCAATAAAATCACATCGACCATCAAGTACAAGAATGTCCCCTGTGAAGCAATAAAACTTCTTCTCTTCCCATTCTCCTTGGAGGGACAAGCCCGAATTTGGCTTGAAAAACAACCTCCTCGATCTATTGAGACATGGGAAGATCTTGTCAAAAAATTTGTGAATGAATTCTTCCCACCTTCCAAGACCACGAGTCTTAAGAACGAAATCACCAAGTTCACTCAAAAATATGATGAATCTTTTGGTGAAGCGTGGGATCGTTTCAAAGAATTACTTCGCAAGTGTCCACATCATGGTTTCTCTGAATTGATGCAACTCGATACCTTTTACAATGGCGTGAGCCATGCTGATCAGGATTCTCTCAATGCCTCTTCGGGAGGTAATTTCTTGAGTAGAACCACAAAAGAAGCTTTGCAAATCATAGAAAACAAGTCCAAGGTCCGCTCTACACGAAGCAAACCGATTGTTTCTCAAATCAATGCGGGACCTTCTACTTCATCTTCTGTGAGTCAATCTAGCACGGATGCTAAGATTGACAAGCTCACTGAAGCGATCCAAGCTTTGGTTCTCGCTCAAACAAAGAAAGTTTCATTTCCACAACATCCTCCCCCTGCTGAGGTTAAAAAAGTGGAAGTCTATGTGACTTGTGGTGGGCCGCATGCCTACTACAATTGCATAGCTACTAATGGTACTCCATATGAAGCTCATGCTGTAGCCGGGTCCCAAAATCAAGGAGGCAATCAATATCGCCCTCCTATGGACCCTAGCTATCGTCCTAATCATCATTATCCTGGACCTCCTTGTTTTAATCAAAACCAAAATGTCTAAAACCGTGGCCAAAATCAAAATAGAGTGAACCAAGGTTATCAAAACCAAGGTAACTTCAATCAGGGTCATGGTTTTCACAATCAAAACCAAGGGTTCCAAAATCAAGGAAACTTTAATCGGAACCAAGGTCAGGGTAATTTCAATCCGGGATATTTTCATGGAAACAACAACCCTAATCAGGGTAATTTTCAAAATCAAGGTCCCAATCCGAACAATCGAGCTCCAAATATTCCTAATCCGAATCAAGCCATTGTTCCAACCGGGCCTTCATCTGACGAGTTGTTGAAACAATTCATGAAGTCCCAAGAAGAGTTGAACAAGTTGCTGGTCAGCCAGATTTCTGACATCAAGAAGTCTTTAAATGATCGACCCTCGGGCTCAGGTACTACTTTACCGAGCAACACGATTGCTAACCCGAGGGGCGATGCTAAGTCGAGCACAACACGAAGTGGTGCTTCATATGATGAACCTGCGATTCCTACTACCTCTTCTTCCTCTCCTCCAAAGGTAGTGGATCGTGAACCTGAGGTGACAAAGGACAAGGTGCAAACTCCTAGCCCACGAAGTACAGCACACGTCCAACCTCAGGTTATTCCTGAAACCAGATGTAAGCCTGGAGTTGTCTTTGATCCACCAGAAACTCCAGTGGACAACCCTAAATCCAAAACTTCTATTCCCTATCCATCACGTCTCAGTGAACAAAAGCTCCGCGAAAAAGCTAATCACCAAATGGATAAATTTTTCCAAATCTTCGAAGATTTTCATTTTGATATCAGCTTCGCGGATGCTATTCTCTTGATGCCCAAGTTTGCATCGACAATCAAAAATCTGTTGAGTAATAAAGAGAAACTCTTTGAGATGGCAAGAACTCCTCTGAATGAGAACTGCTCAGCAGTTCTTTTGAAAAAGCTTCCTGAAAAGCTTGGAGATCCCTGGAAATTCCTCATTCCTTGTACTTTCCCGGGTATGGTTGAATGCTTCGCCTTGGCCGATCTAGGTGCTAGCATTAACCTAATACCATATTCTGTGTGGAAGAAACTCTCTCTTCCCGAACTTACCCCCACGTGCATGACTTTAGAGCTTGCCGATCGTTCAATTTCTCGTCCCATTGGCATTGCCGAGGACGTATTCGTTAAAGTGGGGAAGTTCCATTTTCTGGCAGATTTTGTGATTGTTGACTTTGATGCCGATTCTAGGGTCCCTCTCATTCTTGGAAGGGGATTCCTTAGAACTGGGCGAGCTCTTATCGATGTATTTGAGCATGAGATCACATTACGTGTTGGAATGGAAGCCATAACCTTCAACCTAAATCAAACTTCGAGATACTCCTCCGATTATGACTGTGAATCGGTGAATCAAATTAATGTCATCGATGTGGCTGCTGAGGAGTATGCTCAAGAGATTTTAGGTTTCATTGATGATTCTTCGAGTGAAAACCTCACTCAGTCTTCTCACCCCATCATTGCCAATTCTTCTCCTTCCCTCACTCCGTTTGAGGGAAGTGACTTCATCTTAGAAGAAATTGAGGCCCTTCTCAAAAGTGATTCGATTTCTGATGGAATTGATAACCAAGAGATTGACCTCGAGAGGGATATTCACGTACTTGAAAAATTATTAAACGAAGATCCCTCTCCTCTTCCTGTTCTACCACAACAACTTCATAAAGAGGAGGTCAAAAATGTTGAAAAAACTGATGACTTCTCTGAGGTTGAACTTAAGGACTTGCCGCCTCATCTTGAATATGCATTTCTGGAGGGTGATGATAAATTACCCGTCATAATTGCTAAAGACTTAAGTGTTGAGGAAAAGGCTTCCCTCATAAAGGTTTTGAAGTCACATAAACAAGCAATTGCTTGGCGACTCTCCGACATCAAGGGCATTGACCCTGAATTTTGTACTCACAAAATTTTAATGGAGGACGACTTCAAACCTGCAGTCCAACAACAAAGAAGGGTGAATCCAAAAATCCACGAGGTGATTAAACAAGAGGTTTTAAAACTTCTTGATGCCGGATTGATTTACCCTATCTCGGACAGTCCTTGGGTCAGCCCAATTCATTGTGTTCCAAAAGAGGGTGGCATTACTGTTGTCACAAATGAGGAGAATGAGTTGATTCCAACTCGTTTGGTTACGGGATGGCGTGTCTGCATTGACTATCGCAAGTTAAATGACGCCACCCGTAAGGATCATTTTCCTCTGCCCTTTATGGATCAGATGCTCGAGAGATTAGCGGGGAATGAGTATTATTGCTTCCTCGACAGTTTCTCGGGTTACTTTCAGATTCCCATTGATCCGCAAGATCAGGAAAAGACCACGTTCACGTGCCCCTATGGAACATTTGCTTATAAACGTATGCCATTCGGCTTATGTAATGCTCCGGGCACGTTTCAAAGATGTATGATGTCCATATTTTCCGACATGATCGGGAAAACTATGGAGGTCTTCATGGATGATTTTTCGGTCATTGGGGATTCATTTCAATCATGCCTCTCCCATTTAGACGATATGCTAAAACGTTGTGAAGACACAAAGTTATGTCTAAATTGGGAGAAGAGTCACTTTATGGTTAAAGAGGGCATTGTCCTCGGCCATAAAATTTCAAAGAACGGGATTGAGGTTGAGAAAGCCAAAGTGGATGTCATTGCAAAATTACCTCATCCCACAACCGTGAAAGGTATTAGGATCTTTTTGGGTCACGCCGGTTTCTATCGTAGGTTTATTCAAGACTTTTCTAAAATCGCCCGGCCTATGACCCATCTCCTCGAAAAGGATGCTCCTTTTATCTTCTTCCCCGAGTGCATCGAAGCTTTTGAAACACTTAAGAAAAAGCTTACCGAGGCATCGATTCTTGTTGCCCCCGATTGGGACTTGCCCTTCGAGCTCATGTGTGATGCTAGTGATTATGCTATAGGGGCAGTCTTGGGGCAACGAAAAACAAAACATTTTCAGCCTATACACTATGCCAGCAAAACTATGACCGAGGCTCAAAGCCATTACACCACTACCGAAAAAGAATTATTAGCTGTGGTGTATGATTTTGAAAAATTCCGGCCATACTTGATACTGACCAAAAGCATAGTGTATACGGATCACTCAGCTTTGAAGTACCTTTTTGCAAAACAAGATGCAAAGCCGAGACTTCTTCGTTGGGTTCTCCTCCTACAGGAATTTGATATCATTATTCGTGATAAAAAAGGAGCTGAGAACCTAGCTGCTGATCATCTCTCCCGATTGGAGAACCCCCATCAAGATGTCTTCGAGAGGAAAGAAATTAATGAAACATTCCCTCTCGAGACACTCAATGCGGTTACCTTTCGTGGAGATTCTATTACCCCGTGGTTTGCCGACTTTGCAAACTACCTTGCGGGTAATTTTGTGGTAAAAGGGATGTCGTCCCAACAAAAAAATAAATTCTTCAAAGATGTAAAACATTACTTCTGGGACGACCCCTACCTTTTCAAAATCTGTGCGGATCAAGTCATCCGGCGGTGTGTATATGGTCAAGAAGCCACTGAAATTCTTAAGGCTTGCCATGCTGGTCCCACGGGGGGCCAGCACAATCCAAATTACACCGCCAAAAAGGTGTTTGATTCCGGTTTCTTTTGGCCCACGATTTACAAGGATGCCCAAGAATTAGTCAAATCCTGTGACGCTTGTCAACGTCACGGGAATATATCACAAAAGAATGAAATGCCTCAGAATGCAATTCAAGTTTGTGAAATTTTTGACGTTTGGGGCATCGACTTTATGGGGCCATTTCCTTCTTCTCATGGCAACAAATACATACTCGTGGTAGTTGACTACTTGTCAAAATGGGTTGAAGCGAAAGCTTTACCCACTAATGATGCCCGAGTTGTTGTAAAATTCTTGAAAGCTCTTTTCGCTTGATTTGGAACTCCACGTGCTATTATCAGTGATCGTGGTACGCACTTCTGTAATGACAAATTTGATAAAGTCATGCAAAAGTACGGTATAACTCACCGTCTTTCTACTGCGTACCACCCACAAACAAGTGGACAAGTAGAAGTTTCCAATCGAGGAATTAAGAGAATTTTGGAAAGAACTGTAGGTGAAAATCGTGCATCGTGGTCGGACAAATTAGATGATGCACTTTGGGCTTTCTGTATGGCTTACAAAACACCCATTGGGTGTACGCCTTACAAGCTTGTGTACGGGAAAGCGTGCCATCTGCCGATCGAGCTTGAGCATAAAGCCTATTGGGCTCTCAAGCATGCCAATTTTGACCTCAAAACTGCGGGTGATCACAGGAAAGTTCAACTGAATGAATTAAATGAACTTCATGATCAAGCTTACGAGAACTCTTTGATCTATAAGGAAAAGACAAAGAAGATTCATGACTCTAAAATCAAAAACCGCGTTTTCAATGTTGGTGATCGAGTCCTTCTTTTCAACTCTAGACTCAAGATCTTCTCGGGAAAGCTAAAAGCTCGATGGACTGGTCCATTCACTATCGTTAAGGTTTATCCTTATGGCACCGTCGAATTATCTCAAAATGACGGTCCAAATTTCAAAGTGAATGGACATCGTTTAAAGCACTACTTTGGAGAGGACATACCATCCATGGTTGTCCCGGATCTCCAAACTTTCCCCAAGGACAATTAAATTAGGGGATCGAGTCAAGCTAGCGACTCGATGAACAAAGACAATAGCACAATACGGGTTTTCACCCGTATCTCTGATTTCCTTCTACTTTCTACCACCCTAGTGTGGGGGAATGGCCAACCCCCCGCTAATTTGAAAATGTATATATGTATATAATTTCAAGAAAAAAGAATGTGTGATTGTATGTACAGATAAATAAAGTGAAAAATACAAAACAATATTTCCACAGTTAGCTTCGAATATTATCTTTTTACGTTCATAGGTTTGGCATAATAGCCGGGACTTTGAATATTTAGGACAATATTCATTTCTAAGTGTGGGGGGGAAATTCTAGCGAATTTTATCGTAAAATACTTTCAAATACCCCCGTTTTTTGCCAAAATTTTCAAAAATTTTTCACTTTATTTCAAAATTTTTGTGGTAATGAGTCCACCGTGTCTAAACGACAAAAAGGATTGGCTAATCCAGGAGCAAACGGCTCTTGGTAAAGATAACTCAAATCCGTTTACGGCTTGCAATTTGCCCAAAATTGTATGGTAAATCAACTCGCCATATCCCATAAAGCGAATGAGTTGGCTAGCCCACAAGATTATGGCTTGTGGTAAAGGCAGTGGAAAATCCATAATTGGTAATCAGCTCACCAAGATGTTGACTATTCCATCAAGAGCTGGCTAGTCCAGAAGCAAACGGCTTTTGGTAAAGACAAATCTAATTCGTTGACAGCTGGTGGTTTGCTAAAAATCACACGGTTATCAGGTGTGCCACAGTTCTTACACCTGGCTACTCCAGAAGTGATGGCTTTTGGTAAAGAGTTTAAAATCCATCAAGTTTTCCAAAAATATTGCTAGGGACTAGCAATAGTTTAGTGTGGGGGATTGATGATTGCGCAAACACTCATCATTTTTATCGTGTTTAAACTGCCAAAACATACAAAAACAATCGAAAAGTCATCAAAATACTTAAATTATCCCATGGATTGTGTTTTATGTGTTTTAAATGCAAAACGAGCAAAAGCAAATGAAAAACGATAAAAGTTTGCAATATTGGTAGTTTCAGTCCCCCAAGTTTTAAAATTTGTCAGAAATAGTCCCTATGCATTTATTTTGAAATAAAAGTCAACCCAAGTCCCTAAAAAATCAAAAGTTATCAAAAACAGGCTTTGGGTGAAAAATGTGGAAAGTTTACATGATTGGTCCCTGGAGTTTGGAATTTTGCAAAAACAGTCCCTGGGAGTTTTGAAAATTAAAAAAATTGCAAAAATAGGTTTTGGAATATCAAACTTGGCAACATTGGTCCTTGGTGGTACTTTGGGAGAATTACAATTTCAGTCCCTAAATTTTGTGCAATTTCAAAATTGGTCCTTGTGACTATTATACCAACCGGACCCTTAAGTTATAAAACCAAAACCAAAAACAAACCCAAAACCAAATTCAACCCCTTATTACTCCAAGCCCACCACCATCTCCCAGGCCCACTCCATCAACACCCTCAGCCCACTTCACAAACAACCCATCCGTTTAATAATAATACTACTCCAACCTCGGTCAACTTTGACCCCCCTATCTTTGACCACCCAATTTGACCTCCACCTCACCTTCACCCCCACTCACCCTACTACAAGCCAACCCCCCTCATCATCACCCCCTATTCTCCCCTGCAACACTCAAAACTCACCCCTTGCACTCCAAACCAAACACAAAACTCCAAAATACCCTCCCTGGCATCAATAATCCAAAGAAGCAGACAAAGATTTTTGGGCGCCAAGAATATTTAAACGGCTGAGATTGTTTCTTCTAATCCAATGGTCAAGATGTAAGCTGAGAAGAGTCCAAAGGTTTTCTAGAAACCCTAATATTGGGCTATAAAAGAGAAAGTGATGCAGTGGTGCTAAGGAGAGATTTTAGAGTTAATTTTAGTTAATTTCAAGAATTGTAATTTCAAATTTCACTTAAGTTTCAGTTGTAATGTATTTCAATTATCATTAATATAAGATTGCATTTTCAGAATTTCAAGTCTCATTTTATATTTCAGCTGTCTTAAAAATAATAAACATAAAAAAAAATAAATAGACAAAAAAAAAAGAAGGAGATAAAGCAGTGGAGCAGGTTGAATATTGGATGGACCTGGTAATAGAGACTCATGGGAGTCATTTAGGTTGTCCTTGGTTCATGGTATTCTGGAAGGAAAGCACATTGTGAGCAATCCTCTTATTTTCATGTTTTACTTTTCAATAGCTTAATCTTCTGTTTATTGTGGCTTATATTGTTGTTATCAGTTGTTAGTGTATGATTAAATTAAGTTTTAGATTCATTAAACCTCTTTGTATTTAAGTTAATGACCTGACTGTACCATTAGTATAATTTGGACATTTGAGTATTAGTGCTTTTAGCCTAAATTTCTGAGTTCACATAAGCTTTTTGAAACATGGTAAGTTGTTAGGAATCATTTACACCATCTGTTGTTTCTGTTTGATCAAGAAAGCTTCAAATCAGTGTAATAAAAGGGTGTTTGGGATAAGGTGTTACCCTGTGTTCCAGGGTGTGTTCATTGTTATTTTCTATTTACACAAGTCACAATTGGTCTAAAATAGTTAGCCAAGTCCTAAAAACCATCACCTTTTTCATAAATAGTCAAAATCCCATTCACTTCCCCTCATAGTTAACTGTGAGGGAAATGTGGTCACCAAACTTTTCAAATTAGTTAACAAGTAGTAAATGTAGCTTAGTATAGTTGTAATATAGCTTAATATAAGTTTCTTAACCAGTAATCATCCACCAAAACTCACAAAAGTCAAACTGCTAGTTTTACTAAAAATGGTCAAAAGTGCAATCTCAGATTTTTGCAAAAATTGGGTGAATTTTTGTGATTTTGGTGTTGTGATTTGGGATTTGAAAATTCTTGTGTGTAGACTCTACCAGCCGAACTTGTGATTTCTACAATTTTTATATTTTTGTGATTTTTTTTAGTTGACTAAATTGCCCTTGGAAGTGGGCTGCAGGGCAAGCTTGTGCCCTGCTTCAGCAGACCCAACTCACCCCACCAACTTTGGTGACTGTTTGTGGCTAACCCAGTGGGTCCCACACCTCATACTTAGGTCATTACAACCCCCCTCCTACCAGTGTTTGAAAGTTGACCATTGTTTTGACCATTAGACCAGTGGACCCCACTTAATTTGGCTTCTCAACTCTGTCCCATTCTGTCTCAGAAATGCAATAAGCCAACTACTTATTTGTGTTTTGTGGCTTATTCAAGCCACTCATTTGGTTGAATCTTGCTTATTCATGTTCATGTGACTCAGAGAGACCAGTTTTAACCATTGTGGACCCCACCTTAATCCATTTGAGCTAAAAGCCTTGTGTAGTCAACAAAAGTCAACTGTTTGAGTCAATAAGCTCTCAAGTGCTTATTTCTTGGCTACATCAAAAGTGTTTTCATAAAAAGTGCTTGTTTTTAGTGTATAATTAGTTTGGAAAAAGAAAAAACACCAAAAACCAATTTTAATTATAGTGATAGCTTCTATTTAATAGGAATTATCATTTTAATTTTCTTTTTAGCTTATTTATAAGCAATATATCATTTTTATATTTTTAGTAATTCTCTTTTAGGTTAAAATAATTCTAGAAAATTTTCCAGATTTTTATTCTGTCTTTTAGTGGTATTTAGAATTAATTTTAGTTTAATTAATTAGTAATTAATATTAAGTAATTAAATAGCATAATTAGATTTTATAAAGTACAACTTAGTTTTTATAATTTTTTGAACTTTTATTTAAGTTAAAACATTTTTATAAATTTTTCTAGAATTTGTACTGTTCATTTTCTATTTTTTATAATTTAATTAGTTTAATTGGTAATTAATTAATAATTAGATTAATAATTAGTAAATTAGTTTAAAAATACATAAAATAAACTTTTTATAATTTTTTAGGATTCCTGTGATGGTTAATTAGATTTATAATTTTTTTTTAAAATTTTCTAAGTCTTTTGAGTATTTTAAATAAATCTAATTAGTTAATTAGTTAATAAATAGACAATTAGTAATTAATTAATAATAAATAATTAAGTAGTGTAAAAATAGTTTTTCTTTTTCTTAAAATTTTCTTTATTTATTAGGATTGTAAAAATAGTAATTTTACACTTGTAACCTTTTCCGTCCATCAGTTGTACTTTTTGTTTCGTTCGTCTGCGTACGTTTTTGTAAAACGTACGTTTTTAGGTTTTAGCTCAAATTTGTTAATCTTAATACCAGTAATCAATCACATAGCTTTCCTAAGCTATTTAATTTCATAATTCTCAAATAATTCGTATCACAACCCTTTTCTGTGAATAAACACCTGATCACAAGTACGCTAAAGCACAATCCACACCTCGTCGGGACATAACGACCCGGGGAAACCACTATATTCCGCGGAACATTGACTCTAGGCAGTTTGACTTGGTTGACCATCACCTGGTCAATTAGGTTGACCGTTTGGAGCCAATCAAGGGTGCCTATAGTCTTTTGAGAAATTACTATGGTTAACCCTATTTGTGTAATTCCGAACTGGTTTGTTATCTCTTGGTCTATTCTCCCTATGACTTGGTTGTGCAGTTCTGGTCTTTGGATATTTACTTAAGTATTCTGAATGATAATCACTGTCTTTAATCAAAATGATGAGGACTATAATATACATAACAGACTTTTGGACCAAAATCCCCAAATCCCTTTCCATAAGATTTTCTAAAATTAGCAGTATTTTGAAAGTATTTTCTTGGAGGTACTGCTGAGTGATCAGCAGTACTTTGAAAAGTGTTTGAAGGTACTGCTTGTTTTGAAATTTTTTTCTCATCAACCTTAGGTGCTTCAATAGATTTTTCTAAAGTTTCAGGATTAGATTGACTTTTAAGCTTATTCCTAAACTCTAGATTATCTACCCCATAACAAGAAACATCTTTTCTAGGTGGTTGAAAGCTACCTGGGGGATTAGGAACTGCATTATATCCCTTGTCTTTCTTAAATTCAGGAGGTGTTGGACTAGGGTATTCCTCACCACTAAAAGTGTTTTCATCTAAACTTATGAACTCTTCATCACTTGTGGAGGTATCTACTATAAGATTTAGTTCCTTACTCTTAAATGGAATGCCTTCATTGCTATCATTATCATAACCTAGGCTAGTTTTAATGTTTGATGTTCTTTGCTTTTCAACAAATTGAACATGTGACAGACCTGATTCATTCTAAACAGCAAGTTTTTCTAATAATTTATCTCTCTCAGCAGTAACTTTCTCTAGTTCAGACACCTTACATCCTAGTTTCCATTTACTCAACTTAACTTGCTATTCCTGTTGCTTATATGTTTCAGCCCATGCTACTTCATTGTTTTCATGTGTAATTATTTTGGCCTCCATTGACTCTAAAGTCAATTGATAGCTAGTTATCTCAGCCCTAGCCCTTTGAAATTTATCTCTTTCAGCTACATATTCACTAAGTAACTTTTGATACATATCATTGCACTTAGAGCATACCTCAGAGCTAGTGGATGAACTTGGTGAAGTAGCTACCATAGCAAGTTGAACATGATCTTCTTCAAACTCCATGCTCCAATCAAAGCTTCCTAGACCATCTCTTGACTCCAAAGCAGCATATCCAGGCTCTTCATCAAATGTTGTGCTCCAGTCTTCCAATGCAACCATTGAATAGGTTACTGGTTCATCATCAAATTCATTGGACCAATCAATCTCTGACAGATTCTCTTGAGCGACCAAAGCTTTTGGTTTTGGTTCAGTAATAGGAATCTCTTTTCATTCAGGCTTGGGTGGTTCAATCATCTTGTTTGCTTGATACTTTGCAAATTTGCATTCCCTTGCAAAGTGACCAGTCCTTTGACAATTAAAGCACTCAATTTTGGACTTATCAAATGTTATTCCCTGTTTAGCTCTGAAATTGATGCCTTTTCCAGTCTTATTCACATACTTCTTGATCCTTGCAGTGAGCATGGCAACTTGCCATCTGATATCAATTTCTTCCAAAGCATCATCATCTAT
Source organism: Artemisia argyi (assembly GCA_030686995.1). NCBI lineage: Eukaryota > Viridiplantae > Streptophyta > Magnoliopsida > Asterales > Asteraceae > Artemisia > Artemisia argyi. The sequence continues at coordinate 123,022,977 of CM060708.1, read as the reverse complement.
TTGCAATACATCCTCTTGATAGGTTACAGGTAGAGATGCTTGTTGAGCAAAGAATGAACATAGAACATCATCTGACGTGGGGGTAATTGATTGTGATGAAGTGGTAGTGACCATAGTTGTACATGGAACCTGAGTTTCAGTCACAGTACTTTGGACAGGATAAGCAGTACCTTTGTTGGAAGTACTGCTTCTGTTTTCAGAACTGACAAAAGCAATGTTTTAGGGTTTCTGATGTGTGCTTGAACCTGTAGTACCATTCATCTCATGCTCATATACCTTCAGATTGTTGTAGAGATCATCAAAGTCCATTGTATCCAGCCCTGGTTGTCCTCTGATCATAGTAGCAACTACATGCCATGCTGATGGCAAGCTTCTCAAGAACTTCAAATTAGCATCTTCAACTGATGCCTCAGCATCATATAGTTCTAGCATACTCAGAAGATTTTGGAATCTTTCATAAGCAGAATCAAGAACTCTCTTTCACCAACAGTGAAAGTTTCAAATTGTTGCTTCAGCAAATTTCTGTGCATCTTCTTGGAAGCATCATTACCTCCAAACTTCTTCTTAATTGCAGCCCATAGTTTTTTGGCATCCTTGGCATCATGAAACTTTAATAAGTGACCATCAGGGATAGCAGAGAGCAGTATGTTGAGAGCTTTGTCTTGATTTCTTTTGGTAGCAGCTGGTATGGTTGGTTTAGGTGGTGTTGGTTGTCCAGGAATCTCCACTGGTTCTTCAATTTGCATATTACCATTGACAATCACATCCCATAGTGCATGGTCTGTGATAGCAATGTACTGCCTCATCTTCATGGCCCATAAGTTATATTCTCCCTTTTTAACAGTTAGAATTCTAACAGCATTGATTGATGGAGCAGGTGCAGCCTCTGTCGACATCTTGAAGGGTTTGTAGTATAATCAGTTTAAAGGTTTTTCTTCTTAATCAGAGTTTCCAACACAAGCTCTGATACCACTTGTTGGATCGATATACTCTGACCAAACTACTTTGTAGCTTGTAAAGGTTTAATAATATTAAGTAAACTTAACACTATTAATATTGAAACACTGTTTAACCTTGTAAAGTATGCGGAATCTACTAACACAAAGCTTAAGAAGAATCTTTATATTAACCAAACTTTGAACCTGCTTTGTTACACAGATTCACTAACAATCCCTAACTATTATCGACTTTAAACAACTCTAAAATGTATATCGACTAATACCTCTTAAGGCTCTTTATATAGATAACCTTAAGTTGGTTTACAACATATAACTTGAATGATAAGTCATTATCCCTAACTAATTCTAGAATATTTGTTCAATATTAATCCTTTAACTAATATTGCACTTAAGTCCTTGTATCCTTCGAAGTACTTTGAACATTCTTCAGTAAACAGCAGTACTTTGACTTTTATCTTCAGCAGTACTTTGACTTTATTCTTCATGCAGCAGTACTTTGACATACAGAAGTACCTTGATCTTTTATATCCCAACACATGTCAGCATTAGCAGATTGAACTCCAGCAACATCATCTCTTAGTGTATCATCTCCAAAAATAGTATCAATAGGTTCACTAAGAAGCACCCCTAAATCCGCAACCAAATTCTGAGCATCAACTGACACTTTTGATTTCTTTCCTATATAAGATCTGGGTTGTCTCCTGTGATACATGAGAGGTCCCTGGGGCTTATGAGTGGCAGTAGTGGTAGGTACAGGTGGAGGTGAGGGTTGAGCCAAAGTCACATCAGCTAAGACACAAAGAGAGTCAAACTGCACATCTTTTGATTCAATCACCACTTGCCTCTGTCTCTTTTGTCCAAGTTGACTTTCAAAAGTTTGAACCTTTGCAGTTAGCATATCTATTTGACCACCCAAATTTGCTTTTGTTTCTTTGAGTTCTTTCTCCATGTCATCAACCTTCTTTACATACCTGTTAAGTAAAGCATACACATTGGTGAGAGTAATTGGGTCCTTAGCTGCATCAGCAGGCATACCGGGTGATATAGAAGCCTCATTGGACCTAACAGGAGAAAGATGAAAATCATCAGTAGTATGAGTTTCCTGAACCAAAGACTCTCTAACAGGACTAGGAGACTCCTGCCTTTGGAAAGTCAGTGGCTCAGAATGAGTATTAGACTCATATGCAAACACTGATTCAACATGAGGTTGCGTAGGGTCAATACTAGGCTCAAACAAGGTTTCATCTGTATCATTGGGCATAGGAGAGGATGGTGGAGTGACAACTGTATCAACACTAGCAGAAAGAGCTAGACCCTCATCTGGAGTAGGAGGCCTAGGGGATGGTAAGGGTTGATCACCAGCATCAGCTGATGCATTTACATCAGCAGTATGGGATGTGCCAGCATCAGCAGCTGCTGATGCACTTGCATCAGCAGCATTAGGACTAGTTGGATATTACCATCAACAGCATCCCCTACATCAGCAGCTTCATTGCCAACGGGCAACATAGCAGCTAATAAAGGCCAATAGTCCCTAGTATAACCAGATTTCATACTAGAAAACAACTTAGCAGATAATTCTATAACAGGCCTATGAGTTCTATTTTGAGTTTCAATGCCTACAATTATCTTAAGAAACTAGGATACATAAGAAATTTATGTTTCTTAGCACTAACATTACTAAGTAGACCATCAAATATAAACTTAGAAAAGTTATAGATGATACCCTTAGACAGACATACAATACCACAAGCAAGTTCTGTTAAGAATTGATCCCATCCACCTGTCTTTGGACTGAGACACTGAAGTAGAGTGTGCACCAAAAATCTCCATTATGGACAGAGTTTGTTTTTGTGCCACACCTTTGAGTTATCAGGATGATAACCAATATCCTCCATCCCAGCAAGAATTTCATCATAGTTGGTATGATACTCCCCATCAGCATCAGCCAATTGAAGTTATATCCTGACCAACGATTCAGTAACCACATACTCTACACCATCGATAGTGGCCATAATCTCTGTGGGATGACCTTCATGATTTCTAGTTCGAGCAGTTCCCCAAAATTGTTGCACAAGAGATTCACAAATCAGAGTCGGGTATCTGGTGAGAGCAAAACGAATCTTAGACGTAAGCAAAAAATCCACCATAGGGTCAAATACCTCATGACCCTCCACCATTACCAGGAAAGCAACTTTGTTGTGATTACTCTTGAACTGTAAAGCCTCCATTAGAAGATGTGCTAGGCAAAGGTGTAAATGTGAAGTTTGGGAGACGAGTTTAAAATTTGACAAGAGGGAATCAGTTAATTTGGGCGTGGGATATTCACGTTTAGGTTATATGTGGTAATTTCCAAACGTGGAAGGTAATTGTCAAAAATCGTGGAACGAATATTTGACCAATTTTGACTTTTAACAATTTCCCAAATTAAAAACCAAACTAACTGTATCAGTGGTAACCAAAAGTCAATCAGCGGAAATCCTTGGTCAATCCGCAGTATTCCAAATTATTGACCGTGGTCAACAAATAATCCCTTTCAGCAGAAACCAAAGTCAATCAGCAGAAACCTTATGGTCAATCTGTAGATACACCCCATCAGGAGAAACCACACTTTAGTAAAAATCTCTTGTGTTGGTCAAACTTTCTTTCCCAATTACATTGCAACCGCCTAGCATTAATTGTCATTAACTGTTGTCAAAAACTAATTGAACTTGGGTTATAAATAGGAGTTAAAAATCCCCGAATCACACCAACCAAGTTATTGATCCCTAATTTACCATCACACGCTTTACTCAATAGCAACCATGAACCCAAAACCAGAAATCATTAACATATCCTCTGATTCATCTTCAGATTCTGAATCCCTAACATCACCATCAGAGGATCTTGTGTTGGTCAAACTTTCTTTCCCAATTACATTGCAACCGCCTAGCATTAACTGTCATTAACTGTTGTCAAAAACTAATTGAACTTGGGTTATAAATAGGAGTTAAAAGTCCCCAAATCACACCAACCAAGTTATTGATCCCTAATTTACCATCACACACTTTACTCAATAGAAACAATGAATCCAAAACCAAAAATCATTAACGTATCCTCTGATTCATCTTCAGATTCTGAATCCCTAACATCACCATCAAAGGATCTTGAAAACATTCCTCCCTGTGTATATGATTCCGATGCTGCAAAGGAATTAGAAGGACGATGGGAAGCATAAGAAAGGGCTGTTGGCAATCCTCCATCTATTCCACTAAGTGATGAAGGTCCATCTTCAGAAGATCCCAATCCTTGGATACCAATCCGACCTCCTCCTCGTGAACTCACATCTCCCTTCATCTGTACCTCATCAGATGAAGAAGAACCCAAAACAATCCTCCTGCCACACCATCAGAAGAAGATCTTTCCAATATCCCACGCTGGGTGTATGACTTAGATGCTGATGATTCAACCGAGCTTCTAGAGTCAACCTTCAACCGTTTGATGCATCAAGAAATAGAGAGAGCCGCTGCTTCATTCCTGAACTAACCAGTGTCTGAGAGATCCGAATCATCCCAACCACAACCATCAGCTAGAACAAGAAGGTCAAATCCTCCTCTCCCAAGGTCAAGGGAGGTTGTTATTGGACTACCCTGTCACAGAATGTATGAGACATTCACTAAGGACAAAGGTAAGAGGAAAGCTACTGATGGGAAGGGGAAAAGGAAAGGAAAGATGAAGTAGTGATGTTAGGAGTGGTAGCTTTTGGGTATAGGTTGTTAGGTTGCTGTGAATGTTTGTTTGTCTTTTGTCAGGGGTCTTGTAACACCAATCATATGTAACTTTGAATCATCATTAAAAAAATTATATTTCCCCTGTTTTATCATATGTTGTTTGTTTCCCCTGTGTGCTTGAAAGATATTTGGCTCATTTCCACGGATAAGAACCAATTACACAGAGCTGCAAAAACAAGTTGACAAAACAAAGACACACAATCCAAACTAAACAACGAAAGGTTAGTCTAAATAAGATTAAACCTGCAAAACAAAGTTAGTAAATACATAAGTTACAATATAAATCCTCCCCAGAGGCATATGCCTCCCCTTTGGCCTATGCCTCCCCTCAAACCAAGCATTCAAGTGTTAACCATCCCAATGTGGACCACTAAGTTATAAAACCTAGGTCCATCAAAAGCTTTTGTGAACAAGTCTGCCACATTATCATCAGTATGAATCTTAAGCACCTGAATTAAGTGTTTTTCATTTGCATCCCTGAGAGGATCACTTGATTTGATCACACACTATAGGTGTTGGACCGTTTAATGTGTAAATATGATACTTTGAGTGAATATGATTAAGTATGCGGAATCTACTTTAACCACACTTAGGATGTTTATTGGAAATGGAACTGTGATGTTTGTGTTTTATATAACAAAGAACAATGAAAGTATTTCACCAAACGATTCAATATTATTCAAAATAATACGAGTGATCTTCACTATCACCAGGGTTACAAAGACCTTGAATCTTGTGTTTTGTTCTATTGTTTTTCTTTATGTATATCTCTACTCACATCTATTTTCTGCACTTGCATACACGTACTTAAGTCATATCTAAGATCTTCCTTTTATAGTCCAAGGAAAAGATCTTTTACAATCTATATGACTCATCTTTATTACTAGTTTATGACTAAACTTCATTCTAGCTAGATGATGACTTATCATGTCAGTCATTAAGATACAACATGTATCTAGGATTACAACTCACTTGGAGTGTTCAATTTGATGACTACAACAAAGATATTATCTTGTATATGAATCAGTAGAATAAGTCGTACTTATCTACACAGCTGTTGCATGAGTCATAGCAATATCAGCATAATCCATCAGCAGAAACACTATCAGTAGAAACCTTCTTCAGCAGAATCCATCAGTGGAAACATGCTTTGTGCTTTATCAGCAGAAACATACTTGATGTATTTCCTTAAACCTTTATGCTGATTCTTCTGATTATTTAATTCCCAACAATCCTCCCCTAAACATGTGAATTACATTCAAACATGTTTTTCTGAATTAAATGAGGACTTTGTGAAGATCTTTCAAACACTTCATTGTCAGACTGTGATCTGAACTTTCTTCTCTTTTGAGTGATTGAATGTCTTTCTCTGTAACTCATCTGCTTTCTGTTCTTTGCTCCAATCTTGGACTAAAAGATGGTGCAATTTTCAATTTGAAGAATTATAAGAGGCAATGATGCTGTGTATCTTGGATGCTTGTTTCAAGAAATAGAAATCATCTTTCAGCATGTCTTTGGAAGTAATGAACAAACATAGTGAACTGAATTTGAAACCTTTAATCTTTTGATCTAGATAGAACTTTCTCCTATCAGCTCTGTTCTTGTTCTTTATCAGTAGAAACCATGTCATCATCTTATATGCTCTTATCTTTTTCTTCTTTTTCTTTGGTTAATCTTCCTTTAAAGGGCTTTTTGTAACCTCCCTTGAGATTTATTTCTCTCCTGAGCAATTTCCTCCCCTGTTTGGAAGATCTCTCACAATCATATCATATCATCTGATCTAGCAATTTACATGTTTTCAGACAATTTGTACATGAAGCCATCAATTCCTTAAGAGTTTAAATGCTGCCCTCATCACTTCTAGGTGTGTAACCTCCTATGAGTGGTGAATCACAGAGCATTGACTCATAATCCATCATTAGATGATTTTCTGAGCCTCTTTGAAAATACTTTTTAAGAATTATTTGACTTAGCAGTATGAATCATGATTTTATGATTAAAAATCATACTGCTTCTAACCATTTTGAAGGGATTAAGTGTGGTAACTAACACTTAATCAAAATTTCGGTTTAATGCAACCTCTGGTTGTGTGAGAACCAATGTTTTCAGTTATAAATAACTGCCTGTGTACAGATAAACCTATTCAAAAGGCTTTCTTTACAGGGTTTCCAGCTCGTGGCATTTGTTACCTCTAACACAAGTGTTAGATTCACTTTTGCTCGCTGTTCTTTCTATCAGATATCCGTTGATTAGTCACATTATACCTGAGAGTATAAAATGATAGAAAGTGAGTTGTATCAGTTATTAACTGATCAACTAAATCATCAATTCAATGTGAAACATCATAATCAGGTTCCAAGAAAGAATTTTTAAGGAGTTTTGAAATCCCAAACTCTTTCTATCATGAACCTATTATATCAGTAGAAATGATCAGCAGATTTCACTTGAAATAGCCTTTGAGCTCAAACATTCATACCTGAAATTGTTAGTCTAAAACCAAAAGAACAAAGTACAAAGTACTTGTCTTGAATTTAGAATTATGCATAGGACTAACTGTATGAATAACTTTTAATTGGTAATAGTAGTTTTAAATGACAAAGTTAGATGCATTAACAAAATCTATATACAAGAACACACTATATTGAAAATTTTTAAAGATTAAGCATTCCAATACCTGCTACCAAGTACTGAAATCTACCAACATCAAAAGCTTTTGTAAGAAGATCTGCAAAGTTTTGTTCTGAAGCAATTTTCATTACTTGAATTAACCTCTTTTCATTGCAATCTCTAATAAAATGATGTCTTATTTCAATGTGTTTTGTTTTAGAATGTTGCACTGGATTTTTAATAATGCAAATTGTACTACTATTATCAATATGAATAATGGTATGTAAGAAATTGTACTTATAGTCAAGAAGTTGGTTTTGAAGCCATAGGACTTGACCACAACAATTTGCAACAGCTACATATTCAGCTTCAGTTGTTGAAGTAGCCACCATTGTCTGCTTCTTACACTGCCATGAGATAAGTCTGCACCCAAGGAATTGACATCCTCCAGTTGTTGACTTTCTGTCCAAGCTAGCACCAACATAATCACTATCTGAGTATGCTACCAAGTCAAAAGATGACTCCTTAGAATACCACAAACCCAACCTAGGTTGACCCTTGAGATATCTAAAAATTCTCTTGACTGCTGTTAAATGAGAAACCTTAGGAGTTACTTGATATCTTGCACAAGCACAAACAGAGAACATGATATAAGGTCTTGATGATGTGAGATACATCAAAGAACCTATCATAGATCTGTATGTGTGTACATCCACATTAGTTCCTTCTATATCTTTAAGAAGTGGCTTCTCAGGATCCATTGGTGTGCTTGCTGTTTTGGAATCAGCAAATTGAAACTTTCTAAGAATCTCTGCAACATATTTGTCTTGACTAATAAAGATTCCTTCTCTTGATTGTTTAACCTGCAGACCCAAAAAGAATGTAAGTTCCCCCATGGAACTCATCTGAAACTTATTGTGCATAAGCTTCTCAAACTCCAAACACATATCCTTCCTTGTAGATCCAAAGATGATATCATCCACATACACTTGAACTAGCAAAAGATCCTTCTTATGCTTCTTGGTGAAAAGTGTCTAATCTATCTTGCCTCTTTGAAATCCATTTGAAATTAAGTAGGAAGCCAGTGTTTCATACCAAGCTCTTGGTGCCTGATGTAGGCCATATAGAGCTTTAACAACCTTGTACACTTTGTCTGGATGGTCAGGATCAACAAAACTAGGAGGTTGTGAGACATACACCTCCTCTTCAATAGTACCATATAAGAAAGCACTCTTGACATCCATTTGATAAACTGTGAATCCCATAAATGAAGCATAAGCCAAAAAGAGTCTAATGGCTTCAATCCTTGCTACTGGAGCAAAAACTTCTTCATAGTCTATCCCTTCTTCTTGTGTGTACCCTTGAGCTACTAATCTAGCTTTATTTCTTATCACTATGCCCCTTTCATCCCTTTTATTCCTAAAAACCCATCTAGTGACAATTACCCTTACACCACTTGGTAAATCAACTAGCACCCATACCTTTTGAATCTTAAACTGAAGAAGCTCCTCTTGCATAGCCTCCAACCAGCTTGAATTCTCTAGGGCTTTATGAATATTCTTTGGTTCATCTTGTGAGAGAAAACATACAAATAAGCAAGAGTTTGAAAACTCATGCTGTTTTGAAGCATAAAGGGCATCAAGAAGCCCTTGTTGATCTGAAGACATCAATTGTTGTCTTGTCTTCACTCCTGATTGTACATCTCTAATTACATTGTCCAGGGAGTGGACTTTGTGAATCCTTGAGTGTGGAGTAGAAAGAACTTGATAATCAGGTGGAAGGTTGTTGAAATCCACCTCATTTTCTGAAAGATTTGCTTGTGTTTCTTTTGATGGTCCATCAGCAGAAACATTTTGCTCATCAGCGGGAACGATTTGCTTATCAGCAGAAACAGCAGTGTTACTTCTGACTTGAAACTCTTGTTCCTTAGTTCTATCTTTCTTGCATTCATCTTCAACATCTTCTTTAGATTTACCAGAAGAAGATTCACCATTAATTGAAGTTGAATCCACACTTGTATTTGTCCATATTGGCATCATCACATAATCTTGATTTGCCTCATTCTCTAATCCTTCTCCATTTGTTGCATCAGCAGTTTGTGAACCTGAAAATTCATTAGTTTCTGCAACAAAAGGCACATAATTCATTGATTTGGATAGAGATTCAAGATCAAATAGCCATTTGGGACCTTGACCTTCTACATTGGTTTTATTTTCCAAAAACTTCACATGTAGATTTTCCTCTACTCTTCTAGTTCTCATGTTGTATACTCTGAATGCTTTGCTATTGATAGAATATCCAACTAAGAATCCTTCATCTGCTTTTCCATCAAACTTTCCAAGATAGTCTAAGGTATTTAGAATTATCACATGACATCCAAAGGGTCTAAGAAATCCTATTTCAGGAGTTCTACCTCTAAAAAGTTCATATGATGTCTTATTGTGAGGTTTTACAACTAAAACTCTATTTTGAACATAGCAAGCAGTATTGACTGCTTCTGCCCAAAAAGTTATAGGCAACTTAGAGTCAGCTAACATAGTTCTAGCAGCTTCTATTAGTGTTCTATTTTTCCTTTCAGCAACTCCATTCTGTTGTGGAGTTCTTGCAACACTAAATTCTCTTTTAATACCTTTTTCTTTGCAGAAATCATCCATAACTCTATTCTTAAATTCTGTCCCATTATCACATCTAATGAATTTTACTCTTTTGCTTACTAGGTTTTCTATCTCAGTAATGAAGGTCTTAAGGATGCTAGAAGTTTCATCCTTAGTTCCTAAAAAGAATACCCATGTAAATCTACTAAAGTCATCAGTAATAACTAGACAATATCTCTTATGCAACAAACTTCTAACATTTGTAGGACCAAATAAGTCCATATGCAGCATAAACAATGATTGATTGATAGAGTTAAAAATTTTGGGCTTACAAGTGGCTTTATGTTGTTTGCCTTTAAGACAAGCAATGCATGTTTGATCATTTTCAAATCATTTTTGAGGTAAACCTCTTACCAAACCATCTTTGACAATCTTATTTATGGTTTTGAAGTTAATATAACCAAGCCTCCTATGCCATTTCATAGATTCATCCAATGTGGCCTTAGCAATAAGAAAAGTAAGAGAATCTTTTGGAACAATTTTCTTCATATCAACACTGTACATGTTGCCTTTTCTTGGAATTCTAAGAAGTGCTTGACTTTCATCAGGCATCTTAAAATCAGAAGAAAATACAAGACATTCAGTGTCAGTAAAGAGAACTTTGTTCTTGTTGTCACACATTTGTGAGATACTAAAAAGATTATACTTAAGCTCTTGCACATAGTACACATCTTAAAAATCTAATTTACGGGTTTTAATAGTACCTTTACCAGTAATTTTTCCTCCAATTCCTCCTCCAAAGGTAACATAGCCTCCATCTACTGATTGAAAATTTGAGAGATAAGACTTGTTGCCTGTCATGTGCCTTGAACATCCACTATCTAAGAATCCTTGATCTTCAGTATCTGCTGATGAATGTCCCTGCACATAAATAAAGGAATTAGTTTTGTTTTGGGATCCAAACCATATCTGACTTGGATCCGCCTCTTGCATCAATAAAATGTAATCTTTTGAGAATAGTTGATGCAACATTGGATTTAGGAATCCAACATGCTGAGGCCTTAACAGCATTTGCCCTGTTTCCCTTAGCAGTGATATGAACTGTTTGGCTATCAGCAGAAACTGATGGCTTTGTAGTTGTATCCTTTGGTCTCCAAACTTGTTTTTGGACCACTGCTTTTGTTTGAATGGGCCTTTGAACAATATTAGATGCATGTTTGAAAGTTGTTTTTGCACCCTTAATTGTTGATTTTGGGTAAACAGTCATATATGGTTTTTCAGCAGAAACCATTTTCCTTTCAGCAGGAATAGTTTTTGCTCTATCAGCAAGAACTGCTTTTGTGACTGTTTTGAGTTTTTATTTTTTAGAATTAGAGTGAAAATGAGATTTAGGTGTTTGCCTTTTGTAGTTCACTCTATTACTTTCATACCCATATACCCAGTGATTACAGAAAGCTGCAAGATGGTCAAAACTACCACATGTGTAACAAGCTTTGTTATCTCTTTGTTGGAGAGACTTGAGGCTATACCAATTCCTTTGGTTACCTCTGGGCTTGTTTATGGTTCTATATTGTTCACAATATCTTATTGGTTTCCTAACATGTTTAACTTTGTTTTTAGGCTTTTCAGTACTATGTTTGACTATTTAGGAACACTTGTTCCTGCTTTCTTAATCACTTCAGGTTTAGACATAACTTGTTTAACCTTTTTATCATCAGATGTTGAGTCCTCAATGATTGGACCATCTAACTTTCTACAAGAACACACCTTGTCCTTAGGGAGTGAAGTTTTACTTAAACTTTCACTTTCTTTCAAAGGTTCATTATCAACTACATTAGTCTTTAGTTGAACTCCATATTTGAATTCAGGTAGTTGAAATTCAGGTAATCCTGTATGTTCTAGGTCAATTCCTTGGGGTGAAGGAATACCTCTATATGGTGGAGGAACAGATTTGTATCCAACACCAGACTTAGCTTTATTAATTACTTGACATTCAATTAAGTTAGTCACACCCTTAGATGCATAATCTAGTGTTTCTACACTCATTTGAATATTCTCTTTAGCTTTACTAAGCCTATCTACTTCAGCTTTCAAGTTACTAATGTCATTATTTTTAAACATTATTTCTCTTTCAAGAAGAATTTTGACATCAGTAAAGGTAGATTCATTTGTTCGAAAATGTATAACTTGTTCCTCTAGAGTAGCTATACCTCTTTTATGATTAGTTAAGCTATGAGCTGTATCAATTAACTCTTTTCTTTGATTCTCATAACGTTAGGTTAAGGTTTCTAAACTTTTAAGAGCAGAACAATTATTTGAACAAACTTTATCAGATTGTACCTCTGTAGAGAAAGCCATAAGAGCTGTCTGAGGAGAAGCTTCTTCTTCTTCATCAGCTGTAAAGCTCCAATCAAATCCTAATCCATCAATGGCTACCATAGCCTTTGGATTGGTTGATTCCCCTATCTTGGACTTGCTTCCAAAACCTCTATTCTTGCTATCTTGCTGCCTTGGCCTTCTACATTCTCTTGAGAAGTGCCCCAACATATGACAGTTATAGCATTCTATCTTTGACTTGTCAAAACCAGCAGTATCATTGCTGCTGATGGTGAGTTTCTTCCCCGTCCTCTGATAGAATTTCTTAGCCCTCATGCTAAGAAGAGAAATTTGCCATTTTAGGTCCATCTCTTCTAAATCATCATCATTGATTTCTAGAAGATCTTCATGAGTAAGCATGGACCCATTATTCTGGCTTGTGAAAAAGGCACAACAAGCCTTTTCATCCAATATACCAAAGGTACTGCTTGATGAACTAGCAGCACCAGCTCCACTATCAACCTTTTCATCTTTAACTGGGTTTGAGATACTAGGAGATGACATAAAAGCCATGTTCCTAGTATATGAACTAGAGACACCAGTTTTCTTTACTTCTTGTTCCACAATTTTAAAGTTGCTATACAAATCCATAAGATCCATAGTGTCTATGTCTGGTTTAGTCTTCCAAACAACAACATGCATAGCTCACTCTTCTGGTAAGCTTCTCAGAAATTTTGAGTTTAAATCTTCTTGAGGTATGTCAACCCCAAGAACAGCAAGTTGGCTCACAATTTTCTGTAGCCTTGTAAACATGTGGTCAAGAGATTCATTAATGGTTGATGAGAAATTTTCAAACTGCTGCTTGAGAAGGGTTTTCTGGGTTTTCTTGGTGGCTTCATTCCCTCCATACCTTGCAACAATTGCCTCAAATAATGACTTGGCATCTTTGAATTTGCTGAAGTTTATAAGTTGATCATTTGGAATGGTCATCATCAGCATACTTCTGGCCTTGAGGTCATTCTTCTTATTTATTCTTTCATCAGCAGTTGTAGGGATAGTTTGAACAACTGTAATTTCCATACCTTCAACTGTTGATAAAGTGGTTGTGGTTTTGAAAGAGTTTCCATCTTCAATGATTTCCCAGAGAGTGTAATCCTGAACCTGGAAAAACTGTTCTATTCTTAACCTCCACAATTCAAACTCATTCTGTTTGAGAACTGGCAACTTTGCAGCAACATTTGTTTGAATAGATTCTGTGTCCATTTCTTCTTCTTCTTCTTCTAAATCAAAAGTATCAACCTGTCTCTGATACCAACTGAGAGGATCACTTGATTTGATCACACACTATAGGTGTTGGACCTTTTAATGTGTAAATATGATACTTTGAGTGAATATGATTAAGTATGCGGAATCTACTTTAACCACACTTAGAATGTTTATTGGAAATGGAACTGTGATGTTTGTGTTTTATATAACAAAGAACAATGAAAGTATTTCACCAAACGATTCAATATTATTCAAAATAATACGAGTGATCTTCACTATCACTAGGGTTACAAAGACCTTGAATCTTGTGTTTTGTTCTATTGTTTTTCTTTATGTATATCTCTACTCACATCTATTTTCTGCACTTGCATACACGTACTTAAGTCATATCTAAGATCTTCCTTTTATAGTCCAAGGAAAAGATCTTTTACAATCTATATGACTCATCTTTATTACTAGCTTATGACTAAACTTCATCCTAGCTAGATGATGACTTATCATGTCAGTCATTAAGATACAACATGTATCTAGGGTTACAACTCACTTGGAGTGTTCAATTTGATGACTACAACAAATATATTATCTTGTATATGAATCAGTAGAATAAGTCGTACTTATCTACACAGCTGTTGTATGAGTCATAGTAATATCAGCAGAATCCATCAGCAGAAACACTAGCAGTAGAAACCTTCTTCAGCAGAATCCATCAGTGGAAACGTGCTTTGTGCTTTATCAGCAGAAACATACTTGATGTATTTCCTTAAACCTTTATGTTGATTCTTCTGATTATTTAATTCCCAACAATCCCTAATAAAATGGTGCCTAATTTCAATATGCTTTGTTCTTTGATGAAAAACTGGATTTTTGACAATTGAAATTGTACTTTGGTTATCAATATAGTAGATTTTAGTGTTCATAAAGTTGAACCCATAATCAAGCAATTGATTCTGTATCAAAAGTACCTGTCCACAACAATTAACAGCAGCAACATACTCTGCTTCTGTAGAAGAGGTAGCCACAATGGTTTGCTTCTTGCATTGCCAAGAAATTAACCTTCTACCTAGGAATTGACAACTTCCTGTTGTGGATTTCCTATCCAGATTGGCACCAGCATAATCACTGTCACTATATGCTTCCAACACAAATGGAGATTCTCTTGGATACCAAAGACCTAATTTAGGTTGGCCTTTAAGATACTTGAAAATCTTCTTCACTACATTCAGATGTGAAGTCAATGGAGTGACTTGATGCCTAGAACAAGCACTGAATGCAAATGTTATATCAGGTCTTGAAGTTGTTAGGTACATCAGTGAAGCAATCATAGATCTTTATAGGTGAACATTCATAGCTTCATCTGGTTCATTCTGATTCTTAGGCTTTGGAGGTTCATAGGGTGTAGTTGCAGTCCTTAAGAGTTCAAAGTCAAACTTTTTGAGAATGTCTTTGAAATATTTTTCTTGATGGATGAAGATTCCTTCAGGCTGTTGTTTTACTTGTAATCCCAAGAAAAATGTAAGCTCACCCATAGCACTCATCTGAAATTCACTCTTCATTAAAGCTTCAAATTCTCTACACCAGGCTTCCTTGGTGGAATAAAAAATGATATCATCCACATAAACTTGGAAAAGAATGATATCTCTTGAATTCTTCTTGATGAAGAGAGTTTTATCAATAGCTCCTCTTCTATAACCATGCTCCAAAAGGAAGGTGGATAACCTTGCATACCAGGCTCTAGGTGCCTGATGAAGTCCATATAGTGCTTTGACCACCTTGTATACCTTCTTTGGATTCTGTGGGTCTTCAAATCCTTTGGGTTAAGTAACATATACTTCCTCTTCAATTTTGCCATAGAGAAAGGCACTCTTCACATCCATTTGATACACCACAAAACCCATATAAGAAGCAAAGGCCAGAAATAATCTAATGGCCTCAAACCTTGCAACAGGTGCAAAAACTTCATCATAGTCAATTCCCTACTCTTGTCTAAAACCTTGAGCCACTAATCTTGCCTTATTCCGTACCACAACACCTCTAGCATCCCTCTTGTTTTTCAAAATCCACTTTGTCCCAATAGTAATCTTCCCTGCAGGTAGATCCACTAGTATCCACACATCTTGATTTTTGAATTGTTGCATTTCTTCCTGCATTGCTTCAACCAAACTAGGATCATTGAGTGCTTGTGTAACACTTGTGGGTTCAACCTGAGATAAGAAACAAGCAAACAGACAATGTTGCTGATTTGTATGATTGTCCCTTTTTTGATTAGTAACGTAAGTGAGAAAAGCACATTGTCCAAACTGTGTGTTTTTCACTGCACTCCTGGTTAGAACCATACCATTGGGTTCTCCAAGAATATTGGATTGAGGATGAATTGTGTTGATTCTCTTGGTAGGTTGTGGATTAACATCCACTGTTGTTTCAAGATTGGTCAGGTGTGGAGCAACATCATCATCATAAGAAGAAGAGGTGAAAATGCCATCACTTTGTTGATGATGTCCAAGATCGGAGGGGCTTGGAAATCTTGTGAAAGGCTCATCTAAACTTGGGGATGGATCAGTGGGAATGGTGGTATGAACATCAGAACCAGGTACTTCAGCAGAAATACCATCAGCAGAATGTGCATCAGTAGCAACAGGGGGTGCATCAGCAGAAACTATGTTCCTGCTGGCGTCAAGAGCAGCTTGTCTCAAAAGTGCCTCAGTATCTTTAGCAAACTCAAGACCAAGCCTATCAGCTTCTTCATTTGCTGCATGTTCTTGCTTTTTAAGCCTAGCAAGATCTTCTGCATAAGTTGAATCATTCACACCAGAAGCCACTTTATCCTGAGAACATCCAATGTTAGTAGGAAAAGAGGAAACAACAATTGTGGGTTCATCACATTCTGAATCACTGTCTGAGTCATTTTCCAAGGTACCTGCATGATTAGTTAGTGACTCTCGTGTACCTGCAGATTGGTTAGATTCAAATCTAGTATACCCCAAATGATCTGTTAAGTAGTCAAGGTCAAAGTATCATTCATGACCTTTACCCTGAACATTTGCTTTGTCTTCTAGAAATCTCTGGTTAAGAGTCTCCTTAATCTTCTTAGCAGACAAATTGTATACCCTGTAAGCCTTACTATGAGCTGAGTAGCCAACTATATACCCCTCATCAGCCTTCCCTTCAAACTTTCCAAGATTATCACTTGTATTCAAAATAGTCACATGATATCCAAAAGGCTTGAAGTAGATAATGGTAGGAATCTTCCCTGTCAAAAGTTCATAGGGTGTCTTGTTGTGTGGTCTTGTAATTGAAACCCTATTCAACACATAACAAGCAGTGCTTACTGCTTAAGTCCAAAACATAGTGGGAAGTTTAGAGTCAGCAAGCATAGATCTTGCAGCCTCTATCAAGGTTCTATTCTTCCTCTCAGCAACCCCATTTTGTTGTGGAGTTCTGGCATTGCCATTTTGTTGTGGAGTTCAATTAGGTTAGCATTTTTAAACTCTGTCCCATTATCACACCTGATACATTTGACCTTTCTGTTCACTTGGTTACCAGGGCTATAAATTCTTTAAGAGTTTGAAAAGTTTGATCTTTGGTGCTCAAAAAGAATACCCAACAAAACCTACTGTAGTCATCAGTGATCACTAAGCAGAAGTACTTATGATCAATACTTCTGATGGAAGTTTGGACCAAAAAGATCCATGTGTAGCAGCTGAAGAGGTTCTGATATAGTGCTCACTGCAGTAATGGCTTTGTAAGAAGCCTTGTGTTGCTTCCCTTTGTTGCAGGCAACACAGTTGTGTTCATTGGTGAAGACTTTGGAAGGAAGTCCATGGACCAATCCAAGTTTAGCTAGCTTGTTGATGTTTTTGAAGTTCACATGTGCCATCCTTCTGTGCCATTTAGTAGACTCATCAAAGGATGCTTTTGCCACCAAGCATGCTATATCAACTTCAGGTTGGACAGTATTCAAATTGAATGTGTAGAGATTGTAAGTTCTTGGGACTCTTAGCAGAACAAGACTTTCATCAGGTAGTTTGAAGTCCTATGAAAGTACAAGACAGTCCTTCTCAGTGAAGAGAACATTATTCTTCTTGTCATAGATTTGAGAAACTGAGAACAAGTTGAAGTTTTACAGCTCCTTCACATAGTACACATTCTCAAAGTCCACCCTTGGAGTCCTGATAGTTCCTTTCCCAGTGATTCTACCAACTCCTCCACCAAATGTTACTGTGCCACCATTAATAGGCACAAAGTCATGCAACTTTTCGTGGTTCCCAGACATGCTTCTAGAACACCCACTATCAACTATACCTACATCTTTACTCTTTAAAGGATGATCCTACAACAACAAAAATTTACAACAACATTAGAGTCAAAGAGAGACTCAAGTCATAAATGACTTGAGCCTGCCATGTGGATCATTAGAGTGAAGCCATGTAGATGAATTAGATCCACCATTGTTCTTGGATCCCCTATAAGCACATGGTCTATTATGTCTCCAAGAAGAATCTGCTGAGGGCTTAACAGCAGAATCCCAATATGCCCTTCCCAAAAACATTGGGTCATAATAACCAGGT
Source organism: Artemisia argyi (assembly GCA_030686995.1). Taxonomy (NCBI): domain Eukaryota; kingdom Viridiplantae; phylum Streptophyta; class Magnoliopsida; order Asterales; family Asteraceae; genus Artemisia; species Artemisia argyi. The sequence continues at coordinate 123,004,900 of CM060708.1, read as the reverse complement.
CAATAACCATTTTGAAAGTAATTATTATTATGTTTAATAAATGGTCTAGCTACATGTCTGTTCCTACCAACAAGAAAAGGCCTACCAGCAGAAACAGACCCACCAGCAGGAACTGACCTATCAGCAAAAACTGAGTTGGATCTGCTGGTGGCGTTTGGTGCCTGTGGAACATATGAGTGTATGATATGGCCATTCTTCCACAGTGGTCTAGGTCTATTATGATCAGCAGAAACACCCATCTTTGTCTCATAAAAATCATAGTCCTTAATTAAATGCAATTTACTACCACAAACAAAACATTTCTTCTTTCTAGAAGATTTCTTCAAACCAAAAGATGTCTTATCATACACAGACCCATTCAAACAAACACTAGAAACAAAATTGTTCTGTAAAGACTGAAAGGAATTGTTTTTCAAAGAAGTAAATGATAAGTCTTCAAGAGAAGTTGTCTTTGAAGAAACTTCATCAGTAGCAACTCTAGTAAAGTCAGTAGACTTGCAAGAAGACTTGGGTGAGTCTGTCTTAACACTGGAATCACAACTGGCATAGCTAGAGGTAGAGGTCTCTGAGGTCTTGTCACTGAAAGAACAAGATACAAATTCATTAGAATTATTGCTAGAGACACTTCTAGAGTCAGGGGAATCAGGAATCCTATTGCCAGATTTCAATTGTGATTCAACTAAGTCCAATTTGTCTGAGGTGGGTGTCACACCCCCAATTGACCTAACTTGCAGCGGAATGGAATACCTGGGGGTGTCTGTCATAGCATCACAGTTACGGTTACATTGAACGACCTAAAGTGTCGTTTGGAAAATACTTCGTTTGATCATTGAAATTATTCAGAGTTTACAAAATGAGGTCCCCAAAATGTGTTGCATGTTTATGAAAAACAAGTCATACTAGATCAAATGTTTACATAAGTGCATGAAATAATGGTGAGACGCGTCGACTCCGCGACTCCATAAAAGTCCAAATGCATGTCACATGAGCTACCTTAATAACCTGAAATACATTGCTAAAACGTCAACACGAATGTTGGTGAATTCCATAGGTTTATAAAATGTAATGTTGTACGGCCACCAAAAGTATAAGTGCAAGATAAAAGTCAAGTAAAATAGTACAATAGACCTTAAGCTCATGACCCCGAAGCTAGACTGTTGAAATTATATGCCCCTCCTGAATAAACTGAGAAAAATCTCATTCGTTATTGGTTTTCTGGAGACGTGCTCCTGAGTTTTTGAAGAAAACGTGATTCCGGACAACTTTCGTGCTTTAACTTTTTCATGAAACAGACCAGAAAGGCCTCTTTTTGCGTGTTTTATGTTCTGTCACAGAAACATTTTAGGCAGTTTTGCCGCAAAGTTTTGGTAACTTCAAATGGTCATAACTTTTGACTCATGTACTCGTTTTAAGTGGTTCAAGTTGCTATGGTTTCCTTGTTAAGTCCTCTACTACAATATGTAATGATCCAATATCATAATTTTACCATTTTGATCAGGTTTTACCAAGAAAGTCACTAGTTTACTTGTTTAAATGACTTATCTTAACTGTTGGACCTTAGATTTCACAACTTTATCACAAATATAGAAGATTAGAAGAAGAAAGATGGTGACTTGGTGAGAGTATATGGATCGTATATGTGTAACTAGAGAGATGGAAAATGAGAGAATATTATTAAGAAACACACACAAATACACACACAAGCACACACCTCAAATGAGCCTTTGAGGTGTTTAAATAGTTCTTAACATGAGATGCCCTATGGGCTTTCTATGGGCTTGGGCTTGGACTTGGTTACATGATTGGATAACTAGGCTTATGAAACATAGCATATAACATATTAGCTTGCTAAGTCCAAGGCCCAATGACTAAACAATTACTAATCTTAACTAACGACACAAAGTTACAATATGAGAATGACCATCACTTCATAATACATATTTTATAATGCTAACAATCTCCCCCTAAGGGGTGGTCATTCGAATGATGCTCCACGTGAGTAGGTCTTCCGTGTTCTTTGTCTTTAACTTTGTGTGTCGTTGTAGAGTAGTCTTTAGTCTTTGTTCCTTCATGCTTTGTGATCTTTGATAACTGATTTTTCATCGTTCATTGTTCCTTTGTGATGTGGAGTTATCTGCCTTTTGTCACTTCTGCGTCTGTGGTGGTTGTTTGCCATTCCAACATGCTCATACATCTTTGGACTTTGATATTCATATGCACGTAGTTCCCTTTCTTTCACTTTGATCTTTAGTCTTTATACTTTGTAGATTCTTCTTTTTGGCGTAGAATCTTTCTTTGAACTTTGTGTTGTATAGATCTTTGAGGGAGCTTTCTTTAACTTCCAGATGTATGTATGAGCACGTGGAATCTGTCACCATGGAGATGAAGTGTCCCTGCATATAAACAGTTAGCAATAAAACATCTGGTACTTACAGATAAGGAATTAGAGATTGTCAACAACATAGTGTGAAGACTCCTTCTAATTCTTACCAAGGCCGTTCCCATGTCAGATACTCTCGAGAGAGCTTACAAGTCCTACTTAGTAGCTCAATGACTGGGTGAGTCGCTGGGGATCACTCCACGACTGTAGATCGTTTGAAACCACCGCGAACACTAAGCGTAACCCATAGAATTACCGAAGTGACCTGCTGTCAGGGCTGTTTGATGTTGACCGTGGCAGGAGTTTCCATTCAATCATTGAGAAATACATGTGTAATCCTCTCATAAACGTTCTCGGCAGATTGCTAAGATCTGCGTAGGACTCTAAAGTTTACATCTGGCGCCCTTAATGATGAACAACCAGTGTAGGAATATTATGTGTTCCTATGAGATCTTTTGATGAATCTCAGGGCTCTAGACTCGATAAGTGCATATTTGGTTTCCTATGCGGAGATTAGGGAGAGGTCTCCTGCTTCAATATCAACCATCTCTAAGAGACAGGTCGATAGATTACACTGGTTCCCCGTGAGAATGAAACAAGCTCTTTTAAGAGAACTTGAGTGGTTAAGAAGGTTTTAGTGCAATGCGTCACTGGGTCCATGACGTCTTTGTCTTCAATACCGGTGTCACCTTAGTAACAACCAGTAGCATATGAATTGTACCCGGTGTCTGCCCTAAGGTTGAATATTTGGAGGGCTATTTCTTTTCACCCTTTTTCATAACTTTTCTTTTTAATTCTTCAACCCCTTCTTTCTCCTTTCTCATTTTCTCCTTTTTTTCAATCATACCTAAGGACTTCTAATTCTAATCTATTGGAATTGTCCTTGGGTAGATCCCTCCGGCTCTGGCGGATCATAGGACAGTTTTTCCTAACCTTAGTCACCTTATAACTCCATGACTATCCTATTGTTGCCATGAAACCATTTGTTGAAAATCTCTCAAAGTGTTTATGATAATTAAAACACATTGTTGACACTTCGAGAGTTTTGCATTTTTGAAGAACTCCCCCTTCACATGTGCTCATGAATTTTTTAAGAAATTTGCACATACGAGAGGAGTTTGCACTTTTTGAATTGATCCACTTTCAGTGAACATGACCGATTCGAGACACGCTTACATCACTAGTTAGACTAGCTTGAAATTATTACCCGTCCTGGTCAAGTCCAAAGAAAGTCTCTCGATACGATACATTCTACTTAGACAAGTCCTATTCGAGACACGCTTACATCACTAGTTAGACTAGCTTGAAATTATTACCCGTCTAGGACAAGTCTTTTCGATTACTAACATTTTAAGCTTCGTTAATTCATTGGTACATTCTGAGTCGAGCTCTTTTGAGATTCAGTCACAATCTTTAAACATCTTTGATCACATTTTAATCATGTCTTCTCCCCCTCAAAAATAGCATATCGTGATATTTTTGATATCAACTGATTAAGAAAAAGCTTTTTGGAGAGAAAGACAGATTCTGCATGAATTTGGAACATTTTTCTTTTTGTACTCCCCCTTAATGATAGCATATTTAAAATTAATTAAGGGATTTAAGGGAGTTATCTTGAGCACTAATTTTGAGAGATTTTGAGAAATCTTTTGAACAATCTTGAAAAAGTGCTCAAGAATGTTGTTTGAAAACGAGTTTATGCTTGAAATCCTTTTCGTTTGTTTAGACTCGAACATTTTGAAAAAGAGTTCGTCATTGAACGTACGAGTCCTTGATTTGAAAAATAATCAGAAGTCATCGTTTAATGTCCGGGTTTCGTACTGAAGTATACGAAAGCCATAGTGAAGAAAATTTTGAGAAACGACATGTTTTAGAAAAACATTAAAAAGAACTCCCGCTCAAGCATCTGTACATGTCTGTATCATTGTTGAATGACATTTCTAGAAACGTACAAAATATTGATTTATACGAGAGACATGTCGTGAGAAGAATATTTTTGGATTTTTTGATTTTATATTGTTTTTGTATTTTTTGAAAACTTTATATTTTTGTATTTTGTTTTTGTTGGTTTTTCAAATTTTGTATTTTGTTTTTCAAAAATATTTACAGCGAAGTGATTTTGAAAACATATTCAAGAAGATTCGAGAAGACGTTCTAGCTCCTCAGGAGTTAGGCTTCGCATGCCAATTCGTCGAACTAAATAGTCAAACCGTTCTTTAGGAAGGGCTTTAGTAAATAGATCGGCGAGTTGATAATCAGTCTTAACGAAAAATAATTCAACAGTACCCTCTTCCACGTGTTCTTTGATGAAATGGTAGCGGACTTTGATATGCTTCGTCTTAGAGTGATGTACGGGATTGCACGAGATGGCTATGGCACTTTTTGAGTCACAATACATAGGTATTCTATCAAAAGGAAATTCATAATCTGTGAGCTGTGTCCGCATCCATAGAACTTGGGTACAACACGCATATAGAGACACATACTCGGCTTCGGCGGTTGATAGCGCAGTACAATCCTGTTTCCTTGACGACCAGCTTACAAGCTTTTCACCCAAAAATTGTGCTCCACCTGATGTACTCTTTGCTGTAACTTGATCACCAGCATGGTCTGCATCTGAAAATGCTGTTAGATTAAATCCCGAATCCTTCGGATACCAAAGTCCCATGTTAATGGTGCTTCGTAGGTACCGAAAGATCCGTTTAACCTCTTTGAGGTGAAGTTCGGTAGGCTTTGCCTGAAACCGTGCTAATAAACATACAACAAATTGAATATCTGGTCGACTAGCAGTCAGGTACATGAGAGAACCGATCATGCTCCGATATTTCTTTGGATCGATAGGTTTCCCAAACAAATCAGCACCTATTTTTGGTGAAGTGACCATTGGTGTACCAACAGAATCACAATTTTCGATTCCATGTTTTTTCAAAATCTCTATCGTATATTTAGCTTGATTGATAAAAATACCACGAGGGGATTGATGTATTTGTAAACCAAGAAAGAATTTTAGTTCCCCCATCATGGAAATTTCAAATTTACTTTTCATGAGATTTTCAAAATGTTTTGAATGGTTAGGATTGGTTGATCCAAAAATAATGTCGTCCACGTAAATTTGAACGATCAAAATGTCATCTTTGAATTTCTTGATAAACAAGGTGTCATCAACCGTTCCTTTTGTGAAATTGTTTTTGAGCAAGAAAGATGATAGTTCGTCATACCATGCTCTTGGAGCTTGTTTTAAACCATAAATTGCTTTCTTAAGCTTGTAAACGTAGTCTGGATGATCTTTGTCGATGAATCCCTCTGGCTGACTCACATACACTTCTTCTTTCAGAGTTCCATTCAAGAAAGCAGTCTTGATATCCATCTGATAGACTGTGATGTTTTTGTGAGCGGCATAGGCTAAGAAAATCGGGACTGCTTCAAGTCTAGCTACAGGCGCGAATGATTCTTTGAAATCTATCCCTTCTTCTTGTGGATAACCTTTAGCCACGAGACGAGCTTTGTTGCGAATAACAGTCATTTCCTCATCCAGTTTGTTCTTCCACAACCACTTGAGATCAAGAACACGTTTATCAAGTGGTCGTTCAACAAGTTCCCAACTATCATGTAACAGGTATTGAAGAAATTCCTCCTGCATCGCTTCAATCCAAGGGTTTTCTGCCATTGCTTCCCGAATGTTCTTTGGTTCTTTGAGGCTGATTGAACAAACGTAGATGCATAATTCGAGATCGGTGGCAAGTTGTCTCCTTGTCTGAACTAGCTTTGTAGGTTCACCAATAATATGTTCTATTGGATGGTCTTTTGTCCATTGAAACGTAGAAGGGTACCTTGGGTGTAACGAATGTGTGTTAGATGGTTCTTGTAACCTTGAAGAAGATTCAGCAGAGTCTGTTGCAAACGGGTTTTCAAATACTTCTTCTTCTTCTTCTAACATAACATCGTTTGAATTATTTGTTGGTTCTTCTTGAAAATTTGTGTTTTGGTTTTGCTCATCAACTCTTGGTAGAACAGTTTCAAGTACTGGAGTTGCTTGAGTAGATGTTGATGATGTTGATGTAGTTGGTGCTTCAGCTTCGATTGTGGTAGATGCATCTTGTGATGGTGGTGGTGGTTGATGGTTTTGAGCGGGTGCAGCGGAATGTTGTTGAGATGCGTTTGTCGAAGTTCCACCATAATATTCATCAAACATTAACTCGAAGAAATTTTCCAGTTCTTGTTCTGAAGGTTTATCCGTGTTTGTTGACTGAGCTCCTTGAGGCACGAGTCCTGAACTGATGTGTCCAGAAGTCTGCATGTTTAGTGCGGGTCCTAATCCGTTTTGATTAGAAGCCATCGGATTAAGCGCGGGTTCTAGAGCGAGTCTCTCAGAAGCCATTTGTGAAATCTCGTCAAACTTCACATTCATCGTCTCCATTATCTTTTTCGTTCTTCTATTATACACCCTGAATGCCCTCGAGTTTTCTGAATATCCAATGAAGATTCCAATATCACCCTTAGCTTTTAACTTCCCTATATCTTCTCTGTCATTCGTCGGATAGCACAAAGCGCCAAATACGTGAAGGTAAGAGATGTCAGGTTTACGGTTGTTCACTAGCTCATATAGGGTTTTATTGAATCTCGGATGGACTAGGGATCGGTTTTGAGTAAAACAAGCAGTGGCTACAGCATCAGCCCATAAGAATAGAGGTGCACTAGAAAAAATTAGCATTGTGCGAGCAGCTTCCACAAGAGTTCAGTTTCTTCTTTCAACTACACCAGTCTGCTGTGGAGTTCTAACAACTGATGTTTGGTGTGTGATTCCAACATCTTCAAGGTAAGTTCTTAACTCCTGATTTGTGAATTCTGTGCCATTATCTGTTCTTATAATCCTTACTGGAGCTTGAAGTAGAACTTGAATGCGCTTCAGAAAGGTGATGATGATGCCTGGTGCTTCGTCTTTTGATCTCAAAAACTTTACCCAAGTATATCTTGAATAATCATCAACAATAACAAGAACATACTTCTTCCCATTAATTCTTTCAACTCTCATTGGGCCACATAAGTCCATGTGCAACATATGTAACCTTGCTTCCGAACTAGGTATGGTTTTGGGTTCATATGATGCTCTTTTACTTTTTCCTTGTTCACATGATGGGCATAGGTGTTCCTTGGTGTATTTGAACTTAGGAAGTCCGGTGACGATGTTGTCTTTAGCTAACTTGTTGATTGTGTCGAAATTGAGATGGGATAAACGTTTATGCCACAGCCAGGACTTAGTTTCGGTTGCCCGTGTCATAAGACAAATTGGTGATGTAGAAGCCATTTGGTTGATGTCGATAGCATACAAGTTTGTACCACGATTACCAGTTAAGAGATCATCACCAACCAAATTTCTAATAAAAACTGTGTTTCTTCTGAATGCAACTTCTAAATCTGTATCACAAAACTGCCCGACTGAAAACAAGTTGTGTCCCAACCCTTCGACGTAGTAAACTCGAGTGATTAAAAAATTCTCAAACCGAAGATCTCCATAACCCTGAATAGCTGCTACATGATCATTTCCAAAGCGTACAGTTCCCATTAATTTCCAGACAAAATTGATCAGCAGCTTTAAATTCCCGGTCATGTGCTTAGAGCAACCCGAGTCGACGATCCAAAGACATATTTCGATTACCAGCCAAGAACAGAAGAGTTTGTATTTGGAAACCGTGTTGAATTTGGTTCCATGAGGTTAGGAGTAGAATATAAATCACACTCATAGACAGTTGCTACTTGTTTAGCTTGAGCTATTTCTAATTTGCCGTCCTTAAGAGTGAACTCTCTACCCGTCGGAATCCACATACAAAACTTAAGATAGTTCCTAGGCATTCGACTAATAGTGGTAGTCCTAAATCGTGCAACTAATCTTTCTATAGATCTGGATCTAGCACTAGGTCTTTTTGGAACATTCTTCTGTTCAGGCGTAACATTCACATTCTTGGAAACACATTCATCATGAACATCATTAATTAAACATTTCTTGCATATTAAAAAAACAGAGTCATTACATGCATTAGAACCAGTACTTTCGACATTACATTCAGATGAATCATGTTTCTTATTAAAAAGCGATAAATTCCTAGGGTGTTCTTCTACTTCTTCAACTTTATTCTTGCAACTACTCGTAGAGACAGGCGAGACTCTATTGTTCCTTGTATTGCTCCTAGGCTTTAGTCTGCTGCTCCTAGAGGTGCTTTCTAATCCTGTAGAAGGTAAGGCACACACATTAGGATTTATATTGTTGTCGTTTTTAGCATCCCTAGATTCTTTAGAATTAGCCTTTATGCACTTGTCATTTGTCTTAGATGTTGAGGCAGACGCACTAGTGGGACTAATCCTAAAAAGGCCAGGTGCTAACACTTTAGGAGTTTCGACAACCGCTTTTCCTTTATCAACAATCTTATCATTTTCACTTATCTTGGGCAAGGGTGTTGGAGTGACTGGTTTTGTCAAATCCTTTTTCTCATCTACTTTTGGAGCAAACCGTGAAATTGACATTTTAGGTTTTTGAACCGTGTTTGAAACATTTGGTTTCTCCGAAGTCAATGGTTTTGCAAACTTAGTTTCCTCACCCTTTCCTATTTGACTTTCAAGCTGAGCCCTCAAAAGATCATTTTGCTCTTTCATTTTCTTTAAGTCACGCTCATACGACAATTTGTCATACTTGCATTCTTCCTTTTTCCGATCCAGTTGTTTAAAATATGACACATTTTCTTTTTCAAGCTTTATAAAAGCATTTTCATATTTTGAAACAATTGCGGAGGTCTCAGCTCTTAGTCGTTCATCGTCTTGAACAGAATATGTTTGTAAAATGATGGACATAATGTCAGTGGTCATAACAGCTTCGAAGAGAGAATCATTTAGGTTTTCCAAAACATTCATGTTTTCACGAGCATCATTAGCTTCATTTACCAGGGATTTGTGGTCCTTGACAAAGTCGGCCGTTTCTTTTAAGAAAACTTGTTCAAAATGTTTTACCCTCGCGCTGATGTTATTCAGTGGGATAGTAATTTCGTTTTGAAACACCTTTTTCTGTTCGATGTGAAAACTAGAATGCCAATTGTTAATATCGATTGAAATTTTAGATTTAACAATATTTTGAAGTTCTTGAATTCTCTTTTTAACGTCATCGAGAATGTCTCTAGCCTCACTTGTATTAAAAGTGTTGTTAGAGGACAATTGTTCCATTTTTGAAAGAGATTTGGAAACAACTTTCTTTTTAGACAAGAATTTCGCAAATGGTCGTTTAATGGAAAACACAGATGGTTCTGTTTGTGGAACAAAAGTGATTCCCGAAAGTTTGTTCAATTTGTTGTAATCAATGGGTTTCAAATCCTTTTGTTTCATTTTGGAAATGCTCTCTTCGACATGTTCAATCGTTAGCACAGAATCCCGAACGACGGGAGGATCATGTTTGGTGTAAATCACATTACCATTGTACAAAACATTCTGTTCTTGCTGAGCTTTCTTGAGATTACAAGGGGTGTTGTTACCAAGAGCCATTTTATGTTTCGTATGGTAAATCGGATTAGTTTGATTTGAAATCATTTTCATTGTTTGACTCGACTGACCCGACTTAACCACTAATTCCTCTAAATGAGCAATCATGTGTTCTGACTCTACGATTTCTTCCAAAAGTTTGTCTTCTTTCTTTGCAATATCCTTTTTCAACTCATCCATTTCTTTTTCAAGATTGATATAAGCTGTTTTTTGTTTAGAAAGTTGGTTTTGTAAATCAGAAATTTCCGCGTTTAAAGATTTTATCTTTTTGAAAGAATTAACATCAAGTGTATCGAACTTGAGTTGCAATTGTTGTTTCTCTGAAACGGAATTTTGATAACCAGCTTCTAATTCAGACAATCTTTTGTTATGAAATTCAAAAGCTTTAACGGTGGATTTGTAACTCTCAAGCTCAGCAGTTAATTTAACATTCGCGGCCTTAACATCGCGATTGACCTTTTGCACATTCTCAATTTCAATACGACAATTATTCAATAATGATTCAAACAAAGCACGTGTTTCCTCATCATTCTCAGCATGCTGTGAAACGAAGCCTCCATTATGATTCACATCTGGAGTTGCTGAAGGAGTATTGCTACTACTTGGCGTGTCTAGGGATGTATCATAAGTGGGTGCTTGCTTCTCAAAATGCTGTTCCTCATGAGGAGACATATCAAATATATCATTATTGTGACATGTGTTGAAATTAGATACCTCAGATGGTGCATTGGTGTCATAAACAGGAAGTGTGTCAGAATCCGTGTCATACTTAGCTTCCTGAAGATTCGCCATGAATATGCAGTTCGCATCGATATCCTCTCTGTCTTCCATGTCATCCATAAGAGCCATAAAGTCATTCTCCTCTGCATTCAACTGAAATCCTGCCTCTGCCTTTTGTGCCAACATTACTGCTTTCTGCAAGTACGCTAGATCTTTCTTGTTTGGCTTAGTAGGACAGTTCCTTGCCATATGACCTACACCCTGACAGTTGAAACACTTTACCGGATTACCCTGATTCATATTTCCCAAATTCCCAACTACTGGAGCTGCAACATTTCTAGTCTGATTACCCATTGCCTGATTACCAACATTCTGACCCCTCTGATTTCCAACAAACTGACCCAACTGATTCCCTGCATACTGACCATACTGATTTCCTGCATTCTGATTCCCTGCATTCAGCATATTCTGATTCCCCATGTTAATTCCAGTAGCATGTCCTTGCTGATTCCCATAAACTCCAACCACTTGGCCTCCGTTGCCCATATTGAAACTCGGCTGAGCAATCTGCTTGTTGCGAGTGTTCGATGAAATCCTTTGGTTGTTGTTTGTTGGTGTAGAATAACGTCCTTGGAATGCCTTTGTCAGAAAAGCAAACGCTTGGGTCAATGCTGCAGTAGCTTCATCATTTTCAGTGAATTCTGGTTCTTGGAATTGTTGGTATTGCTGTTGTGGAATAACATGTTGTGGTTGCTGTGGGTAGAATTGTTGTTGGTAGACCGGTGTTGGTTGTTGAATGTATGATGGTTGCATGTAGTTGTGATTGGAAGATGATGATGGTTGTTGTGTGTTCACTGGTAATAGTGTTGGTGTATTAGCAATTAATGCGAGAGGATCATGATTCTTTGCCAATCTTTCTTTCCTAACTTCATTAGCCTCAGCTTGGTTTTGCTTCAGAAAGTCATAGAGTTGATCATAGTTCACCTTATGTAAGTCCTTTGTCTGATTAACAATTGTAACATAACGACCCCATTCTTCTGGAAGGTTATTGACGAATTTGATGTTTGTTGCAATTGTTCGAGGTGTCAACTTGTTTCTGATTAACTCATTCATCAGAGTGCAAAACCTTGTGTAGTATGATTCAATCTGTTCACCTTTGGTGGATGTGAAGTTCTCCCATTCAGTGAGAAGTTTGTTCTCGACGTCTTGTTGTCCAATCTCTGTTCCATGACAAATCCTTCTAACACGTTCCCACATAGCATGAGCAGTTTCACAGCTGTCGACCGCAGCAAAGATCTCCCTTGGTAATCCAAGTTGGATTAGATGCATTGCCATATCATCGGCTTTGATCTGCGTCTTGTCTTCGTCTGTGTAATCTTCTTCTGTTTGTATACGCGCATATGGTTCAGTAGGATTTGTTGAGTTTGGATCACCGGCAATTTGAACTTGTCTTGGCTGAAATGGACCATTCTTAATGGAGTTGAGCATGAGGTTACCAAGATCTTTAGTTTTGATGTAACGAAGCATGCGGCTTGTCCATGGGAGATATCCACCTTTTTCAAGCATAGGAGGTCGGTTTTCCGCACCGGCTGCATGAATATCTTGCTGAGATGCCATTGATGAAGTGTAGATGGATAAAGTTGATTCTTGGATCGTTCCAACGAAATAGGAGTTGAGTTTAGAGTGAGTTGATGCAAGTTTTTATGGTGAAAATTTTGACTTAAAACCTTAAAACCTCAATAACTTCTTCTCGGAGCGTTTTTAGGCCTCGAAACTTCGCCTAGATTGATAAATCATTTAGCGTGTCGTTCTCCTCTGTCTCACGGTCGTTTTGAAAGCTGATTCGTCGAAAACGGAGTTACGGTTCAAAAGTTATGGCCGTTTGAAGTTTGGTCGTCAAAAACCTCACTTTTGTCAAATTTCGCGAAACTTTAAGGTTTTCTCGAAACTATGGGATTGCGAAATTTCTGTGATCTCAAAATTTGTATGATTGCGAAAATCTGGGATTGCGAAAATCTGAGGTTTTCTCGAAAATTTTGATTTTTCGAAAATTGCCACAGTGTTCTCGAAAATCTTGATTTTTTCGAAAATCTAGCAAAGTTCTCGAAAATTTTGAAATTTTCAAAAATTTTGCACAGTTCTCGAAAATAGTGAATTTTTCGAACACACAATTACACAATGAAATTTCGAAATTATACAATTTCGAAATTTAGCCCGAAAGTCGAAGTAATTTCTTTCTTATACAAGAGAGAAAATACCGAGTATCCAACTATGATCACGAAAGGAGCCGATTCTTGTGCTCTCAAAAATCTGACAAGATTTCGAAAATATGGGAGGTGATTTCGAAACTTTGTCAAAATTTGATAATGCTTAAAGCTCACCCAAATGAAGTTTGTAATCCAAGATTCTTGTACTTCTAGGCTTAAAAACACCAAAACTTGAAGAAAGTTCAAAACTTGATGATTTTTATGAAACTTTTTCGAGATCTAGTAAACAAGTACAAAAACCAATTCGAATTTTTTAAGCTTGAAATTTTCAAAAAGGTTGAAACTTTCTTGTTAGAAAAGGTTTATAACACTAGTTTGTAATAAAAAAAAGTGTTAAAAACCAAGAAAAACAAGAAAAGTAAGAACTTTTATAAAAAAAAAAACGTGAGACAAAGCTTAAAAACATGAATCAAACAAACTCTCAACCCTCCTAAATCATTGTTAGGCGATTGATGCCACTTGTTGGACCTTAGATTTCACAACTTTATCACAAATATAGAAGATTAGAAGAAGAAAGATGGTGACTTGGTGAGAGTATATGGATCGTATATGTGTAACTAGAGAGATGGAGAATGAGAGAATATTATTAAGAAACACACACAAATACACACACAAGCACACACCTCAAATGAGCCTTTGAGGTGTTCAAATAGTTCTTAACATGAGATGCCCTATGGGCTTTCTATGGGCTTGGGCTTGGACTTGGTTATATGATTGGATAACTAGGCTTATGAAACATAGCATATAACATATTAGCTTGCCAAGTCCAAGGCCCAATGACTAAACTATTACTAATCTTAACTAACGACACAAAGTTACAATATGAGAATGACCATCACTTCATAATACATATTTTTTAATGCTAACATTAACAATCATTTACAATAACTTGTTTTACTCATTTTTATACATCATGGACATGATCACAAGACAAAATATAGCATGAATGATATGTAAATAACATAATAATGATATTTAAGCAAGGAAGTGTATTAGAGTTTGCTTACAACTTTTGGCTTTCAATTAAGAAAGGAAGTTAACATGTAAGGTAAGGACTTTGATAGTCTTTAGCTTCAACCCACTTCACTTCATGCAATCTTTCTACTCTTGTATTCTTGAAAGAGAGATGATGAAAGTTGAGGTGACTTGAGTGGATTCAAACTCAAGAGAAATCACCAAAGTTTATGAGGTTTGGAAGTAGTTTGATGAATCAAAACCAAACTAGAGTTTCTAAGTTGTTGTAGCACTTGAATCTTGGATGAAACTTGGAGTAAATGAGGTAAGGATGAGATGATGGTGTGTGTTATGTGTGGCGTACAAAGGAAGGAGGAGGGGGCTATTTATATGCCAAAGAGGAGGTTACTAACCTTGACTTGTCAACACTTGCTCACCAAGTTGAACACATGTTCTCATCCAAGGGTACTAAGCATAAGATCAAGACACATGGGTGGTGAATCCCCCCCACCCTATGGCGGTTCACTAACTTGGGGAGGAAGTGTTGACTTTTGATGGTATTATCCAAGCTTATGTAGTTAGTTTTGACTCCGTAAAGTGCTAACCGTAAGTTGTTACGTCACAAAACGTAAAACCGGGTATCGTAAAAATACGAAACTTGGAAGAATGATTAAACTTGTCAAAATACTCCATAATAAAATATAAAATGAGTGGTAGGTTCCATTGGGGTGCTAAAACCCTGCTAAAACTGAAAACACGGGTCTAAAACGCGTAATACGTAAAACGTACGAATATTGCGTAAAATTGAGAAAAGTAAAATGTTACTTTTCTAATAGGATAAAAATGATTTAAAATGACTTATAATGTCTAGGTTGGGCTCAGTCTAGTGTCGGTTGGTATTTTATGTCTTTTAGACATAAAACTGTAAGCCTAAAAATCAAGGAATGATTTATAATATCAAGGAATGATTTTTGGTCAAAGGAGGAGGAAAAATATGTTGACTTTTTCCAAAAATGTGAAAACTCAAATTGTCTTAGAAATGCGGTTCAGGTATAGGCTAAGGTTACGGCTGAGTAAAAACGCTTAAAACTGAAAATTCCAGTTTTTCACGGCCGAGGCTTATTTTGGTCATGTTTTTCTCAGTCATGATTTATTCTCAAATAAATCATGAGTGTGTCAAACATTTTTCTGATACGGGGAAAATTAACGCGGTCGAGTTTCGTTGTGCGTAGATTTTTTGAATGACATTTTACCCTAAAACGTGTAATTCCTTATTAACTTTCACAAAAATGATCTGATGAATGTCAGACTTTTAATTTGCCATGGAAATGATTTATCACTCGAGGCCAAGAAACAAAAATCAAAGTTCGGGAAAAATGAATAGTAAAATTGAATAGTGAAATTTTCCGGGAATAGAAGTTAACCTGAAATTGCGAATTGTTACATGTATCAATGTTAGTGTCGAAATCCTAGGTTTGAAATCCTTGAAATAACAACTTGTAGTAATAAAAATATACTTGTGTTCACTAATACTTCATTAGTTATGAATTTGGGTACTTGGTATTATTTCTAGATTCTAGAGTTACTACGTTGTTTTAGTATTATTATTTTACCAAAAGCTGTCAAAAATAATATATGTTTCGCCGATATTGAAACGTGAATATCTTTGTCGTTATAAGTCCGTTTTACTTGTTCTTTATATCCACGGTTACGTCTTAGTATGTAGTAATATATTTTTGGAAAGCTCGGCTCCTCCGGGTTACGTCTAAAGCCTCGTTTTGTCCGACGAAAAACGTCCAACAGCAACAATTTTCAGAAAATATACTTTTCGTCAATAAACTTGCAAAAATCATAACTTCTTCGTTATAAACTCTTTTTAATCCGTTCTTTCGCCTACGGATTCGTTTTTGAAAGTATTTTCTAAAAATTTTGCCAAAGTTTCCATTATGTTTACTGATTTTCCTGGATTTACAAAAATGGGACAGTAGGTTTATATACTTGTTACAAATCCATTTTTCATGTTCAAAACTAGTTTCTACTTCAACCAAATCTCTTGCAAACACCACAAAGCTATACTAATCCTACCATACACCTTCTTAGGGTGCCATGGGTTCCTAATCATGTTAATTTAACAAAGGAACACCTAAATCAAAATCTAGGGTTTGTATGTTCAAACAGTTAACAAAAATAATGTGGTATAGCTAACTTGTACATGAAATTAAGCATGAAAACCATAAGATACAAGTATTAATTAGATGAAATCATGAAAATAAATTTGATAACTCACTTTGAAATAATAGGTGATTAGATGATGAGAAATCTTGTGTTACTTGTGTTTATGTTGCAAGAATCTTGATTAGAATGACAAAAGGAACAACTTTGTAGCTTTAAACTTTGAAAAATCATCACTTGATCATGGATCTTGGGGTGTGTCGTGGGTATGGAGAAGAGAAAGAGAGGATGAGTAGCTTTTTGATCTAAAAATTTTACAAGTCAAGTGTGTTTTTCGTTCTTAGATACTTGTTGTAATTTAATGTATAAAATGAATACATAAATGCATAAGGTTAGGATTAGTAAATTGTGGTATTTAGGGGTGGTCTTGGGCCGGTTTTCAATGGGTGAAGGGGTAGCCAAATAGGTTTTGATCACTTAGGAAATGTAGTGTAATATTAGTTGTAGTTTAGTGTAAGTATTAGTTATAATCGGGTACCGGGTTTGCTAAAAATAAATGTTAACGAAGTTATTCGGGATAAAATAAAGTTGTAAAAATGTTAAAAATATGTTGGGTACAAGTACTGAGTGTTCGGGTGGTTATTGTTTAGTTTTTACGAAAGCCGTCGTAATATTTATAAACTTACGTTATAAATAAAAATAAATTTCCAAAATACTGGGTAAATGAATATAATAACTTTTATGATGATATAATGGATATAAAAATATGTCGGGACCATTGTGGGAATATTTAGATATATTCGTCGTGTTTATAAACCGGGTGTTAACGTTTATTTATAAATAATTATAAGGAAAACGTTAGATGTATCAAATATATAAATTTGAAAATCCTAAGAGTGGTATAACATGAAAATGCTGTTATGATGATATGTAGACTGTCTCTAGTCCGTATGCAGTGTCCTTAGTACTAATGAAATGAATTCACACCTAAACCAATACGGTTACGCGAATTTTAATACCCATAAACTAAATTTACGATGAAATGAGTAATGCAAGTGAATAGTGAAAATTTTTCCGGAAATGAATAGTGTTCAGTGAATAGTAAAAATTCTCAAATGTTTCTCAGAATATCAAATTGACCTCGAAAATGATGAATAGTAAAATGATGAATAGTGTTCTGATGAATAGTGATTTATGAATAGTAAATTGTCAAAGTTTGCGAAATGACCTGAAATGGTGAGTTGTGACAGTCTTCCCCTCTAAAAGGGAACTTCGTCCCGAAGTTCAGTTTATGTTGGTCTCTGAAAACGTATTGGTGAAAAGGTGATGATATTCGAGAATTCCAGCGAACTCTAACGATAGGAATTCGACTCTGCTTCAACTGTTCGACCTAACTGTCCATGATTTCTACTTGTTCTCCTACAAGGTTTATGTTTGACTTTGAGTTGGATTCCTTTCCAAATGGGATTATGAGTGACTAATCTGAAAAGATGATAATACATGGTTGTGTAATCCTGTTGTTCTCTAACAAGGCTCAAGTCTGACGGCCACTAGACCTACTCTGTCTAAAATATTACATGGTCCAATGTATATCGGGTTTAACTTTCCAAGTTTTCTGAATGATATCATGCCTTTCCTAGGCAGAACTTTCTACATAACTCTGCCTACCAACTTGAAGTTTTAATGGTTTACAACTTATTGAACTTGTAACTGATTCTTGACTTATAGGAAATTTCTGGTTATTTCATGAATGCCTACTAGACTAGTATGTTGGGATTTTCCAAATTTCGATCCGTCAATGGATACTGGCACTTCGACCATAAAGTGCCTCAAATGGTATAGTCTCTATGCTCGCGCGATAACTATGATTGCAACTGAATTTGGTTTATGATAACTGGTTAGTCCAACCATTTCTAGGGTCAATCACTCATGCTCTGAGCATCCTTTCCTATGTTTGAATTGTTCTCTCGCTTTGACCATCGGTCTGAGGACGATAGGTGATGTTTACATCTTAATGGGTTTCTGGAGGAAATCCTGAAATGATTGCTTGAAGTCCAAGGTGAATCGGTTTCCTTAACAGGAATAACTGAAATGGGTACAATAAACCTTTGTGACTAATTCCACAACGTTCGGTCCTTCGAACTTGGCGTTATCTGAAAGGGATAGAATATAGGTAACAATTTGATTCCTTGTGTTTTGTTCCAACGGATGATAGGACATATGTCTTTCTTAGTCTAGTGGGTTTGGTCTCCACTACTGAAGTTCGTGATTAATTTGTGGTGTCCTTCCTAATTCCTTCATCACATATTCCAAATATTCTTTATTGTCAAGTCACAAATCCTAAATGCATAAGCGATGTTGTAGGGAAATTGGTTCTGGAAATTTGTCTCGCGATTGTGAGTTTTGGTTGAAATCTTTTTCTGAATAAACGAATTTAGAAAATGGAGCAAATGATTTACTAAGTAATATTTTTCCTGATGATTCAAAATTTCAGTAATTATGAAATAGAAAAATGTTTTCAAACATGTTGTGATTAAGACCGCTTACCAAAGTTTGATGTCTATGTATATTTCTCATTGTACAATAGTGTTGCTAAAGATTGACCAAAAAGGATCGTACTTGTTCAAAATAGGAATTTCAGAAATCATTTTTCCACAAGGTATGTGATTTATGTAAACGCATCAACTTTATTTAAAAGTGATAACACTAACAAGGATAAAATGGTAGAATAGGAAATGTTCGCTTACATGCATAGATGTCTTACATTTAGTTCCTGAGGTTGAATAATGCCTATTGGTGGTTATCAGGCATAACTACAAGCATAGGTATTTAGACTGACTTAAGTCCTGGAATATTTTATCGTTGTAATTAGCAAGGCGAACGTATCACTTGATGTTGTGCCGATGAATGTCTATTCTATTTTCCCATGTAGATGAGGAGATATGTTCCGGTTTGATCCCTTGCTTGGTGTGAAGGTGAGGTTATCAGAAATTTCTAGAGACATAATGCCTTAGAGGAATCTACATCCATATTCTTGTTTCAAACAATTGTCCTTTGTGAAAACTTAGTGCAGGAAAGTTTATGTATGGATGAGGCCATGTTTAAATGAAATGCTCTACAGTCTCAATTAAAAGCTTGGTTTATTTCTATTGTGTTGTCCTGCGGACATTTATATTGAGTTCAATCCTGTAGCTCAGTCTAGCTAGTACCCTTAAACGATAGAATTTGACAACTAAGTCAGAGATGGTGATTCGGATGGTCTCGCAGTATCTTAGAATTTGTTGTTGAGTTATGAATTCTCTCACTATATACTTCTAGTCCTGGTTAGTAGTTCTGTAATCCTTTCGTTGCTTTTATTGTATAGAGGAATCCTGCATGTAATTGATATGGAAAGTCTCTCTTAGGGAAGTCAATGGGAAAATCCAACTTAATGGCTAAGTGGGTGACAGGTGGGGTAAGTATCCAGGGATAGTTCGGCAAAAGGGATGTTTATGGAAGAGTTCCTTTGTTTACAAAACTTTTAAATGAAGATTGTTATCAACAATCCTTTGAAAAGGTAATTATTTCCTTCATGGCATAATCCTTCCTGAATTTTACATAGGTGATTAGGCTATGTACAATTGAGGACTAATGATGCGATGTTAGATTTTGTCAAAATATCATAACTTTTCTCAAAAGTTTTAGATGGTGTTCAACGCATTGTTATTAAAAATGGTATCCTGATGTTATCTTTCAAATAACATGAAAATTGCCTCGTGTAATAATAGTAAATACTTGGTGTAATGACAGAAAATCAATTTATAGGATGGTAATAAAATAGCTTACTTCATAAATTTTTCTGTAAAACAATTTCCCCATATGATAGTAAAATAGCTTGAATGGTGTATTGGATACGTGGGTGAATCTTGTCGAATGGTAATAGTCTACTAATTCATCAAAAACGAAAGCAGCCTAATCCCTGATAAGACAATGCTAAAATGTTGCGAAACGATTGAAGTTTGAGCAATTGGGATAGAAAATGGAGTAAACGAAGGTTATGATTATCACAGAGGTAACAAAGGATAGATATTACATTGGATAGAAAAGTGCTTAATACAACTAGGTTATGTCATCGTACCAACGGTAAGTACAAAAGGAAAGATACAACCCTAAAGGGCTCAAACTACGGTTTATATATTGAAACAAGGCTCCTTTTGCTGAAACATTGTTGTTATCCTTGATGTTGCTAATATCCTGACGGTTCTCTTTCAACAGCTCACGCTATTCCTCGAGTGATTCAGTCTTGATTCCAAGTTCCTGATTTTCCTTGTTCCTTAGCTCCGGGCAGTCGTTCTTGAAATGCTCTAAGTTTCCACATTTGAAGCAACTCCCTGGGATCTTATGATTTGTGAGTTTCCTACAATCCTTAGTCCGATGACCCTGCTTCTTGCACACTCCACACGTTTTACTGCAATGATCTCGGTGATTTTGATTACACAGGTTGCAGTAAGGTAACTTTCCAATATACCTTCTCTTTGTGTATGGTTCTGCAGCAAAGGCTCTATTCACTTCTTGTCCTTTGGGTGATTGTTGAGCAGCATTACAAGCTAGATTGTTGTTCCACTTCCTTTTATTGTCACTATTGTTTCCTGATGTCTCAGCGTGAACTATGAGTTCCTTTGCTTCGATCGCCATTTTGATAGCTTCAGACATAGTATCGGGTTCCCATGCGATGACCAACATACGAATTTCATGGGAGAGTCCCCCGATGCACCTTTCAAGTTTCTTGCTTTCTGGTTCATCCATTGCAGAACCTAGTTGTTTTAATTCATAAAAATGAGTAGTGTACTCGTCAACATCATTTCCTACCATGGTAAAGTTTAGTGTTTCCTGTTCCTTTGCTCGTAATTCATTTCCTACACAAAATGTTATACCCATCATCCTTCTTAGTTTCTCCCAAGAGTGTGAGTAAGCAGCATCAACTCCCACCATCTTAAAATGTTTGGTCCACCATTCCTGGGCATGATCCTGAAAAGTGCATGTGGCGAACTTAACCTTGTCTTCCTTACGACAGTCGCCACATTGAAATATTGTTTCTATTTATTCGAACCATTTGAGAAATTCCTTTGTGTCTCTAGTTCCGCTAAAGGAGGGAGGATTGCACCCCATAAATTCCACGTGAGTAAGTTCCTTAGTGAGGGCGGTGGCTATGTTCTTGGCAATGACTTGTCCAACAGCAGCTTGCGTCATGCTTGGAGTGGTTTGCTTAAATCTCTCTTCATCAAATCATAAGAGACCATGAGGATATAGTTAATAAAAGTCATCATATTCACAACACATGAATATAATACATGAAAATTTCGGTCTACGTGAACCGATATCACAAATAGCACAACCATTCCTTACATAGTAGAGTCACACTTGATATATTTGTTTGTACAACAATCAAAAGACAACAAGTTCTTTAGACTATGTCCCACACTTTCTGTGGCTAGGATAATAGTAAAAGCTAGTGAGGATATAAGTCTGGTCTAGAGACTTCCTGGTGTCCCTCTGTGTGAAATCAGGTTTGTGGCATCATAAGGTCGAGATAGTCCTGAAGTGGTGTCTGAAGTTGTGCGTCTATCAAATCTTAGATAATGTAGGTTCTGAACCATTCCTGAAGAATCTGCGGATGTTCCTGTCGAGTCCGTGGTATTGGTATTATCTACTAGGTGTTATCTAGTTCATGGCAAGTGGGAATGGAAAAGGAAAATGACAATGATGGTACTAGTGAATGGAATACTACCCTCTTTCGCGCTACCTCGCGACATCTAAGAGGTAAAACTAAAGTACGCACTGTGGGACGACCAATAGTGTAATAAGTAGCTGACGGTGGTGATAGTACCTGAGTAGTGGGTGCTCTACTAGTGAAGGAAAGAAAACACACTATCTCCCTTGAATTAAGCAATCTAATAGGTCCATTAAGATTAAGTCTGAATACTCTACAAAAATGCATTCTATGTATGGGCTGAATGATAGGAAAACCCTGTTCCTATGACAAATCAATGGTGCTAATGGTGGTGTAAGTGCAACTGGTGGTATAATGGTAGTGGAAGATGACAAGGCATCTTCAATGTCGGAATCCGATAAAAGGATGTCAGGGTGAGTATCTGAAGACATGTCACTTGTGAACCAGGTCAATAAAATGATATATATATATATATATATATATATATATATATATATATATATATATATATATATATATATATATATATATATATATATATATATATATACGAGTATGCGTATAATTAACTCGCACAGGGTATGCATGAAACAACATGTATCATGATTATGCACTTATGATGAAATGATGAGATGCTATGATGATGCGGTTATAGTCTAGGGTCCAAGATACATCCTAATTCGCTATAACCTTAGCTCTGATGCCAATCTGTCACACCCCCAATTTACCTGACTTGCAGCGGAATGGAATACCTGGGGGTGTCTGTCATAGCATCACAGTTACGGTTACATTGAACGACCTAAAGTGTCGTTTGGAAAACACTTCGTTTGATCATTGAAATTATTCAGAGTTTACAAAATGAGGTCCCCAAAAGGTGTTGCATGTTTATGAAAAACAAGTCATACTAGATCAAACGTTTACATAAGTGCATGAAATAATGGTGAGATGGGTCGACTCCGCGACTCCATAAAGGTCCAAATGCATGTCACATGAGCTACCTTAATAACCTGAAATACATTGCTAAAACGTCAACACGAATGTTGGTGAATTCCATAGGTTTATAAAATGTAATGTTGTACGGCCACCACAAGTATAAGTGCAAGATAAAAGTCAAGTAAAATAGTACAATAGACCTTAAGCTCATGACCCCGAAGCTAGACTGTTGAAATTATATGCCCCTCCTGAATGTTTTACCAGAACACTCCCAAAATGTTAGACATGAAATGCATCCGCTTACTGTTGGTAAATACTACCACGGATGGAGGCGTCACCCTCAAATCCACTCACTCTCGCTTAATCGGCAAATTAACGGTCCATGATAATAAATAGGGGACTTTAACAGGTTGGTAAGGCAACTTAAGCAATGTACATATGTTTTGGTACTTGGGCTCGTACTAAAATAATTGATGCAATGTATTCCCCCGTGGGATTTGAAATCAAAATATTGAATTGAAAACGGGGCTATGAAAACTCACCTTAAACTGATGATACTGTGATGAAGTGAAATGAACAACAACAATGAACGGTTAGTTGCCTCAACCTAATATGAATGATGAACGATCTTTTTAGATCACAAAATGATGTTATGAATGTCCATGCACATGTTTCCTATACCACTCTACTCTTTGAAAAATACTTGTTGTTATCAAAAATATACATTTTCCAAGACTTAGGAAAATATGGCTACTAGAAAAATAAAACTAGTTGAAATGTATATATATATATATATATATATATATATATATATATATATATATATATATATATATATATATATATATATATATATCGTATGTATCAATGTTAGTGTTGAAATCCTCGGTTTGAAATCCTTGAAATAACGACTTGTAGTAATAAAAATATACTTGTATTCACTAATACTTCATTAGTTATTAATTTGGGTACTTGGTATTATTTCTAGATTCTAGAGTTACTACGTAGTTTTAGTATTATTATTTTACCAAAAGCTGTCAAAAATAATATATGTTTCGCCGATATTGAAACGTGAATATCTTTGTCGTTATAAGTCCGTTTTACTTGTTCTTTATATCCACGGTTACGTCTTAGTATGTAGTAATATATTTTGGAAAGCTCGGCTCCTCCGGGTTACGTCTAAAGCCTCGTTTTGTCTGACGAAAAACGTCCAACAGCAACAATTTTCAGAAAATATACTTTTCGTCAATAAACTTGCAAAAATCATAACTTCTTCGTTATAAACTCTTTTTAATCCGTTCTTTCGCCTACGGATTCGTTTTTGAAATTATTTTCTAAAAATTTTGCCAAAGTTTCCATTATGTTTACTGATATTCCTGGATTTACAAAAATGGGACAGTAGGTTTATATACTTGTTACAAATCCATTTTTCATGTTCAAAACTAGTTTCTACTTCAACCAAATCTCTTGCAAACACCACAAAGCTATACTAATCCTACCATACACCTTCTTAGGGTGCCATGGGTTCCTAATCATGTTAATTTAACAAAGGAACACCTAAATCAAAATCTAGGGTTTGTATGTTCAAAAAGTTAACAAAAATAATGTGGTATAGCTAACTTGTACATGAAATTAAGCATGAAAATCATAAGATACAAGCATTAATTAGATGAAATCATGAAAATAAATTTGATAACTCACTTTGAAATAATAGGTGATTAGATGATGAGAAATCTTGTGTTACTTGTGTTTATGTTGCAAGAATCTTGATTAGAATGACAAAAGGAACAACTTTGAAGCTTTAAACTTTGAAAAATCATCACTTGATCATGGATCTTGGGGTGTGTCGTGGGTATGGAGAAGAGAAAGAGAGGATGAGTAGCTTTTTGATCTAAAAATTTTACAAGTCAAGTGTGTTTTTGGTTCTTAGATACTTGTTGTAATTTAATGTATAAAATGAATACATAAATGCATAAGGTTAGGATTAGTAAATTGTGGTATTTAGGGGTGGTCTTGGGCCAGTTTTCAATGGGTGAAGGGGTAGCCAAATAGGTTTTGATCACTTAGGAAATGTAGTGTAATATTAGTTGTAGTTTAGTGTAAGTATTAGTTATAATCGGGTACCGGGTTTGCTAAAAATAAATGTTAACGAAGTTATTCGGGATAAAATAAAGTTGTAAAAATGTTAAAAATATGTTGGGTACAAGTACTGAGTGTTCGGGTGATTATTGTTTAGTTTTCACGAAAACTGTCATAATATTTATAAACTTACGTTATAAATAAAAATAAATTTCCAAAATACTGGGTAAATGAATATAATAACTTTTATGATGATATAATGGATATAAAAATATGTCGGGACCATTGTGGGAATATTTAGATATATTCGTCGTGTTTATAAACCGGGTGTTAACGTTTATTTATAAATAATTATAAAGAAAACGTTAGATGTATCAAATATATAAATTTGAAAATCCTAAGAGTGGTATAACATGAAAATGTTGTTATGATGATATGCAGACTGTCTCTAGTCCGTATGCAGTGTCCTTAGTACTAATGAAATGAATTCGCACCTAAACCAATACGGTTACGCGAATTTTAATACCCGTAAACTAAATTTACGATGAAATGAGTAATGCAAGTGAATAGTGAAAACTTTTCCGGAAATGAATAGTGTTAAGTGAATAGTAAAAATTCTCAAATGTTTCTCAGAATATCAAATTGACCTTGAAAATGATGAATAGTAAAATGATAAATAGTGTTTTGATGAATAGTGATTTATGAATAGTAAAATGTCAAAGTTTGGGAAATGACCTGAAATGGTGAGTTGTGACAGTGGGCTTAAAGGTGCCTGTGATGGTGGGAGAGAAGTTGTGCATCTCTCCCTTTTTTACATACTTTACAGGGGCTTGAAATTCCAAAGGTGGTTCATGGTCAATTATAAAATCAGGATCAAGAACACTAGATTCCCTAGGGTCATAAACCTCATCTGGTCCTATTAGGTGACCATATCCTAAAGCGCTCTTAGTCCTAGTGGATTGACAATTATCAATTAACCTATTGATGAGGCGAAAAATGATCCGTTTTTAGGGGGTCATTTAAGCCTGAAATTGAATTTATTTGATCAAATATTGCCATAAATCGTTCCTTTTGTGATTTTAGGTACTTTTGGAGTGAATTCTGGAAAAGGAAGCATTTTGGACGTTTTTGGAGCATAAAAGTGAAGAAAACGGCAAAGTCTTAATTTTCCTTGATGGGAACAGTACCTGACGGCGTCAAGAGCATTTTGATGATGGCGTCAAGAGCAAAAATGGTGACGGTCCAGTAGAAATGTGACGGCGTCAAAGCATGGCCGTCAAGAGTAAAAGTGGTGATGGCCCAGAACAACATTACACATGACGGCGTCAGATATGGATCAAAGCAATCCGATTTTATTTTTGGCGGAGGGTTGATGGCGTCAGAAATTTCTTCTTGACACCGTCACCTTAGGAAATCTATATATAGTCTTTGTAATTTTCATTCTAAGAGGAGGACAATTTTAGGGACGAGTTGAATAAACCCTAGCTCGACTTTTACAGTATTTTCAAGGGTTTTCACCCCCTTGAAACCCTTCATGTTCAATTAAGATAAGTATCCTTTCAATTCATTCAATATGTCTATGTGTTGTTTGAATATATCTTACGTTTGTCTTGATTTTAACATGCTAGGCTAGATCTCTTGTGTGTTTGCTTAGATGTAATGAAACCTAGATGTTGATTATAGGTTGATTGCTTGTTTATATTTGTAATGGATGAATGATTTCGATGTTAGGCTTAAGAAAACTGGCAGAATTCCATAGTGTAACTTGCTTGAACGTCTTAAGAAACATGAACCAATGCGTACTAGGTTTTTATGGTTGTATTTAATGCATGAGCGAATTCTAATGATCCCATGTTAGGAGCTTCTTGCAGGCTTGACATAGGAGTGAAGTAGGAGCTTATAGAGATGGGGAAGTACGTACGCCACCCCACGATTGGTATTAAGGAATATAACCCATCATCCACGCAACTGTTACAAACTATCAACCTGTAAAAGATATCTAGGGAGTAATGAAATCTAAGTAAACACAATTTTCCCATTTATTGTTCACGCCACATTAGTAATTAGCTTTATTTTCATTAGTGTTATTTTATTTTGATTGCATCTTAGTTATTGGGTTAGTTGACTAACAACTAATTCCGCCCACTCTTCCAAAACCCGAGATTTTACTTGCTTTTCATAAACTATAAAAATACAAAAAGAATCATCCCTCACCTCTAGAGCTAGTTTTTAGGCTTTCTAATCCTAGCGACACTATTCCTGAGTTGAACGATCAATCCCTCGGTACTTGTCACTATACTATACTACAACGATCAGGTACACTGCCTGGTGGGGGTTGTAAGCTTCTCGAGATCCCTCGAGAGGTAAAGCCTGGTGCAATTCCCACGCATCAAGTTTTTGGCGCCGCAGCCCGGGGAATAGTTATTGTCTACGTTAGAATTTCTTTTTATTAGGTCTACTAGCTAGATTCCTTTCTAGTAAGACTTTATTTTTATTTTTAGGTTTTCTTTAGTCTATCTTATTTCTTCGTGTCTTTGTTCGTAACCTTTACCATCCGACATCATGGAAGGTGGTAACATCTTTGAACCCATCAACCCACCACAACAAGACCACCCACAAAACTCACCACTAGCTAACCAACCTCTTAGGCCCCGAACCCTAGGAGAGTATTCCCGACCTAGCCACCAAGGCTATCGAAACACTATTTAGCTCGCCCAAGGAGCCAATGTGTCCCCCTTGCGATCCGACACCATCCGGTTGGTGCAAAGCGGATGTGCATTCCATGGACTTCGATCCGAAGATCCTAATCAACATCTCAAGGACTTCCTTAAAATCGTAGATTCTGTAGACCTTGATGTTACAACTAGAGAGTCGACCCGATTACGCCTATTCCAATTCTCTCTACATGATCAAGCTAGTCAATGGCTTGAACGTTCACCCGCTGGATCCATCACCTCATGGGATGATCTCGCCACTCGTTTCCTTGCTCAATTCTTCGGAGTGAAACTTTCTACGAAGCGTGGGCTCGTTTCAAGGATCTACTCCACAAAGTCCCTCATCATGGTATAAATCTTTGGTTATTAGTTCAAATCTTCTATGACCATGTCGACTATCACACTAAACGTACCATCGATCGAGCCGCCGGAGGTAGATTGCATGATAAGAACGCTGAGGAATCTTGGGTAATTATTGACGAACTTGCCGCTGATAATCAAGAATTATGGGAGTTTAATCACACTATAGAAGCGGCCATCAACGCGATCTCGATACCTGGAGGGACTAATCAAATCTCTGATGAACTCCTTTGCAAACTTGAGGCAAAAGTTGAGTATTTCGAGGAAAGGCAAAGGAGACCTCTAAGTCCTAGACGGGCTGCTGTCAACTCTATCTCGAAAACAACTCCAATGCCATTATCAGAGTCACCTTCTAGAGAGAATGTTGAGACCTTTCAAAATTATGCCCCACCCTATTCTCCTCCTGAAAAACTTAGCCCGGAATTTGAAGCTCAAATGAGAGAATATATGGCAACCCATTCTGAGCGGCTTGCTAGATTTGAGGAAGCAGTTTATAAACAAAAGGAGGAGATGCAAGAGAAAATGAATGAGATGATGAGCCTAGTGGAGGAGTATGCCAGCCTGAAAACCCCTGAAAGAATGTTACTGAGGAAAGAAAGCGTCACCCCCACTACCCGGTTTGTTAATTCCATCACAATTGTCCATACGGATAATGAGAAAGTAGAAACCCCCAGTGAACAAACCATAGAAGAACCGCCAAAATCCCAATCCTTGATTTACTACCTGAAACATGATATAAACGAAAACACTATAACAAACTGGATAAAGGGTGACGGGCGTAACCAATCCTCCAAACAGGGTTCAGAGAAGGAGGAAGAGGGAAAAGATGAGTATGATACATTACCTGGGGGACCGGTATTTGAAAAACTATTGGTACATAAAGTGGCTACTAAGTAGATGGCGTGCGGGAACTTTGAAATACCTGCCAGCATCGGAAATTTGAAATATCTAAACGCTTTCACCGACCAAGGATCAGAAGTAAATCTTATGCCCCTAACTATCTACACCCAACTAACATCAAAAATGCCAGCCACCACTCGTGTTAGGCTATCCTTCGCTGGACACAATTAGGTGTACCCCCTGGGAATTGCAGAAGATGTGCTGTTCAATGTCTCAGGATTCATGTATCCCGTTGATTTCATGATCATCGATGATAAAGGAGGTGGATGCATGCCAATAATCCTTGGGGCACCATTCCTTACCACCGCAAGAGCTGTCATTAGGTATGAAAATAGGAAAATTGAGCTTAAATGAGGAAAAAGAAAGATTAGCTTTCCCATGACCCCGCGATATGCACAAGAAAGTTTGATGAGGAGAAGGCTCAAAAACGACATTGACACATCGCCTATTCATGTTCAGGAGAAGATACTTACATGGGAGGCAAGAATTAAAAGTTACAAAGAAACTAAACATGAAGGAAGCAAAAGCAAAAGCAAAAATAACGAAGTTCATGTCGCGTTTGAACATAGTCAACCAACGAGGAATCATGTACCATTCGCAAAAGGGGACCTAGTACTCTTAAGACACTCGGAGATAACAATACCTCCTGATAAACCGAGTCCCTGGTGGTATGGGCCTTTCACAATTGAGGGCATAAGCCAAGATGGGATGGCTAACTTGAGTAGTAAAGGAGGAGGAGAGGTGATTGCGAGTATCGATAGATTGAAACACCACCACCACGATAGTACTGATCGCAACTATATGGGGTACATCATCTCGAGAGATGAGGTCACGTAGTAACCCATGACCTTGAGTCTAGCTACAAGACTCGTAAATAAAGAAACGCGCTTCTTGGGAGGCAACCTATGCTTTGTGTGATTTTTATTTGTTTGATTGATATTTGTTTCCGTACGCATGCTTTATTTTTATTGTTGGTAGATCATGTTTCAAAACTAAAATGGTGAAAATACTTTATTTTGTCGTTTGGCTTAGTCTTAACTTCATCCAAAGGTATTTCGAAAAAGATAAGTGTAAGGGAAAACCCCAAATATGTTTTTAAGAAACAAAAATTGATCATGATTCTCCACAATATTAAATGAACATGTATATTCGTATTTGTTAGAGTCAAATGCTTGTATCGAGTCATAATGATGTTTTGCAGGATTTTCCAGGAAGTAAGACATAAGTTTTCCAAAAATTTTCCGGAAACTTAACATAAAGATTTCTGCAGGTCACTTCTGACGGCGTCAGGAAGAAACTCCTGACGGCGTCATGTGTAAAATTCTGGAAATTTTGCTAGTTTTGTTTTTCTAACGGAGTCTCAAAGTTTTTGTTAAATCTTTAGTTTTATAAACTCCAGGAAATCTGCAAACATTCATTCCACAAGCATTATATCCCTTTAATTCCTAGAAAGCAATTTAAGATATATATGCTACTTTTCTAGGATTTGTTAATATATATAGATTGCCGCCAATTTTACGCGAGGTTGCCTTGTTTGTTTTCTCAGGTTTAACAGGTTATATATGATAAGAAGATGATTTATTTTTCTGGAAGGGAAGCTTTGATTGTTCATTTTCTTGAAAGAAGATCTAACCTTGTTACTACACTATCCATACCGAGCGAATCAGGGGAGTATTTGATTTCATTCTTTTACCTATTTCACTTTTACATTCTTTAATTGAACATTGGGGATAATGTTCATCCTAAGTGTAAGGGGAGGGTAAATGATGATACCTTATAGGATACACTTTCACTTGAGTTTGTTTGTTTGATGGTAGATGTGTAATAAAACTATGAGAAATACTTGTTAGTGTAATTTTAGCGCCAAATTTAAAATTTTTTACAACATTTAGGAGTGAAACTTTAGCCATAGCAAGCGTCTCATGGATAGGAGATTGTATGACTAGCATGAAACCGTACCATTCAGAAAAATTTGCACCCAAATATGTGAGGTTCGCCTTTAGATTTGATAGGAAAAGCATTTACTATTAGTGCTTATGAGCGTACCGGTAGCATTTAGATTCTAGAACTTGCGTTAGTGATGCATCCCGAGACCGCTAGTGAGACTACATTCGTGTAGTAGGATTTACTACATGATAAGAGGCATTAGGATCATCCTTGTGTTAAACCCGTATCATAATTACTTGACCATTTAAGTCATATTACTTGGCTAGTTAAGTCAATTAATTTTTCCAACACCCTTAGCGTTGTACTCATTTTTAGTACACAAAACCCCTAGTACACCCCTCCGAGCCTATCTTTTCGTTTCTAACTTTAAGCATCTTACTTAAAGGAAGAATTTGTTACAATCCACTTAAATGTACACCCAAATTGCCTTAGCCTTCCGTGTATGCACTCATCTTTAGTGCATTATTGTTACATGTTTAAACCCTTAGTTAATTATCTAATTGATTAAATGGTTGCTAAGTGGAGTCATATCCTTGTACATATTGTTTTGGGACGATTGGGACTCATGGGTAAAGTACTTATTTTATGGAGTAATGGGGAAGAACATCTATAATTAACCCCGTATGTGCGTTAATCTTAAAAGTACCCCAAATGTTTTGATTATCTTAATTCGAGTCATTAGATTAGTTTATTGTAAAGTATGTAAAAATTCAAGTGTAAGGGGAATGTTCATTCCCTATGATGTATTATTTTGGATGGTAGGGTAAGAGTGTATACAAAAAAAAAATGGAAAAAGAAAAAGAGAAAAAACATACGGACTACCATCCCGTTTCATTCTATGTTTATTTTATGTTTTTGTTATTTTTGATTTATTAGCTTAAGTCGAGTCTAGTCTTGGCTTTGCACCGCCATATTGTACATGTAATTAACCAAGATTTTTAACTCGCCACCAATAAAGATTGCATATATCCAACAAAACCGTGTATTCCATATCCCTACACCTAACGTTATAACCCTTTAAAAGACCTCTTTGATAGTTTATCCTAGGTGCTTACGCCATGTGGTGGAGGTTTAATCCTTTCCCAAGCCTATGGTAATCTATTTTTCTATGACAGGTAGTGAGAGATGTTTTCCATTTCCATATTGTGATATATACTTTATTACACCCGAGAGATGTGAGTATCTGGTGCTAGTTTATGACCTCCGTGCTTGTCTTTGGTCTTTAGTGGAACGATTATTTGTTGTAATTACTTTTCTATTAGTGTTAAATGACCCCTAACTTGTATTTTGATTAGAATAAAAGCGCATTTGCTTGAGGACAAGCAAATCTCAAGTGTAAGGGTATATGATGAGGCGAAAAATGATCCGTTTTTAGGGGGTCATTTAAGCCCGGAATTGAATTTATTTGATCAAATATTGCCCTAAATCGTTCCTTTTGTGATTTTAGGTACTTTTGGAGTGAATTCTGGAAAAGGAAGCATTTTGGACGAGTCTTTGTAATTTTCATTCTAAGAGGAGGACAATTTTAGGGACAAGTTGAATAAACCCTAGCTCGACTTTTACAGTATTTTCAAGGGTTTTCACCCCTTGAAACCCTTCATGTTCAATTAAGATAAGTATCCTTTCAATTCATTCAATATGTTTATGTGTTGTTTGAATATATCTTACGCTTGTCTTGATTTTAACATGCTAGGCTAGATCTCTTGTATGTTTGCTTAGATGTAATCAAAACCTAGATGTTGATTATAGGTTGATTGCTTGTTTATAGTTGTAATGGATGAATGATTTCGATGTTAGGCTTAAGAAAAATGGTAGAATTCCATAGTGTAACTTGCTTGAACGTCTTAAGAAACATGAACCAATGCGTACTAGGTTTTTATGGTTGTATTTAATGCATGAGCGAATTCTAATGATCCCATGTTAGGAGCTTCTTGCAGGCTCGACATAGGAGTGAAGTAGGAGCTTATAGAGATGGGGAAGTACGTACGCCACCCCACGATTGGTATTAAGGAATATAACCCGTCATCCAAGCAACTGTAACAAACTATCAACCTGTAAAAGATATCTAGGGAGTAATGAAATCTAAGTAAACACAATTTTCCCATTTATTGTTCACACCGCATTAGTAATTAGCTTTATTTTCATTTTTGTTATTTTATTTTGATTGCATCTTAGTTATTGGGTTAGTTGACTACCAACTAATTCCGCCCACTCTTCCAAAACCCGAGATTTTACTTGCTTTTCATAAAATATAAAAATACGAAAAGAATCATCCCTCACCTCTAGACCTAGTTTTTAGGCTTTCTAATCCTAGCAACACTATTCCTGAGTTGAACGATCAATCCCCCGGTACTTGTCACTATACTATACTACAACGATCAGGTACACTGCCTGGTGGGGGTTGTAAGCTTCTCGAGATCCCTCGAGAGGTAAAGCCTGGTGCAATTCCCACGCATCACCTATCAAGGTGTTTAGATCCCTCTTGCCACCTCATACGGCTTGCAACTTCATTATCAAACTTAACCTGCAACTCTTTTAGCTATAAATCAACTTTAGCTTTTTCTTTTTCTGAAAACTTTAACTCATTACTAGTCATTTCTACTTCTCTTTTCAATACCCTGATTTTCGCCTCATATGTTAATTGATTTTGTTGAAACCAAACTTTTTGTTGCTCTAGAGTTTTTACTGCTTCCTTATATGCTTGAGCCTGAATATAACATTCTGTATATTTTGGTTCCAATTCATCATAACATTCTCTAAGTGCATTATATTTTTTATCACACCCAAAAACATAATTAGTTACCTGATAAGAGATTCCCATGAAGGCAAATTCGTCATTCTCCTCTTCAGAGTCACAACCAGCCAAGCAAGAGTATTGTTGAGAAGCACTACTTTCAGCATCTTTAGTGTCATGCTCCTTCCAATCAATGCAATGATCCACAGTTGTTACTAATGCCTTTGTTTGATCAGCTTCCAACTCCTGCTTCTTGTAAGCTGAATACCTTGTGCTGTCTTTAGTCTTCTTTGCAGCACACTCTCTTGAGAAGTGACCTATCTCACCACATGAAAAGCATTTGACTTTCTTCCTGTCAAACCTAGCTGGATCACTTCCTCTGAAGTTGAACTTCCTACCAGCTTTCTTTTCAAACCTTCTAACTTTAAGAGTAAGCATAGCCATCTGCCATTTAAGGTCCGTCTCTTCCAATTCCAATTTGTCAATTTGGTCAGAATCTTCATAAGCCAATTGTTGCTTCTAGTCATATTCAGCAACAAATGAACGAAGTACATCCTCTACCACACTCCCAGATTGAGAATGACTCTTTGGGGCAGTAGAGGTGTAAGATATTGTGGAGGAAGAACTTGGACCTGTAGCATGTGACATCCTGTTTGATGTGGTGCTTACAAAGGATGAGTTTGATGGAGTTGGTGCATAAGTCGAGTGTCCCTTGATATCAAGCTCAAGACTTCTGAGCTTGTTATACAGATCATCAAAAGAGAGATAGTCCAGGCCACCTTTGGTTTTCAGTGAAATACAAACTTGGGACCAGGAAAGAGGTAAAGCACTTGGAAACTTGGAATTGCATTCTTCATTGTCAGGCTTGGCTTGCAGTTGATGCAGCTGACTCAAAATCTTCTGGAATCTATCATAGCCCTTGTGGATACCTTCCTCCTCTGAGATTCTGAATTCCTGAAACTCCTGCTTAAGCATGGACTTTCTCATTCTCTTAGATTCCTCGTTTCCCCTAAACCTTGCTTTGACTCCCAGCCAAATATCCTTAGCATCATCCAGATAGTGGAAATCACTCATGTGATCATCTGGGGTGGCTTGCAGCAAGATGGTTCTTGCCTTTTTTTCTCTTTGCACAGCAATCACTTCTTCAGTAGGAGAAGGAGGATAGATGGTAATCTTACCATCAGAGTCTTTTTCGATCTTCTTCGGACTGTTTCCATTCAATATCACATTCCAGAGATTGAAATCAACACTAGCAATCCAATTATGCATCTTCATTGCCCATATCTCATACTCATCTTTCTTGAGATATGGTAACTTGGCATTACTGTTGGAGAATGCAACCTGCTGAAGTTGTTGTGTAAGGGTGTTGTTGTTGTTTTGAGTGACCTCTAAATCTGTATCTCCCATTGTTTTTTAGTGAAAAAGGTGTTGAAAAGAAGTTGTTTTAGTTTTACAGAGACTTTCCTGTGGCTCTGATACCACTTGCTGCATGATTAGTTAGCTCAAATCTTTGGTTCGTTGGGAATCATTGAAATGACATAGAGTCATTGCTGTTATTTTTTTAATCTATATCTAATAAAAGAAAGAAAGAAAAAGAAATACAAAATATGTAAAATATACCATCAATCAGTAGGAAAAAATGTACTACCAGTAGACACACTAAGTTATCAGCAGAAACAGTGTCCACCAGCAGTAATGAGGATTCAACAGCTGCAAAATTGGTTAGAAAAAAAATAATACAACAATAAGCCTCCCCTTAGGCTTATGCCTCCCCTCAATCATTACATCTGATAAAGACTATTGTTCTTGGGTACCCAGAATGAACCTTTCCTTTGAGTTATCCAAGAATAACCTGTTGAGGGCTTAACAACAGTATTACATCTTGCCCCCACCCCATATACATTGGGTCAAAATAACTAGGCCAATAACCATTTTGAAAGTAAGTGCTAGTAGGTCTATAAAATAGTCTAGCAACATGTCTTATCCAACCGGCTGGAAAAGGTCTACCAGCAGAAACTGGCTTACCAGCAGGAACTGACTTATCAGCAGAAGTTAATTTATCAGCAGGATTGGGTCTGCTGGTTTTTACATGTGCTTGTGGGACAAATGGACGAATACTAGCAACATTATTCCATTTGGATCTAAAGGTCTGTTGTCCATAGGAAACACCCATCCTATTCTCATGATAATCACAGTCTTTAATAAGATGAAATTTACTACCACACATAAAACAAGATTTCTTCTTAAAAGACTTATTCTGAACACAACTTTGTTTCTTACACACAAACTTATCAGAAACAGAACTAGAAACAAAATTGGTTTTAACAACATGAAATAAGTTTCCTTCTAAAGTAACTGTCTTTGTATTGAGTTCATCATCAGTTACTTTGGACTTGGGTGAATAAGATTTGTCACTTGAATCACATGAGGCATAGTCAGTGGACTTAAGGTCTGAGGACTTGACACTGTTAGAACAAGAGACAAAGTCATTAGTTTGATAATTAAGGTTTGGCAAGTCACTTGACTTTTTTCCATAAGTCATCTGTGATTCATCTAAGTCCTTTTTGGGAGAGCCAGGCATAAATACACCTCTAATTGGTGGAGGTACATCATTCAGAACTCCTTCCTTTACATATCTTACTGGTGTTTGATAATTCTCAGGTTCATAATAGGGGTCAAACCTGTTAGACTCATTAGATACATACCTTAAAGCTTTTGTTGGTTTTGGAGGTTGAGTATGTTCATTTATCCAGTCTACTTTCTTACTAGATGATTGCCAATTTTTAATTAGAGCTACTTCCTTATCTAACTTGACCTGCAAATCCTGTTTTTCTAAATTTAATTTAGCCTTTTCTCTTTCAGAATGTTTAAACATGTTTGTTGTAATCTCTAATTCTCTTTGTAACACCCTAATGTTTTCTTCATATGCTATCTGATTCTGTTGGAACCAAACCTTTTGTTTCTCTAAGGTTTTAACTGCACTTCTATAAGCTTGTTCATTAATATAGCAATCATTATAAAGAGTTTTTATTTCATCAAACTCTTTCTTAAGCTCATTATATTTACTATCACAATCAAAAGGGTAGTTATGTACCTTAGGAATGACACCCATGAGTGCAAATTCTCCAGCATCAGCTATAGTGCACGCTTCCTTTCTCATCTTCATGGATTCAGCCTTTCCACCATAGCTTGCTTTGATTGCATTCCATATATCCCATGCATCATCCATATAATGGAAATCTGCTATATGATCATCATGAATAGATTGAAGCAAGGTAGTTCTTGCCTTTGATTCCTTATGAACTGCAACGTGTTCCTCTGCAGTCGATGGAGGGAGAATAATGACATTTCCATCGCTATCTCTTCCAAACCTTTTCAAACTGTTGCCATTTTGAATCACCTTCCAGATATTCAAATCATTATTTGTGATCCAGTGTTCCATCTTCTTAGCCCAGACCTCGTACTCATCATTCATCAAATAAGGAAATTTTGCATGATTCCTTGCATTTTCAGATTCTTCCATTTTAACTAACAGCAGCAACGAATAGCAAGATCAGCAGTAACCGAGATCAGTAGGAACGAACAGTAGAAACAAAATCAGCAGGAACCATGTTAGAAACTAATAAGGTGATAAAGAATAGTTTCTATGATCGTTTTGGCTCTAGACTTATTAGGTCTTAATCTAGGATAATGATAATATAGGCGGAATATTCATACATAGAATCAATATTATCATAACAAGGTTTTACCAAACATACTCCATAGCCCCAATATTATTATATCAACATAATACGGTTACATCAATCATTATAACAAGAATCCAATGATTCTTGAGGCTAAACACTAAACTACCTAGGCGTTTATAAGACCTACGCCTAGGTTTACACACACACGCTTTTCTGGACTACATATTTTGTGCACACTAATAATCAATCCCTGTATCTCTTTATATAATAGAGATACTAGGGTTACAAAGGATATTCTAGAATAATAAAAAGATATGCAGTAATCTTTTTCTTTCTTTGCAAGTTTCTTCCTTTGTTTCCATAAGTCCCTCATGTTTCACATGTTTTGTCTTATCAACTTAATTGTAATTCCCAACAATCTTCCCCTAGTTGATAATGATAAAACCAATAAGCATGAACTTCCCCTGAAGTTAGTATGTCATGAAACATGTGACTTCCCCTTACACCATGCTATATCACCAAGGATCTTCAAGTTGCACAGCCTCAATGTAAATCTTCTTCCCCTTTTTGTCTTATCCACTAGGGGACTCAAAGTAAATGCAACTTTGATCTTCACAACCACGAACCACTATTATACTTCCAATCCAGTCTTCCAATGTCTCGAATTACCCACAATTAAGAACACCAAAAAGCTTACTATAAATGAACTCAAGACAATAGAATACCAAACTATCAGTAACAATAACAACTAGTAGTTGTAAAAACCTTCACCTCGATGTAGCATATAAATGGTTAATCATTTTAACAATAAGCTTCCCCTGAAACCAATATGTTAACCATTTGAAGAATGTAGGCTATATGTAATGATTACTGATGAAGAAAACTAAGTATTACCAACTTGATGCTGAAGTAGAATAACCCAAACATGTGTCTTATTTCTTGTACTAAAACTGACTTCGAACGTATACTTAATGTATAGGGAGATCGCAATCTCTTGACAATAAACACTGAGCACAATAACGTAACTCCTTCAAGTGTTTGTCAATTCGTAGTCACTTGAAGGAACAAACAAGTTACCTTCAAATGTTGCAGGCCATCTGAGATATGATAAGAACACAAACCTAAATAATTCCACTTCATCGCCAAATAGGTGATAAAAACCTTTCTTCGTAATCAATTAAGAAATAAGAACGAGCCTTTGCATCTGTTAAGAACCATGTAAACCAAAAATCCAATTCAAAAATCTCTGTACGTGTGTCTTTAATACCATCTCAAAACCCATCCAAGAACAAAACCAAACATACGCTTAACCTCCTTTTGCACATGCTCTCGTTAAAAGTTATAAAACAAGTAAGCACCCAAGTCGCGACATATAAGACATCCAATGGTCTCATCTCCAAGAAATCACGAACAAAGTACAGCTAAAAGCCATCGACACATCACTATCATAGGACCACTTTAAATATGAATACCAAAGTAAACAGCAGAAAGCGATTTCACATCCCAACTGTAGAAAGTGACCTAATTCCAACTTGATAATATTCCAGGAGACGACAAAAACAACCCCAAAAGTGAATCTTGTATATCGACCAGTTAATAAAACATATGATCAGTCGAATATTTTATCCATATACAAACCTTAATATCAGTAACATATCAACCTGTGATCATACCAAACTGCCAACCTTCTTCATGTGTGTATCTTTCGATATCATCATAATCAAACTGAGAATCAACTCCATGTATTCTCTAATTTTCTCGTCCAACAAGCTGCTCATGACAGGCATAAAAAATATTCAAAACATCCACGCCCATGTATAGTAAATAAGACCAGACATATCCAAAGGAAAACCTCTACCACGCTTACTTTGAAAAACGCATCAGTAGTAACATGTGTGAGCAGTGGTAACAAATAAGCATAGCAGTGAGAACGAATAACTGGCGATGGAAATGATCTAAGTGAAGCAGTGGTAACGTTTACTACTAGCAGTGGTAACATAAGCTTAACAGTGGAAACCTAGCACTAGCAGTGGGAACATGTTGGAGTAGTGCTAACAGACTTTGGTGCATCCGTAACAAGAATAGCGAGCAGTAGCAACAATCATAAGGATATACACATTCCATATACCAGTAATTCTAGGCTCACCATGAATAAGGCTACTTCCAATATATTAAATTAGTTCCATTCGACCATCAATCTGCTCCAATACCTCGACTAATACAATAATTAGCACCGTCCAATACACAATCCAATATGAATAAATGATAGAACTTTGTATGCACCGACCCATGATAAACCTTCAACCAAACGACACATTAAATACCCAATCTGCTTCTACTAATATTCATGTAGAAAGCGACAAACCAATCAGTATCGAGCACCTCTTCACAAAAGACAACATTATGCAGATAACGACAAGCTTCTT
The DNA here is from genome assembly GCA_030686995.1 of Artemisia argyi. Classification (NCBI taxonomy): domain Eukaryota; kingdom Viridiplantae; phylum Streptophyta; class Magnoliopsida; order Asterales; family Asteraceae; genus Artemisia; species Artemisia argyi. Next base: position 122,965,397 of record CM060708.1, on the reverse strand, counting down.
TGAATATTGTGACCGACCAGTTGAGATAAAGTATTATCAAAATCAGTACGAGATTTAAAGTAAATCAACCAATCATAAAAATACTTTAGGGGGTGGCAATGGTGATGCAAAAAAAAGTGACCAATACATTTTTAACCAATCAAATGCCAACAACACATTTCATAATTCACCATGACTTTTCTTCATTTTTTAGTGGCAATGGTGATGCCAAAAAAATATTCAAATTATACTATTTTATTTATTTTACCTAAACCTAAAACAAACTTCACTTTATCCTTTTCATTTTCACCTCACTCTCCTCCCTCCTTTCTCTGCTACTTCCGCCAGCCACACCACCCAAACCACCATACCACCGCAATCACCACTTCACCCCCAACACCAAAACAACCACCCTCATCACCTCTTTCCCCTGCTACACTTCACGCGCCTTCAAAACCCCTCCACCACCATTTGATTTATAGCCGCCACTCAAAAACCAACACCATCATCATTATAACACCTTAAACCTGTAGATCGTGTGAAGAATGGTAAGGAACACGCATTTTATGTGGGGTTTGACTCGGTCACGAGTCAAACTTGGGATAACTTGTGATTTTGGGTAGAAAAATAAATGGGTTATGATATTTCTAATGTTTTGATTACTAAAAACAAGTAAACTATATATGGTATCGTGTTTATTTTGATTTCACGGTATCCCTGATGCTAGATCTTGTTGTCACGTTTATTTATTTATTTATTTTTTTTTTGAAATAAGCCACAAACGGCTCCTAGCATTGATGGCCAACGTTCGAATATTAAATGGGAGCCTCTTTGCCGAATCGGTATCACATGCCGATCTTGATGCCGATTTGGCCATGCCGCACCAGTGGTTTTCGAGGATGCCGAGCGGCATCGGATGCCGATGGTCCATGACCATGCCATTGCCACCCCCTTACACTCATCACCGTCCCGCGATCGGTCCAAAATTGATTTGTACAAACAAACCATCGTTAATAATCATGCATTTGTCAACAAATCCTCAACCAATTCATGAAACCCATTCGACCATCGTTAATATATAATACATCATCAACCCCACTTTACCTTAATGAATTTAAAAAGATATAGCACTAGTACCAACTTCTCAATTAAGTCCACCAATCATTAACTTTTACTCTTGAATCCAAAACGTATTATTCTCAACATATGCACATGTATGACCTTGATAATAAAAATCACTATTTAATAATAACCCCACAATCTTTATTAATACGACAACCATCTCTACTAACCCGCTAGATTCAAGTACGAGGTTATCATTATTGTAGTCAACCAATCAGTATAATACCAAAGTATCATGTGCTCTTCTACCCATCATAATTTCATCAGCAGTATATACGAAAATCCTTAAAAATAAAAAACCGATTAAATCAATTCGTACCTTCTTTAAATTTGCTACTCTTCAACAGTAAACCTTGTAGATCCTAGTTCACGAGCCTCCTGGTCTCTGATGCCACTTGTTAGAAACTAATAATGTGATAGAGAATAGTTTCTAGGATCGTTTTGGCTCTAGACTTATTAGGTCTTAATCTAGGATAATGATAATATAGGCGGAATATTCATACATAGAATCAATATTATCATAACAAGGTTTTACCAAACATTCTCCACAACCCCAATATTATTATATAACATAATACGGTTACATCAATCATTGTAACAGGAATCCAATGATTCTTGAGGCTAAACACTAAACTACCTAGGCGTTTATAAGATCTACGCCTAGGTTTATACACACGCTTTTCTGGACTACATATTTTATGCACACTAATAATCAATCCCTGTATCTATTTATATAATAGAAATACTAGGGTTATAAAGGATATTCTAGAATAATAAAAAGATATGCAGTAATGTTTTTCTTTCTTTGCAAGTTTCTTCCTTTGTCTCCATAAGTCCCTCATGTTTTACATGTTTTGTCTTATCAACTTAATTGTAATTCCCAACAAACCAACTAACCACCAGGAGGAACTGAGAAACACACCAGTATAAACCAACCAACAAGAACTTACCAGTATTAAGGAAACAACAAGGATACCTTTTTTTTTTTCTTTTTTTTAAGTATCCAGACGACACTTTAAAAGTGTCACAAAACTGTTGCAAAATCTGTCACTAAACTGATTAGTGACACTTTTCTGTCACTGATCTGTTGCTAAACTGTCACTAAGCGATCAGCAGTAACAAAAAGCTTATCAGAGCGAAAAAATATTAGCAGCAGAATCAAGCGAAAGCAACAGTATCTTAAACGTAGCAGCACCTTGAGGAAAATTAACTTGTACCTCACTTTGACCAACACAAAACGACAAATGAATATACCATCAATCGAATCAATAGAACTTTATTCAGCTATCACGTGCAAGCAAACCCTTTTTAATAATATTCAGATCGACTCAAATATAATTCCTTGACCAATCAAATCGCACACACCACTGACCCAATCAAATATATTAACAATATCGACAAATCATATATCATCCAAATTAATTATGAGTACGAGCATATGACAAATCATACATCCACCAAATATATCTACCACTTCTTCAATGGTACAAAGTAGAATTCATTAAATATACCAACAAGACATTCAATAGCAACCGAAACCATCCCCACATCATTAATTGGGATGAGTTTACAACGAAGTAATTTAATTAGTATGAGATTTAATTACGAGAAAGCTATACCAGATCTGCTTCTTTTCACAACTGCTCTTAATTGACAATGAAAACCTTGTAAATCCCTAGATCTCACGAGCCCCCTGGTCTCTGATACCAATTGTAGAAGATCGTTTAAGCCCAATTTAGGATATAATAACAATGATTGAATATGCAGCGGAATAATTAAAGAAGACAATCAAAGTTATGAACAAGGTTTTCTAATAAACAATGATCCTCTATGGATCTATATTTCTCACACTTAAAAGTGTTTTTCCAAAACCTACATAATACTAAGCCGCATGTTCCTTTTATACTACAAAGAACCCTAACTTTTCTTACAAGAAAACGTGTAATCTAAGAATATAAAAGATATTTGATACGTGGGAATTGCACCAGGCTTTACCTCTCGAGGGATCTCGAGAAGCTTACAACCCCCACCAGGCAGTGTACCTGATCGTTGTAGTATAGTATAGTGACAAGTACCGTAGGATTGATCGTTCAACTCAGGAATAGTGTCGCTAGGATTAGAAAGCCTAAAGACTAGGTTTAGAGGTGAGAGATGATTCTTTTTTGTATTTTTATGTTTTTATAAAAGCAATTAAAAATCTCGGTTTTTGAAGGAGTGGGCGGAATTAGTTGCTAATCAACTAACCCAATAGCTAAGATACAATCAAAATAAAATAACAGAAATGAAAATAAATCTAATTAAACTAGTGGTGTGAACAATAATAGGGGGAGTTGTGTTTACTTAGGTTTCATTACTCCCTAGATATCTTTTACAGGTTGATAGTTTGTTACAATTTCATGGATGACGGGTCGTATTCCTTAATACCAGTCGTAGGGCCGTGTACAATATTCCCTAACTCTATAGGATCCTACTTTACTCCTATGTCGAGCCGTTAGAAGCTCCTAACATGGGATCATTAGAATTCTCCTATGCATTAAATACAACCAAAAATCATAATACACCTCTGATCATGTTTCTTAAGACGTTCAAGCATGTCACCAATGGACGTCTGCTAGTTTTCTTAAGCCTAACATTGAATACAATCATACGTAACAACTATAAACAAACAATCAACCCATAATTAACATCTAGGTTTCACTACATCTAAGCAAACACACAAGAGATCTAGCCTAGCATGTTAAATTCAAGACAAGCGTAAGATATATTCAAACAACACATAGACATATTGAATGAATTGAAATAGTACTTATCTCAATTGAACATCAAAGGTTTCTAAGAGTAAAAACCCTTGAAAAAGTAGTAATATTCGTACTAGGGTTTCTCCAAAGTTACACCCTACTTCTCCCTTTTTAATGAATGAAAATTGCAAAACTATATATAGATTTTACAGGGTGACGGCGTCAAGAAGGAATTTCTGACACCGTTAACTCGCCGCCCATAATGAAATCGGATTGCCTAGATCCAGTTTTGACGCCGTCATGTGCAATTCTACTCTGGGCCGTCACTTGTATTTGGACCATGACGGCCTATGGTGACGCCGTCATGTCCATAGTGTAAATCTCTTCTGGATCGTCACGTGTATCATCCACTTCCAGCTCTTGTATTACTCTTGACGCTGTCATTAAGGATCATGTGACGCCGTCAGGTACTTTTCCCAGCAAGGAAAATTAAGACTTTGCCGTTTTCTTCACTTTTATTCTCCAAAAACGTCCAAAATGCTTCATTTTCCAGAATTCACTCCAAAAGTACATAAAATGACAAAAGGAACGATTTAGGGCAATATTTGATCAAATAAATTCAAATCCGGGCTAAAATGACCCCCTAAAAATGGTTCATTTTTCGCCTTATCATATACCCTTACACTTGAGATTTGCTTGTCCTCAAGCAAATGCGCTTTTATTCTAATCAAAATACAAGTTATGGGTCATTTAACACTAATATAAAAGTAATTACAACAAATAATCGTTCCACTAAAGACCAAAGACAGGCACGGAGGTCATACACTAGCACATCACAAATAGTGTTTAGATACTCACATCTCTCGGGTGTAATAAAGTATATATCACAATAAAGAAATGGAAAACATCTCTCACTACCTGTCATAACAAAATAGATTACCATAGGCTTGGGAAAGGATCAAACCTCCACCACATGGCGTAAGCACCTAGGATAAACTATCAAAGAGGTCTTTTAAAGGGTTATAACGTTAGGTGTTGGATATGGAATACACGGTTTTGTTGGATATAGGCAATATTTACTGGTGGCGAGTTAATCATCTTGGTTAGTTACATGTACAATATGGCTTTGCTAAGCCAAGACTAGACTTGACTTAAGCTAATAAATGAAAAATAACGAAAACATAAAATAAACATAGAATGAAACAGGATGGTAGTCCGTATGTTTTTTCTCTTTTCTCTTTTTCTATTTTTTTTTTCTTTTCTTAACTTTCTTCGATTTTTTTTTCTTTTTTTTCTTTTTTTTTTTTTTTGCATACACTCTTACCCTACCATCCAAAATAATACATCATAGGGAATGAACATTCCCCTTACACTTGAATTTTTACATACTTTACAATAAACTAATCTAATGACTCAAATTAAGATAATCAAAACACTTGGAGTACTTTTAAGATTAACGCACATATGGGGGTAATATATGATGTTCTTCCCCATTACTCCATAACACAAGTACTTTACCCATGAGTCCCAATCGTCCCAAAAGAATATGTACAAGGATATGACTCAATTTAGCAACCATGAAATCAATTAGATAATTAACTAAGGGTTTAAACAAATAACAATAATGCACTAAAGATGAGTGCATACATGGAAGGCTAAGGCGATTTGGGTGTACATTTAAGTGGGTTGTAAGAAATTCTTCCTTTAAGTAAGATGCTCAAAGTTAGAAACGAAAAGATAGGCTCGGAGGGGTGTACTAGGGGTTTCGTGAACTAAAAATGAGTACAACGCTAAGGGTGTGGGAAAAATTAGTTGACTTTACTAGCTGATGCGTGGGAATTGCACCAGGCTTTACCTCTCGAGGGATCTCGAGAAGCTTACAACCCCCACCAGGCAGTGTACCTGATCGTTGTAGTATAGTATAGTGACAAGTACCGGGGGATTGATCGTTCAACTCAGGAATAGTGTCGCTAGGATTAGAAAACCTAAAAACTAGGTCTAGAGGTGAGGGATGATTCTTTTTGTATTTTTATATTTTATAAAAGCAATTAAAAATCTCGGTTTTTAGAGGAGTGGGCGGAATTAGTTGCTAATCAACTAACCCAATAACTAAGATGCAATCAAAATGAAATAACAAAAATGAAAATAAACTAAATTAACTAGTGGTGAGAACAATATATGAGAGAATTCTGTTTACTTAGATTTCACTACTCCCTAGATATCTTTTACAGGTTAATTACTTGTTACAGTTGCGTGGATGACGGATTGTATTCCTTAATACCATTCATGGGGTGGCGTACTTACTTCCCCAATTCTATAAGCTCCTACTTCACTCCTATGTCGAGCCGGCTAAGAAGCTCCTAACATGGGATCATTAGAAATCGCTCATGCATTAAATACAACCACAAAAACCTAGTACACATCGGTTCATGTTTCTTAAGACGTTCAAGCAAGTTACACAATGGAGATATGCCAGTTTTCTTAAGCCTAACATTGAAATCATTCATCCATTACAACTATAAACAAGCAATCAACCTATAATCAACATCTAGGTTTCATTACATCTAAGCAAACACACAATAGATCTAGCCTAGCATGTTAAAATCAAGACAAGTGTAAGATATATTCAAACAACACATAGACATATTGAATGAATTGGAAGAATACTTATCTCAATTGAACATGAAGAGTTTCAAGGGGTGAAAACCCTTGAAAATACTGTTACAAACGAGCTAGGGTTTATTAGGTTCGGCCCTAGAATTCTCCACACAAGTTCCTCTCCTAATGAATGAAAATTAGAAAAGTATATATAGATTTTAGGAGTTGACGGCGTTAAGAGGAAAAATCTGACGCCGTCATCTCGCCGCCAATAAAGTTCTCGGACTGCCTAGATCTAGAGCTGACGCCGTCATGTATGTTTCTATTCTGGGTCGTCACCAAAATTACACTTGACGCCCTTGTTCTGACGCCGTCACGTTTTCTCTAGGTCGTCATCCATTTTGCTCTTGACGCCATCATAAAATTCTTCTTGACGCCGTCAGGTACTGTTCCCAGCAAGGAAAATTAAGACTTTGCCATTTTCTTCACTTTTATGCGCCAAAAATGTCCAAAATGATTCCTTTTCCAGAATTCACTCCCAAAGTACCTAAAATCACAAAAGGAACGATTTAGGGCAATATTTGATCAAATAAATTCAATTCCGGGCTTAAATGACCCCATAAAAATGGTTCATTTTTCGCCTCATCAAATACCCTTACACTTTTGCTTGTCCTCAAGCAAATGTGCTTTTATTCTAGTCAAAATACAATTTAGGGGTCATTTAACACTAATATAAAAGTAATTACAACAAATAATCGTTCCACTAGAGACCAAAGACAAGCACGGAGGTCATACACTAGCACCTCACAAATAGTGTTTAGATACTCACATCTCTCGGGTGTAATAAAGTATATATCACAATATGGAAATGGAAAACATCTCTCACTACCTGTCATAGCAAAATTGATTACCATAGGCTTGGGAAAGGATCAAACCTCCACCACATGGCGTAAGCACCTAGGATAAACTATCAAAGAGGTCTTTTAAAGGGTTGTAACGTTAGGTGTAGGGATATGGAATACACGGTTTTGTTGGATATAGGCAATCTTTACTGATGGCGAGTTAATCATCTTGGTTAATTACATGTACAATATGGCGTTGCTAAGCCAAGACTAGACTCGACTTAAGCTAATAAATGAAAAATAACAAAAACATAAAATAAACATACAATGAAATGGGATGGTAGTCCGTATGTTTTTTTCTCTTTTCTTTTTATATTTTTTTTCTTTTTCTTAATTTTTCGATTGTTTTTTTTTTTTTTTTTTTTTTTTTTGCATACACTTTTACCCTACCATCCAAAATAATACATCATAGGGAATGAACATTCCCCTTACACTTGAATTTTTACATACTTTACAATAAACTAATCTAATGACTCGAATCAAGATAATCAAAACACTTGGAGTACTTTTTAAGATTAACGCACATATGGGGGAACCCTAACTTTTCTTACAAGAAAACGTGCAATCTAAAAATATAAAAGATATTTGATGCGTGAGAATTGCACCAGGCTTTACCTCTCGAGGGATCTCGAGAAGCTTACAACCCCCACCAGGCAGTGTACCTGATCGTTGTAGTATAGTATAGTGACAAGTACCGGGCGATTGATCGTTCAACTCAGGAATAGTGTCGCTAGGATTAGAAAACCTAAAAACTAGGTCTAGAGGTGAGGGATGATTCTTTTTGTATTTTTATATTTTATAAAAGCAATTAAAAATCTCGGTTTTTAGAGGAGTGGGCGGAATTAGTTGCTAATCAACTAACCCAATAACTAAGATGCAATCAAAATGAAATAACAAAAATAATAAACTAAATTAACTAGTTGTGAGAACAATATATGGGAGAATTGTGTTTACTTAGATTTCACTACTCCCTAGATATCTTTTACAGGTTAATTACTTATTACAGTTGCGTGGATGACGGATTGTATTCCTTAATATCATTCATGGGGTGGCGTACTTACTTTCCCAATTCTATAAGCTCCTACTTCACTCCTATGTCGAGCCGGCTAAGAAGCTCCTAACATGGGATCATTAGAATTCGCTCATGCATTAAATACAACCATAAAAACCTAGTACACATCGGTTCATGTTTCTTAAGACGTTCAAGCAAGTTACACAATGGAGATCTGCCAGTTTTCTTAAGCCTAACATTGAAATCATTCATCCATTAGAACTGTAAACAAGCAATCAACCTATCAACATCTAGGTTTCACTACATCTAAGCAAACACACAATAGATCTAGCCTAGCATGTTAAAATCAAGACAAGTGTAAGATATATTCAAACAACACATAGACATATTGAATGAATTGGAAGAATACTTATCTCAATTGAACATGAAGAGTTTCAAGGGGTGAAAACCCTTGAAAATACTGTTACAAACGAGCTAGGGTTTATTAGGTTCGGCCCTAGAATTCTCCACACAAGTTCCTCTCCTAATGAATGAAAATTTGAAAAGTATATATATATTTTAGGAGGTGAAGGTGTCAAGAGGAAAAATCTGGCGCCGTCATCTCGCCGCCAATAAAGTTCTCGGACTGCCTAGAACTAGAGCTGACGCCGTCATGTATGTTTCTATTCTGGGCTGTCACCAAAATTACTCTTGACGCCCTTGTTCTGACGCCGTCACGTTTTCTCTGGGTCGTCATCCATTTTGCTCTTGACGCCGTCATAAAATTCTTCTTGACACCGTCAGGTACTGTTGCCAGCAAGGAAAATTAAGACTTTGCCGTTTTCTTCACTTTTATGCTCCAAAAATGTCCAAAATGCTTCCTTTTCCAGAATTCACTCCCAAAGTACCTAAAATCACAAAAGGTACGATTTAGGGCAATATTTGATCAAATAAATTCAATTCCGGGCTTCAATGACCCCCTAAAAACGGTTCATTTTTCGCCTCATCACTAGCCAAGTAATATGACTTAAATGGTCAAGTAATTATGATACGGGTTTAACACAAGGATGATCCTAATGCCTCTTATCATGTAGTAAATCCTACTACACGAACGTAGTCTCACTAGCGGTCTCGGGATGCATCGCTAACGCAAGTTCTAGAATCTAAATGCTACCGGTACACTCATAAGCACTAATGATGAATGCTTTTCCTATCAAATCTAAAGGCGAACCTCACATATTTGGGTGGAAAATTTTTCTGAATAGTACGGTTTTGTGCTAGTCATACAACTCCTATCCATGAGACGCTTGCTAAGGCTAAAGTTTCACTCCTAAATGTTGTAAAAAAATTTAAATTTGGCGCTAAAATTACACTAACAAGTATTTCTCTTAGTTTTATTACACACCTACCATCAAACAAACAAACTCAAGTACAATAGTATCCTATAAGGTATCATCATTTACCCTCCCCTTACACTTAGGATGAACATTGTCCCCAATGTTCAATTAAAAAATGTAAAAGTAAAATAGGCAAAAGAATGAAATCAAATACTCCCCTGATTCGTTCGGTGTGGATAGTGTGTCAACAAGGTTAGATCTTCCTCCAAGAAAATGAACAATCAAAGCTTCCCTTCCAAAAATATAAATCATCTTCTTATCATATGTAACCTGTTAAACCTGAGAAAACAAACAAGGCAACCTCGCGTAAAATCGGTGGCAATCTATATATACTAACAAGTCCTAGAAAACAAATTAAGATATAATGCTTGTGGAATAAATTTTTGCAGATTTCCTGTAGTTTATAAAACTAAAGAATTAACAAAAACTTTAAGACTCCGTTAGAAAAACAAAACTAGCAAAATTTCCAGAATTTTACACATGACGCCGTCGGGAGTTAACTCCTGACGGCGTCAGAAGTGACCTTCAGAAATCTTTACGTTAAGTTTCCGGAAAATTTCTGGAAAAACTTATGTCCTACTTCCTGGAAAATCCTGCAAAACATCATTATGACTCTATACAAGCATTTGACTCTAACAAATACTAATACACATGTTCATTTAATATTGTGGAGAATCATGATGAATTTCGTTCTTAAAAACAAATTTGGGGTTTCCCCTTACACTTATCTTTTGCGAAATACCTTTATATGAAGTTAAGACGAAGTTAAACGACAAAATAAAGCATTTTCACAATTTTATTTTGAAACATGATCTACCAACAATAAAAATAAAGCATGCATACGGAAGCAAATAACAATCAAACAAAATAAAAATCACACAAAACATGGGTTGCCTCCCAAGAAGCGCTTTTCTTTATTTACGAGTCTTGTAGCTAGACTCAAGGTCATGGGTGATTACGTGACCTCATCTCTTGAGATGATGTATCCCATATAATTATGATCCTCACTATCGTGATGGTAGTGTTTCAATCGATCGATACTCGCAGTCACCTCCCCTCCTCCTTTACTGCTCAAGTTAGCTATCCCACCTTAGCCTATGCCTTCAATTGTGAATGGCCCATACCACCAGGGACTTGGTTTATCGGGAGGTACTGTTATCTCCGAGTGTCTTAAGAGCACCAGGTCTCCTTTCACGAATGGTACATGATTCTCCGTTGGTTGACTACATTCAAACTTGACATGAACTTTCTTGTAACCTTTGTTTCCTTCATGTTCAGTTTCTTTGTAACTTTTGATCCTTGCTTCCCATGAAAGAATCTTTTCCTGAACACGAATAGGCGATGTGTCAATGTTGTTTTTGAGCTTTCTCTTGATCAAGCTATCTTGTGCACATCGCAGGGTCATGGGAAAGCTAATCTTTCTTTTTCCTGATTTAAGCTCAATTTCCCTTTTTTCATACCTAATAACAGCTCGTGCGGTGGTAAGGAACGGTGCTCCGAGGATTATTGGCATGCATCCACCTCCTTTATCATCGATGATCATAAAATCAACGGGATACATGAATCCTGCAACATTGACCAGCACATCCTCTGCAATTCCCAAAGGGTACACATAAGAGTGTCTAGCGAAGGATAGCCTAACACGGGTGGTGGCAGGCATTTCAGATGTTAGTTGGGTGTAGACAGTTAGGGGCATAAGATTTACTTCCGATCCTTGGTCGGCGAAAGCATTCAGACATTGCAGATTCCCAATGCTAGCTGGTATCTTAAAGTTCCCACAAGCCATTTGCTTAGTAGCTACTTTTTGTACAAGTAGTTTTTCAAATACCGGTCCCCCAGGTAATGTATCATACTCATTTTCCCCCTCTTTCTCCTTCTTTGAAACCTGTTGGGAGAATTGGTTACGCCCGTCACCCTTTATCCAATTTGTTATGGTGTTATAATTTATAACATGTTTTAGGTAGTAACCTAATGATTGGGATTTTGGTGGTTCCTCAATGGTTTGTTCACTAGGGGTTTCTTTTTTCTCATTATCCTTGTGGACAATTGTGATGGAATTAACAAACTAGGTAGTGGGGGTAGCACTTTCTTTCCTTAGTAACATCATTTCTGGGGTTTTCTGGTTTGCGTACTCTTCCACTAGGCTCATCATTTCCTTCATTTTATCTTGCATCTCCTCCTTTTGTTTATAAACTGCTTCCTCGAATCTAGCAAGCCGCTCAGAATGGGTTGCCATATATTCTCTCATTCGAGCTTCGAATTCTGGGCTAAGCTTTTCAGGAGGGGAACAAGGTGGGGCAAAATTTTGAAAGGTTTCAACATTCTCCCTTGAAGGTGACTCAGACAACGGCGTTGGAATCATTTTTGAGACAGAATTAATATTTGCCCGTCTAGGACTTAAAGGTCTCTTTTGTTTTTCCTCGAAATAGTCAACCTTTGCCTCAAGCTTGCAAAGGAGTTCTTCGGAGATTTGATTGGTCTCTCCGGGTGTCGAGATTGCGTTGATGGCCGCTTCTATAGTGTGATTAAATTCCCATAATTCTTGATTACCAGCGGCAAGTTCGTCAATAATTTCCCAAGATTCCTCGGCGTTCCTATCACGTAATCTACCTCCTGCGGCTCGATCAATGGTACATTTGGTGTGAAAGTCGACATAGTCATAGAAGATTTGAAATAATAACCACAGGTTTATACCATGATGAGGGACTTTTTGGAGTAGGTCATAGAAACGAGCCCATGCTTCGTAGAAAGTTTCACCTTGACGTTGTCGGAATACAAAGATATCATTCCTAAGCATCGCAGTTTTCCCTGGTGGGAAAAATTGAGCAAGGAAACGAGTGGTGAGATCATCCCATGAGGTGATGGATCACGCGGGTAAACGTTCAAGCCATTGACTAGCTTGATCACGTAGAGAGAATTGGAATAGGCGTAATCGGGACGACTCTCTAGTTGTAACATCAAGGTCTATAGAATCTACGATTTTAAGGAAATCCTTGAGCTGTTGATTAGGATCTTCAGAATGAAGTCCATGGAATGCACATCCGCTTTGCACCAACCGGATGGTGTCGGATCGTAAGAGGGACACATTGGCTCCTTGAGTGAGCTCAATGGTGTTTCGATAGCCTTGGTGGCTAGGACGGGAATACTCTCCTAGGGTTCGGGGCCTAAGAGGTTGCTTTGCTAGTGGTGGGTTTTGTGGGTGGTTTTGTTGTGGTGGGTTGATGGGTTCAAAGATGTTACCACCTTCCATGATGTCAGATGGCAAAGATTACGAACAAAGACATGAAGAAATGAGATAGACTAAAGAAAACCTAAAAATAAAAATAAAATCCTACTAGAAAGGAATCTAGCAAGTAGACCTAATAAAAAGAAATCCTAACCTAGGCAATAACTATTCCCCGGGCTGCGGCGCCAAAAACTTGATACGTGGGAATCGCACCAGGCTTTACCTCCCAAGGGATCTCGAGAAGCTTACAACCCCCACCAGGCAGTGTACCTGATCGTTGTATTATAGTATAGTGACAAGTACGGGGGGATTGATCGTTCAACTCAGGAATAGTGTCGCTAGGATTAGAAAGCCTAAAGACTAGGTCTAGAGGTGAGAGATTATTCTTTTTTGTATTTTTATGTTTTTATAAAAGCAATTAAAAATCTTGGTTTTTGGAGGAGTGGGCGGAATTAGTTGCTAATCAACTAACCCAATAGCTAAGATGCAATCAAAAATAAAATAGCAGAAATGAAAATAAATCTAATTAAACTAGTGGTGTGAACAATAATAGGGAGAGTTGTGTTTACTTAGGTTTCATTACTCCCTAGATATCTTTTACAGGTTGATAGTTTGTTACAATTGCATGGATGACGGGTCGTATTCCTTAATACCAGTCGTAGGGCCGTGTACAATATTCCCTAACTCTATAGGATCCTACTTCACACCTATGTCGAGCCGTTAGAAGCTCCTAACATGGGATCATTAGAATTCTCCAACGCATTAAATACAACCAAAAATCATAGTACACCTCTGATCATGTTTCTTAAGATGTTCAAGCATGTCACCAATGGAAGTCTGCCAGTTTTCTTAAGCCTAACATTGAATACAATCATCCGTAACAACTATAAACAAACAATCAACCCATAATTAACATCTAGGTTTCGCTACATCTAAGCAAACACACAAGAGATCTAGCCTAGCATGTTAAATTCAAGACAAGCGTAAGATATATTCAAACAACACATAGACATATTGAATGAATTGAAAGAGTACTTATCTCAATTGAACATGAAAGGTTTCAACGGGTAAAAACCCTTGAAAAAGCAGTAATATTCATACTAGGGTTTCTCCAATGTTACACCCTACTTCTCCCTTTTTAATGAATGAAAATTGCAAAACTATATATAGATTTTACAGGGTGACGGCGTCAAGAAGGAATTTCTGACGCCGTCAACTCGCCGCCCATAATGAAATCGGATTGACTAGATCTAGTTTTGACTCCGTCATGTGCACTTCTACTCTGGGCCGTCACTTGTATTTGGACCATGATGGCCTATGGTGACGCCATCATGTCCATAGTGTAAATCTCTTCTGGATCGTCACGTGTATCATCCACTTCCACCTCTTGTATTACTCTTGACGCCATCATTAAGGATCATGTGACGCCGTCAGGTACCGTTCCCAGCAAGGAAAATTAAGACTTTGCCGTTTTCTTCACTCTTATGCTCCAAAAACGTCCAAAATGCTTCCTTTTCTAGAATTCACTCCAAAATTACCTAAAATGACAAAAGGAACGATTTAGGGCAATATTTGATCAAATAAATTCAAATCCGGGCTAAAATGACCCCCTAAAAACGGTTCATTTTTTGCCTTATCAATATTACACATCTTGTCCTAAAATAGACTAAATATATCCTACGAATTAACTATATCCGCAGAATGTCTTCATTAGCAGAATCTAGATCATCAACAGAAACTATGTATGCTTCAGCAGTATCTGTCAGCAGAATCTATCTTCTGACTTCAATAATTCCTAACACAAATAATAGATAGCATTTTGGTGAAAGATGTTGATAAAAGTTAGCGGAATTTAAGGAAGTAGATATGTGAGGTTTGTGAGTGATGTACTGATGTATAGGGTATATATAAATGCTTTTCAATCTGATATATCTGATATACTAGTCAATCAGTGACTGCTTTGATTGTGCTTGTAAGTGACTGCTTATTTGTGAGTGAGATAACTTGATTGGGATTGAAATCAGTGGTTAGTGATGTACTGATGTATAGGATTTTGTTATAACTGGATTTTGTTATAAGTAGAATATTTTGTTAGAATCATATATGATTTACATAGAATCATATATGATTCACATAGAATCATATATCTAAAAAGGATTTTTCCAACCGGTTGTATTGTAAGCGTATTAATTTTTATTGATAAGTATATTTATTTTTATTGATAAGTGTATTTATTTTTACATTTCTTGTTTAATACAGACAAATGGTATGGTTAAGGGAATTATTAATGAAGATGAGCGGTGGAATATATTTTTAGCAGAGATTTCGGCTCACTTTAAAAAAGTGAATGCCTCCAAGTCTCTTGCAGAAATTGAATTGGCAATTTCTCATTTCATTTATATATTTATTTTCTATAGAAGTCTGAATTGGTATTTTTAGTTTTCTTTTTTTTTTTATAGGCATTTTTCCCGATTCATGTCTCCAATCATTTTTATGTGGTTGTTTTCAACATTAAGAAGAGTGTAACATCGATGATCATCCGTGATATTTCTCAACAGACCTATGTTTCAAAGTACAAGGGTGCTTGTGACCTTCTGGTAAGTATTTTTTAAGAATCATATTTGATTTTTATAAGACGTGTGCTTATATTGTATAAAAGTAGATGAAAATAATTATTGTAGTGCAAATAACAAAGTTTATGTTACATTATCTGTAGCGCGTTAATTTTTAAGAATCATATAACATTATCTGTAGCGCGTTATTACTTGTCTTTTGGTACTTAAGACTGTTCTGATGATTAATTTTTTTTTCTACTACAATCACATATGATTTTGATATAATCATATGTGATTGTTGATAGAATCACATATGATTTTGATAAAATCATATGTGATTGTTGATAAAATCACATATCATTCTACTAGGTTTATTAACATATTTTTTATTTTTCTTTTTTATAGAAAAAGTTTTTTTCGAGGTTTCTGCTAGAACATAAACATCCAAAACATGATGTTGTTTCTTCAGTTAGAGGACGCGTTCTACAGATGAAATGGAAGACTGAGGACAACCAGGTTTCGTTGTTGAGGCGAATGAAGTTCAAAATTGCTACCAAGATTCTGTTGCATGGGTTGCATTTGCAATCGCAAAAGATGTTTAATTCGGCTTTCAAGTTCCAGTCTGAGATACTTGAACAAACAAGGATCTCGATTATTGTGAATGGAATTAAGAACAGGGCTGGTAGAGATCCAGAAAAATGGAACAGGGTTGATGTAGTTTTGGGGTAAACTAATGTTAGTATATGTAGTATTGATGGTAAACTGATGGTAGCGTATGTAGTTTTGGGGTTAACTGATTGTCCTTTGGTAAAATCTGATTGTTAACGGATGGTGGTTTTTTACCTGCTATTTTGCTGTATGTTTTAAATTTTCTGATTGGCAGTATATGTAGTTCTAAAATAGTTCAAGTTTATCAGTTATTTTGAATCACATATGATTATTAAGAATTGCATATGATTCTTCAGAATCGCATATGATTCTTCAGAATCACATATGATTCTTTTTTTGATATAGTAATCCTTGCATCTTGCATTTATATTCAGTTTAAAATACCAAATCTGCAAGAACAATAAACTAAAACTTTTCAATTAAACATAAACTATTCATATTCTAATCACATATATTCAAAATCACGTATGATTTTTTAGAATCATATGTGATTCTTCATAATGACGTGTAATTTGCCAAAATATCAAACAAAAAGTATTCAATTAAACATAGTTGAATTAAGATCCTCATAACACTTTTCCAACAGTGCAATAATAAAAAATATATAAATAAATAAAAAGTATTCAATTGTTATTCAAGAAGCGCTAGTCGCTTTTCAGCTGCGACATTTCTTGTTTGTTTTTCACTTGCATCAGTTTCAGGCTCTTGTGCAGCATCAATTCTTGCCATTTTTTCAATATACTTTGGATTCAACGGACACGTCGACTTGGTGTGCTTGTGAGTCTTCTATCCACATAATCCACATTTCCTTTTCCGCTTAGATGTTTCTTCAAGTGCTATTTCTCTTCCACTCTTTCTACGTGCTTCTTTAGACCAGCCTTTTGTTGAAGCTTTGGATGGATTGCTGACCTCCTGTTTTTCAGGTTTCTTAACTGCATATACATCCTCAATCACATTCTCAATTTCCTTTTTCTGCGAAGCAGGTTTTGGCGCTTTATACTCAATTCCTTTCTTTATTGATTTCAATTGATCCACAAACTTTCCTTCATCTTTACCCAACAAATATAAACACTCGTCTACCACGAAACTAGCCTCATTTGTTAAATTTTCAATTGGTTCATTTTTTTCTCCATACTTGTTTGTGTTTCTTCTCAATGCAGGTGGTATTATATCTCTCCTCCAACGCCTCAAAATGTACATTTCCGGTATCTTTTGAACATCACGGTTCTTCAATGTATAGAATGTGTGTCGACATAAGAACCCGAATCGAAGAAAATGCCCACAAGTACATTCCACTAAACCGTCTTCAAAAGACGTAGAACCTTATTACAGAAAAGAAAGGGAAGAAAATTAGAACTTTTTTAGTTGTTGAATCACATGTGATTCCAAAGAAAATCATATGTGATTCAAGTAGAATCATATGTGATTTTCATGAGAATCACATGTGATTGTTTACATATAATGATAACAGCTAGAAAGCATTTAATAATATGCAAGTAAATTTACCTTGTATTATACTACTTTTTCACATTCCTGCACCTCTTCTTCTTCTTTTTCTTTATAAAGTGTCCTATAAGAAGCCGCATTCCTACCTTTAATCCTAAGCATCTCACAACCCTCTTCTATTTTAAACTCTTCTATTGTGCAAGACTGATGCAGGTTTTACTGACCAGGCTTTAATATTTATAATAGTCTCGTTTACCTAAGGTCTACCTAATGCACTAACGGGCAGTGTACCCAGTCGTGTGTGGTATAGCTAGTTGGTAAAGCCGAGGTCGTCCCAAGAGCTAAGTGTATGGAAATTATTTAAGTTTCGTGTCACATTTAAAAGGGGGTTTTATGATTGAAAAGATTAATTAAACTAATAAAAGTAAATAACAAGACAAGAAAATAAAATAGAAAAAGATCAATAGAGAGAGATAGTGCTAACCTAATTATTACTCTTGTTATTATTCTGATTAGTTTCCTATAAGTGCATCCTATCATATCGTCTGGGGATTCAATTCATTTTGGATCAGAGGGTTAAATCACCTACGTCTACGTTACACCTTGTCATATCCAAAACTATTGTAAAGCCTTGGGTTCATCGGTACGAAGATATAAGAATCATTAAGTGCCTCTACTAACATGGACAAGTCTAACGGATGCGGCATGGTCAGATCTTACACCCCTCTAACTCCGTTAAGCAAATAGCATTGGTTGGTGGTCCTAGGGTTAATTCGCACGTGTATGGTGATATTGCTATCACAAAGTCACATCCCTAGCGACTTGCTTCCTAGGGTTAATTTCACAAGTATCTAGGGAACAACCAACGCCAAATACTACGGGAACTAGAGTGTCCCAAGACTTGCCATGAAAGTATTCAAACAATAGATAATAGATTCGTAGAAAACTAAATCAAAACAATAACAATTTCATAACTAGTCTAACACCAAGAGGTGTTTAGCCACTCATATTCATAATTGCAGTAAACTAAGAGTGTATTAATACAAAAGTAAACATGAATCGAATACAAAACAAGGGAATGAATAAACTTATGATTGGTGTGTGAATCCTCCCTTGGAAATGACTTCTATGAGGCTAGAACTTCGTTCCTCCTACTCCCGGAGTTTCTCCCAACTTCTGTGTGGTGAAAGTGACTTGAATAAACTCGGAATTAGGGCTGGTATTTATAGGCCCGACTTTTTTACGGCGTAGCTAATTTGATTGCTACGCCGTAACCTTTGTAAATTTGTGTTACACCATAGCTTGATCAAGTGCTACGGGCGTAATGTCTTGATAAGATACTTTCTACGGCGTAGTTGCTAGGGTTGCTATGCCGTAACTTCTTCCTTAGCCTCGTTAGTTCTTCACTGCCTCAAATTGGGGCCTACATCGTAGCTGTAGAGTTGCTTACTCCGTAGAGCCTTTTAGTGGACGTCTACGCCGTAGCCAGTGGATGGGCTACATCGTAGTCTTCATAAATTCCTTCTTACGGCGTAGGTAGATGAGCCTCTACGCCGTAATCTTCATAAAGCCTTGCTACGGCGTAGGTAGATGAACTTCTACGCCATAGTGAATGCAGAATCCATAATTTCCACATATTTGCTCCAAAGTCCTTCCATTTCCGCGTATGTTCATTCTTTTACTCATCTTTACCCTGAAACCACAATAGGAAGAAATAAGAGTGTATATTCTTCAAATAAATAGAAAAGATGAGCATTTTAGGGGGAAATTAACACTTAAATCATGGGTAAATTTGACGTCATCAAATATCCCCCCACTTGAACTCTACTTGTCCTCAAGTAGACCTTATTAGAATAATTTTCAAAAAGACATCCCCCAAGAAACTGGAGAATATGAATTTAAAAACTCCCTATGCTAGAATATATCAAAGTCGAACACCTCACAAAATTGGAACAAACACTCACATCTCTCTCCTAATCTAAGTGTTAATTTCGGGGTGATCACTCAACGCACAGTCATAGAATGTATTCTATCATAAGCTTGGCAGTTACACAAATATCTACCACTACAGCTAAGGTCGAAACAATTCTTAAAGACAATATTAGGTGAACACATATAAGGCTTTTGGGTGTAGCGTTGTTACTAACATACTACGGCAAAGGCGACAAAGGCAATGGTACATGACCGGAACGCCGGGCAAGTCACCACTGACTGCTCAAATCCCTCACCTAAGCATGATTCACAACTAACGGGTAGGATAAGATATTGGATGCACAATAATGGTGTAAAATGAAAAAGAAAGCAAATAGTCTTAGCCTATAACCTAGTTGCTACCACTTGCCATTCATCCAAAGTCCAAGTTTTAAAATGCAAGAATTGGATCATGTAACAAGTGTGTGCCATTAGAGGACGTCATGATGGGCACCTTACTTGGTCTTCATGTTGGTGATTAAGAACCAACAACTTCATTCTTCAAATATGACCGAAGTGGCCTCTTCGATACTAATTCCTTCAAAGCTCTAATTATGGTGCTATACAAGGTTGCACCAAAGATAACATATCTACATACGGAAATTCACATTTTTTATAACTAATACAATAAACATATCCCCCCACTTGGGATGAACAATACATGTACAATAGTGGGTTTTCGCATGATCTTCAATGATTTGTCTTCAACGTAGGTGTGATTCTTGAATCTCTTGACTTGAACCTCAAACTACAACAAGTGGCAACTTCCCAACCATAAACTAAGACTACACGTTAGGCTAAGGTGTATAGGTGTATTGAAACAATAATATGGGTAAGAAACGAAAAGATAGGCTTTAAAGGGTGTATCTAGGGGTATCTTGCACTAAAGGTGAGTGCAACAAAGGGTTTAACACGGGGGTCGAATTGTCAATGTGACTAATCGATAAACACACACATAAAGGTTATTTGGGTGATAATCCTAAAATATTGCCTTCTTAAAAAGTTTCTACCAAATGTATCAAGAAATCTCAATACACTACTCGTCTATGGTTTCAAAATGATGTAAAAGCCAAGTTCTAAAGTTTACAAACTACCGGCGCACTCATAATTTTGGTGGATTTGGGGTAAAACAGGGGAAACTGAAATAGGCTGAACCTCACCAAGGTATTAAGGGTTAATGTGCTCGGCTAAGGTCTATTCTAGTTAGGTTCGGAAAAACATGTCAAAAATTTTAGAATGGCATAATTTTTCAAAATAAACTAGAAAAATGGGGCAAGATAAAGTTCAAGTAAATAATTATACTCCAGTCCCCCCACTTGAGTTGTACAAAGTCCCTTTTGTACATGAAATAAAAATAAAGAGGAAAAGTAGAATTAGAACGAGAACTTCCCTGAAATTCGCTCTTGAAAATGATAGAAGGATCATGTTGAAAAATGTGCCTTCGCTTCGCCTAATGAGCAAACTTCAATTCCCTGGAATAACACAACTACCAAAAGCATAAAACCTAAAAATAAAAAGAAAAATAAAAAGAAAAAGAAAAACCTAACTCACTTTCGTAGGAATCACGGTTGCATTTAGCATATGCAACAAGCCTTTTATACGACTTGGTGTCCCAAGTGGACGAGTGAAGTCTCGTGAGGGTTTACAGGGAACACACCCACAAAGTTCATTTAAAAACTAATACAAGTTTAAATAATGTTTTGTAAAATAAAAAGCATTTTTAAGGTTTAGAAGGTAGCTCCGGCATAGCTGAAATGTGGTGCTACGCCGTAGTTGCTAAATTTATCTAGAATGACACCTGGGGGTTGCTACGGCGTAGTCAATGGAGGAGCTAAGCTGTAGCAAAGGTATGGAGAATTTTTCTTGGTGCAAAAGTCCAAAAATTAGTTCCCCATAGCAATGCTTCCTCTAGTACCTGCAAATTATTAGTACAAAACATACCAAACCAAAAAAATAAAGAAAAATAAAAGGAAAAGGATAATTCGGGTTGTCTCCCGAAAGAGCACTTTTGTTTATTATCGAGTCTTTAAGTTAGACTCACTACCACGAAACTTCACGTAGGTGGTAGGGCACTCTTTCCCTTGTTCATGTTCCACGAAGTCAGTGAGTGGTCCCAAACATTAGGAGCGATATATCGTGTCATACTATACTGATCTTCAACTAGGAAGTTGGCCTTGACCCATTCATCACGATATTGCATCTTCATTTGCTTGTTTAGTTGTCTTTCCCTAAACTTCACCTTAATCCAATACTCAAATGAGATACCATGATAGCCTACTTGACTTCTCTTGTGCGTATTTAAACATGCCCATTCATTACGTTTGGCTAGATTTATTTCGGGCATCCTTCCTCTGTCACATTCTTTTTTGCAAGGATCGCATGTAGGCCAAGCTTGGTTTGTTCCTCTATATGTCATAATGGAGGGTGTACAATAGTGAACCGTCCATTCCACCATTTCGTTCAACTTTGCGTTCATGAAATGGATTTGAAACCATGTTTTATTAATTATCCGCTCATCTTCAAAACACCACCAAACCTTAGCTTCCTTCTTTAATCTCCTAATTCGAAACATTCCCTCTCCATTGCAATAATTGACAAGGGGGTCACATGTAGGAAGAGTTATTTTTGACACGTTGACCATAGTTGTTGATGGTTCACAACAGTGAAGTTTTGCTGCAACAGTCACCGGTCCTCCTTCCTCATCCCCCGTTTCTAATCTCTTATCCTATTCATCAGTGTCATCCCAAAAAGATTCGTCATTCGGATGTGAGTTGACCTCTTGTTCATACTTAGAGCACAATGGGGCTGTATAAGAGAACACGTCATCGGAGATTTGAAGTATTGGTGAGATTTCTTCTCCTATCTGATCAGCTTTGCAAGAACTTGCTTCTTCTTTATTCAAAATCGAGGAAACCATACTCATGTTAAACACAATCCTCTCATCGTATACTCCAAAGTTTATTTCTTTATTAAACACATCTATTTTGGTGTGTGCAGTAGCGAGAAACGGTCTTCCTAAAATTAGGTCCTCCTTCGGAACATTAGCCATATCAATAACTACAAAGTCCGCAGGGAATAAAAATTTGTTGATCTTAAGGATGACATTATCTACTATCCCAATAGGACTCGTTTTAGTAGTGTCAGCCATTTCGATCCTCAAACTAGTTTTCCTGAAGCTTGTTAGTTTAAGAGATAGGAATAAAGATAATGGCATAATGTTGATACTAGATCCCAAATCGGCTAATGCAAATAAGTTAGAGTTACCAATTTTGCAGGGTACCACAAAGCTTTCTGAGCTGTCCTCCTTCTTTGGTAATTGGCAAGGCATCTTCTCTTAGGTTCGGCGCTTTCTTGTGAAAGGATGTTCTCTCCATCGTCTTCTGTGAAAACTGCCTTACACGCTACAACAGTCTTCTTATTTTCTTCAATAACGTTATTCTTATAGATATTATCGGCCAAACATTCAATCATTTCTTCAAGATTCTTGAGCGATTCATCATGGTTAGCAAGGCTCTTGTTAGTGGCTTCTTGAAAGTTCTTCAACCATATATCTTGCTCTCCTTGTCTCTTCCTAGAATCTTCGAGGTACTTATTTATAGTATCCTCGAGGCTTGATCTTCTTTCCCCATAAGGTTGCCGATTATATCCAAATGGCCCTGTATGATACCCATTACCTTGGAATGGTCTACCTTCCCCATATTTAACTTCTTCTGTTTTTCCATCGCCCTCGTTCAAAGGGAAATCTTTAGACAAATGGGGTCCTTCACAAACCTCGCAACCAACTTGAATAGCGTGGACATTTTCCTTTAGCTTCTTCATGTCACGCCCCAAGATTTCGAGTTTGTTGGTGATTAGGGTAATTCCATCCGAGTTTCCAGCAATGCTCCTACTACTTCCACCTTCGTGCCACTTTTGAGAGTGGTCAGCCATATCTTCAATAGCCTTTAAAGCTTGAGCGGGAGTCATTCCAAGGATTGGTCCCTGA
This sequence comes from Artemisia argyi, assembly GCA_030686995.1. NCBI lineage: Eukaryota > Viridiplantae > Streptophyta > Magnoliopsida > Asterales > Asteraceae > Artemisia > Artemisia argyi. Next base: position 122,941,818 of record CM060708.1, on the reverse strand, counting down.
GAGTCTAGCATCTGGCGGGTTGAGATGTTGATCCCTTTGTAGAAAATATTGACCATTTCTTGCTTGTTGAGATCATGAGAAGGGCACTTGTACAAAAGATCATTGTACATATCCCAAGCTTGGTACAATGTTTCATCCCCGTCTTGCTTGAAGTTGTGAATGTCTTCAAGCTGTTTTGCCGTCCTTGAAGGAGGGAAATACCTTTGGATGAAATGTTTCTTCAAGAGAGCCCAATTGTTCACCGTCCCTGCTGGTAACCTATCGATCCATCTCTTAGCTGCTCCGGTCAATGTCATCGGGAATACTCTGAGCATTATCGCATCATGAGATACTCCCGGAATGTTAAACAAACTGAAAATGTAAAGAACATTGTCAATGTGCTCGTGAGCATCTTCCGTTTTGTTTCCTGAAAATGGGTCTTTCCGCAGTTCCCTTATGAATTGGTTCTTGATTTCGAACTGAACGTCATCCCCAATAGCTGGCCTAACTAAACCAGGCCCTTGCTCTTCTCGTGTAAGAGCTAAATATTCTTCAAGTTTGAGGTTATCAATGTCAATTTCTTCCATGGCACCTGAAAGTTGAAAACAACCGTGAGTGCTGAAAAGAATATAAAACAAAAATTTAAAACTTAAATAAAATCCTAATAGCTCCCCAGCAGCGGCGCCAAAAACTTGATGCAGGTTTTACTGACCAGGTTTTAATATTTATAATAGTCTCATTTACCTAAGGTCTACCTAATGCACTAACGGGCAGTGTACCCAGTCGTGTGTGGTATAGCTAGTTGGTAAAGCCGAGGTCGTCCCAAGAGCTAAGTGTATGGAAATTATTTAGGTTTCGTGTTACATTTAAAAGGGGGTTTTATGATTGAAAAGATTAATTAAACTAATAAAAGTAAATAACAAGACAAGAAAATAAAATAGAAGAAGATCAATAGAGAGAGATAGTGCTAACGTAATTATTACTCTTGTTATTATTCTGATTAGTTTCCTACAAGTGCATCCTATCATATCGTCTGGGGATTTAATTCATTTCGGATCAGAGGGTTAAATTACATACGTCTATCTTACACCTTGTCCTATCCAAAACTATTGTAAAGCCTTGGGTTCATCGGTATGAAGATATAAAAGTCATTAAGTGCCTCTACTAACATTGACAAGTGTAACGGATGTGACATGGTCAGATCTTACTCCCCTCTAACTCTGTTAAGCGAATAGCGTTGGTAGGTGGTCCTAGGGTTAATTCGCACGTGTATGGTGATATTGCTATCAAAAAGTCACATCCCTAGCGACTTGCTTCCTAGGGTTAATTCCACAAGTATCTAGGGAACAACCAACGCTAAATACTATGGAAACTAGAGTGTCCCAAGACTCGCCATGAAAGTATTCAAACAATAGATAATAGATGCGTAGAAAACTAAATCAAAACAATAACAATTTCATAACTAGGCTAACACCAAGAGGTGTTTAGATATTCATATTCATAATTGCAGTAAAACAAGATTGTATTATTACAAAAGTAAACATGAATCGAATACAAAACAAGGGAATGAATAAACTTATGGTTGGTGTGTGAATCCTCCCTTGGAAATGACTTCTATGAGGCTAGAACTTCATTCCTCCTGCTCCCTGAGTTTCTCCCAACTTCTGTGTGGTGAAAATGACTTGAATAAACTCAGAATTAGGGATGGTATTTATAGGCCCGACTTTGTTATGGCGTAGCTGATTGGATTGCTACACCGTAACCTTTGTAAATTTGTGTTACGTTGTAGCTTGATCAAGTGCTATGGGCATAATGTCTTGATAATGTACTTTCTACGGCGTAGTTGCTAGGGTTGCTACGCCGTAACTTCTTCCTTGGCCTCGTTAGTTCTTCACTGCCTCAAATTGGGGCCTACGTTGTAGCTGGAGGGTTGCTTACTCCGTAGAGCCTTTTAGTGGACTTCTACGCCGTAGCCAGTGGATGGGCTATGCCGTAGTCTTCATAAATTCCTTCATACGGCATAGGTAGATGAGCCTCTGCGCCGTAATCTTCATAAGGCCTTGCTACGGCATAGGTAGATGAACTTCTACGCCGTAGTGAATGCAGAATCCATAATTTCCAAATATTTTCTCAAAAGTCCTTCCATTTCCGCGTATGTTCGTGATACGTGGGATTGCGCCCTCGCAACAGGTTTTACCTCTCAAGGGATCTTGAGAAGCTTGCAATCCCCGCCAGGCAGTGTACCTGATTGTTGTAGTATAGTATAGTGACAAGTACCGGGGGATTGATCGTTCAACTCAGGAATAGTGTCGCTAGGATTAGAAAGCCTACTAAACTAGGTTTAGAGGTGAGGGATGATTCTTTTTTATATTTTATAAAAGCAAGTAAAATCTCGGGTTTTGAAGGAGTGGCGGAATTAGTTACTAGTCAACTAACCCAATTAACTACAGATGCAATCAAAATAAAATAAAATAAATGAAATTAAACTAATGTGGTGGAAACAATAATGAGAAACGATGTGTTTACTTAGATTTCATTACTCCCTAGATATCTTTTACCGGTTGATTAGCTTGTTCCAATTGCATGGATGACGGGTTATATTCCTTAATACTAGTCGTAGGGCCGTGTACAATATTCCCTAACTCTATAAGATCCTACTTCACTCCTATGTCGAGCCGACTAAAAGCTCCTAACATAGGATCATTAGAATTCACTTATGCATTAAATACAACCAAAAATCGTAGTACACCTCCGATCATGTTTCTTAAGACGTTCAAGCAAATTACCAATGGAAGTCTGCCATTTTTCTTAAGCCTAACATCGAATACAATCATCCGTAACAATTATAAAGAAACAATCAACCAATAATCAACATCTAGGTTTCACTACATCTAAGCAAACACAATGAAAACCTAGCCTAACATGTTAAAAGAAAGATAAGCATAAGATAGAATCAAACACATAGACATATTGAATGATTATTGAAAAACTTATCTTTATTCAAACATGGAAGAAAGAAGGGTTTGAAACCCCTTCAATATACAGAAAATTCGACCTAGGGTTTGTGCTCCCAATATTCCACGACTTGTTCCACACTGTATAATGAAAAATTGGAAAAGTATATATAGATATAACATCCTGACGGCATCATGTATTGGCTTCTGAAGTCGTCAACTCGCTGCCAAGTTGAGAATCGTATTGCCTAGATCCAGTCTTGACGCCTTCACATGTAAACAAACTCTGGGCCGTAACTTGCATTTTGACCCTGACGGCCTTGGTGACGCCGTGAGGTCATTAACACTAAAAATACTCTGGGCCGTCACGTTATAATTTCCACATCCACCTCTTTTGCCACTCTTGACGCCGTCATGTATTAAGCCTTGACGTCGTCAGTTACTGTTCCCAGCAAGGAATTTGAGACTTTGCCGTTTTCTTCACTTTTATGCTCCAAAAACGTCCAAAACGCTTCCTTTTCCATATTTCTCCTCAAAAGTACCTAAAATGACAAAAGGAACGATTTAGGGCAATAATTGATCAAATAATCACAAATTCGGGCTAAAATGACCCTTTAAAAGCGGTACACTTTTCGCCTCATCAAATACCCTTACACTTGAGATTTGCTCATCCTCAAGCAAATGCGCTTTTATTCTAATCAAAATACAAGTTAGGGGTCATTTAACACTAATATAAAAGTAATTACAACAAATAATCGTTCCACTAAAAACCAAAAACAAGCACGGAGGTCATACACTAGCACCTCACAAATAGTGTTTAGATACTCACATCTCTCGGGTGTAATAAAGTATATATCACAATATAGAAATGTAAAACATCTTGTAACACCCCCAAAATACCGCAGCGGAAGACTGTGTCACTGGGGTGCTACTTCATAATACAAAGTACAAGTTATAGAAAACGAACTCTAAATGAGACGTTTTGAAAAGTTACCATTCGATTAATGAATTCAAAGTTACAAACATGAGATTCCAAAGTATGATACATAAATGTATACAAAATGTTTTTGAATGGTAAATGATAAAAGCGTAAGTCTTCAGAATATGCAGCTTGACTCTAGTTCCACGAACTCGCTATCGCCTTACTAACCTGAGATAAACATGCTAAAGTGTCAACACAATGGTTGGTGAGTTCATAGAGTTTGTCTTAAAACTGTTAAAAAGCCTTAAAAGAATATTCGCACAGCAAAGGCATCGTGAATCCACTCAGTTGAAAGTCCCGCCATAAGAGACTTGCAACCTGTGTGTTCACAACCCACTGCTAACATATATAGTATGAATAAGACATGTATAAGTTCATCAAAACAATTAAGCAATTAGTAGTGAGTCTCTACTTCATCTCCGAAGACCTTACTTGGGAGCCAATTCCTAAAGAAAACTGGGAGCCACTTCCCAAAGAAAACTGGGAGCCACTTCCCAAAGATATAAGTTTACTGGGAGCCACTTCCCAAAGATAAAAGACAGTCATGTATGTATGAAATCAAGTATAATGCAATCAAGTATAAGACAATCAAGTATAAAACAATCAAGTATAAATGTTTTGAGTATTTGTACAAGTAAGCAAGTAGTTGTGCATGTATCTCCCCCAAAGAGTTAAAACAAGTATGAAAAAGTAGGGGCTATGACTCACCTTAAGTCTATGTAATAAGAAATGAAAGTGGTAGTCGAATCGCGAAAGTCTCTAAGAGCAGCCTATAATAGAACGTTGCGAGTTAGGTTTGGAGTAACGTCTAAGAATATGAAGAATTGCCTATCTATGTCTTGCATATAGTTCATGATGTAGTACTTAGTATATAGTGTAAGTCTTTGAATATAAATGGTTTATGAAACATGTATAGGTTGTACATCTCTTACTACCGTTCGGGCCGACATAATTCAGAAGTCATGGAGTAAACGTTCGAGGAGCCAGGACACTTTAATTCGTAAATCTACAACTCATCTCGACGGCCTACTTAATGCACTCCTCACATGAGGCTCCCTACTATTGTAGTATTTGATAACATATATATATATATATATATATATATATATATATATATATATATATATATATATATATATATATATATATATATATATATAAGTTTTGATCTTTAAAAGTTATATGGTCTTTAGCCGTGGCTTTGCCGTGACCTTGGTCATTGTTACCATGGTCTTGAGACTCAACCTTGGCTTTAGCCATGGTTGTGGTCTCGGCTTTAGGTCATTAGACCTCTTGGTCTTTGTAAATCATAACTATTATATAGTGACTTTGGTCTAAAAATGGGCTATTAAGAATTTGAAGAAATTATCACTCGGAAAGCGTTTTCAGGGCTCGAGCTTCTTTGTTCCTGAACGAAAACGGCGTTCCGGACAACTTTCGTGTTTTAACTTTTTGATGAATCAGACCAGAAGGGTGACTTTCAAATTGGCAGAATGCAAAATAGTAGGGTATAGGCAGTTTTGCCGTTTTGGTTTCGCTAACTTCTTATGGTCGTATCTTTTGACTCGGGTACTCGTTTTGGGTGATTCAAATTGCTATGTTATCCTTGTTAAGTCCTCTTTAACAGTAAGTAAGTGTCAAATATCATAGTTGTACTATTTTGGTCGTGGTTCTCCATAAAAGTCACTAGTTTGCTTGTTTACTTGTCATAAGTTAACATATATATACATAACTTGTTTTACTAGTTTTTATACATCATGAACATAATACAAAGACCATATATAGCATGAAAGAAACATAATAAGCATGAAAATGATATTGAGCAAGAAAGTGTATAAGGGTTTCTTACAACTTTTGGCTTTCTATTAAGAAAGGAAGTCAAGTATGGAATTAGGACACTAAACCTAAGCTTTCAACCAATCACCACAACCCTTGCTAACCATTGATAGACTTGATATAGACCTTGTGAAAACCCATTAACTTCAGCCCCTAATCACCTTGTGTAGCTCCTAATTCAACCATGGAATCACCAAACAAACTTGAGAACTAGGTAGAGAATACTAAGACCTTGAACTTTGTAGTGTTACTTGTATATTGAAGATCAAAGGATCATGGTGCTAGGATTAAAGGGTGTGGCATTTATGGTGATGAAAAGATGAAGATCAAAGTGTTTCTAGTTGGCCATTTATAGCATGAATGAGGAGGTTAGGAAGCTAACTAGGAAGTTTCCTAAACTTGGTGACCAAGTTGAAATTAAGTAATGATCTAATGGCTAAATTCATGAGATGAAGCCACCTATGGGATGACTCCCCCCCCCCCCCTAAGTCGGTTTGCATAGGATAAGGAAGGATGAGTTGGTTTGTGATGATATTATCCTAAGTATGTAGCTAGTTTTGGACCCGTAAATTGCTAACCGTAAGTTGTTAAGTCACGAAACGTAAAACCGGGTATCCTAAAAATATGAAACTTATAAATATGCTAGAACTTATCAATATACTCCATAATAAAATATAAAATGAGTGGTAGGTTCTATTGAGGTGCTAAAACCCTGCTAAAACTGGAAACACGGGTCTAAAACGCGTAATACGTAAAACGTACGAAAGTTGCGTAAAATTGAGAAAAGTAAAATGTAACTTTTCTAATAGGATACTAATGACTTAAAATGGCTTATAATGTCTAGGCTGGGCTCTGTCTAGTTTCGGTTGGTATTTAATGTCTTTTAGACATAAAACCGTAAGCCTAAAAATCAAGGAATGACTTATAAAATCAAGGAATGATTTTTGTCAAAGGAGGAGGGAAAAATATGTTGACTTATTCTAATAAGTTGAAAACTCAAATTGTCTTAGAAACGCGGTGTAGGTATAGGCTAAGGTTACGGCTGAGTGAAAACGCTTAAAAACTGAAAATTCCAGTTTTTCACGGCCGAGGCTTATTTGGTCATAATTTTCTCAGTCATGATAAATTCTCTAATTAATCAAGAGAGTACTAAACATTTTTCTGATGCGGGGTCACTTAACGCGGTCGAGTTTCGTTGTGCGTAGAATTTTTGAATGACGTTTTACCCTAAAACGTGTAATTTTGTGTAATTCCTTAATAACTTTAACGAAAATGATCTGCTGAATGTCAAACTTTTAATTTGCCATAAAAATGATTTATCACTCGAGGCCAAGAAACAAAAATCAAATTTCGGGAAAATTTTGGGAAAAATGAATAGTAAAAGTGAATAGTAAAATTTTTCGGGAATAGTAATTAATCTGAAAATGCGAATTGTTACAGTCTCTACCCCTTAAGGAGAACTTCATCCCGAAGTTCAGTTGATGTTAACTACTTACGGTGTGTCTAAGAGAATTCGGGATTTCAGGATCTCTAAAATAGTGGTGTTCACTCTGATTCGTCTAAGGTTCTGGTTAAGGAGTTGTATCGGCTAAAATTAAGCCCACGTATTTATAACACATTACTTACATAAAGAAGCGTCCAAATTTATGTAAGTAAGGTCTCATAAACTTATGGTTCGGTGATTTACAATTTCTTTATTTAAATGAAGAGGCGTCCCAATCCATTTAAATAAGGAGATTCTAAATCATCCTACTTAAGAATTTCCGACACAAAATCCGCCTTCTTAGGCCGATAGTAAGATAATCAAGTCATCAAATCCCTAAAGCTAAGCAATAATATTATTTAACTCAAATCTTGTGTCTCATCAAACAAGAACTGTCACAAGATCAAGTTAAATAATTAGTTATTACTGAGCTCCATGTTTTTAATGACTCGGCGAATCTCTGGGGCTCCTTATAATACTAAAGTCACATCATCTAACAGCGTGGAACTAAACCAACAACTACCAAAAAGCGTATGTGTATGTAGTGTGTGTAAGGCAAATAAAGAGGAGAATCTTAACGTATATAGCAGTTATAGTCTAGGCACTAAATGCAACCTAGTTCTCTATAACCAAGGCTCTGGTACCAATCTGTAACACCCCCAAAATACCGCAGCGGAAGACTGTGTCACTGGGGTGCTACTTCATAATACACAGTACAAGTTATAGAAAACGAACTCTAAATGAGACGTTTTGAAAAGTTAGCATTCGATTAATGAATTCAAAGTTACAAACATGAGATTCCAAAGTATGATACATAAATGTATACAAAATGTTTTTGAATGGTAAATGATAAAAGCGTAAGTCTTCAGAATATGCAGCTTGACTCTAGTTCCACGAACTAGCTATCGCCTTACTAACCTGAGATAAACATGCTAAAGTGTCAACACAATGGTTGATGAGTTCATAGAGTTTATCTTAAAACAGTTAAAAAGCCTTAAAAGAATATTCACACAGCAAAGGCATCGTGAATCCACTCAGTTGAAAGTCCCGCCATAAGAGACTTGCAACCTGTGTGTTCACAACCCACTGCTAACATATATAGTATGAATAAGACATGTATAAGTTCATCAAAACAATTAAGCAATTAGTAGTGAGTCTCTACTTCATCTCCGAAGACCTTACTTGGGAGCCAATTCCCAAAGAAAACTGGGAGCCACTTCCCAAAGATATAAGTTTACTGGGAGCCATTTCCCAAAGATATAAGTTTACTGGGAGCCACTTCCCAAAGATAAAAGACAGTCATGTATGTATGAAATCAAGTATAATGCAATCAAGTATAAGACAATCAAGTATAAAACAATCAAGTATAAATGTTTTGAGTATTTGTACAAGTAAGCAAGTAGTTGTGCATGTATCTCCCCCAAAGAGTTAAAACAAGTATGAAAAAGTAGGGGCTATGACTCACCTTAAGTCTATGTAATGAGAAATGAAAGTGGTCGAATCGCGAAAGTCTCTAAGAGCAGCCTATAATAGAACGTTGCGAGTTAGGTTTGGAGTAACGTCTAAGAATACGAAGAATTGCCTATATATGTCTTGCATATAGTTCATGATGTAGTACTTAGTATATAGTGTAAGTCTTTGAATATAAATGGTTTATGAAACATGTATAGGTTGTACATCTCTTACTACCGTTCGGGCCGACATAATTCAGAAGTCATGGAGTAAACGTTCGAGGAGCCAGGACACTTTAATTCGTAAATCCACAACTCATCTCGACGGCTTACTTAATGAACTCCTCACATGAGGCTCCCTACTATTGTAGTATTTGATAACATATATATATATATATATATATATATATATATATATATATATATATATATATATATATATATATATATATATAAGTTTTGATCTTTAAAAGTTATATGGTCTTTAGCCGTGGCTTTGCCGTGACCTTGGTCATTGTTACCATGGTCTTGAGACTCAACCTTGGCTTTAGCCATGGTTGTGGTCTCGGCTTTAGGTCATTAGACCTCTTGGTCTTTGTAAATCATAACTATTATATAGTGACTTTGGTCTAAAAATGGGCTATTAAGAATTTGAAGAAATTATCACTCGGAAAGCGTTTTCAGGGCTCGAGCTTCTTTATTCCTGAACGAAAACGGCGTTCCGGACAACTTTTGTGTTTTAACTTTTTGATGAATCGGAGCAGAAGGGTGACTTTCAAATTGGCAGAATGCAAAACAGTAGGGTATAGGCAGTTTTGCCGTTTTGGTTTCGCTAACTTCTTATGGTCGTATCTTTTGACTCGGTTACTCGTTTTGGGTGATTCAAATTGCTATGTTTTCCTTGTTAAGTCCTCTTTAACAGTAAGTAAGTGTCAAATATCATAGTTGTACTATTTTGGTCGTGGTTATCCATAAAAGTCACTAGTTTGCTTGTTTACTTGTCATAAGTTAACATATATATACATAACTTGTTTTACTAGTTTTTATACATCATGAACACAATACAAAGACCATATATAGCATGAAAGAAACATAATAAGCATGAAAATGATATTGAGCAAGAAAGTGTATAAGGGTTTCTTACAACTTTTGGCTTTCTCTTAAGAAAGGAAGTCAAGTATGGAATTAGGACACTAAACCTAAGCTTTCAACCAATCACCACAATCCTTGCTAACCATTGATAGACTTGATATAGACCTTGTGAAAACCCATTAACTTCAGCCCCTAATCACCTTGTGTAGCTCCTAATTCAACCATGGAATCACCAAACAAACTTGAGAACTAGGTAGAGAATACTAAGACCTTGAACTTTGTAGTGTAACTTGTATATTGAAGATCAAAGGATCATGGTGCTAGGATTAAAGGGTGTAGCGTTTATGGTGATGAAAAGATGAAGATCAAAGTGTTTCTTGTTGGCTATTTATAGCATGAATGAGGAGGTTAGGAAGCTAACTAGGAAGTTTCCTAAACTTGGTGACCAAGTTGTAATTAAATAATGATCTAATGGCTAAATTCATGAGATGAAGCCACCTATGGGATGACTCCCCCCCCCCTAAGTCGGTTTGCATAGGATAAGGAAGGATGAGTTGGTTTGTGATGATATTATCCTAAGTACGTAGCTAGTTTTGGACTCGTAAATTGCTAACCGTAAGTTGTTAAGTCACGAAACGTAAAACCGGGTATCCTAAAAATATGAAACTTATAAATATGCTAGAACTTATCAATATACTCCATAATAAAATATAAAATGAGTGGTAGGTTCTATTGAGGTGCTAAAACCCTGCTAAAACTGGAAACACGGGTCTAAAACGCCTAATACGTAAAACGTACGAAAGTTGCGTAAAATTGAGAAAAGTAAAATGTAACTTTTCTAATAGGATACTAATGAATTAAAATGGCTTATAATGTCTAGGCTGGGCTCTGTCTAGTGTCGGTTGGTATTTAATGTCTTTTAGACATAAAACCGTAAGCCTAAAAATCAAGGAATGACTTATAAAATCAAGGAATGATTTTTGGTCAAAGGAGGAGGGAAAAATATGTTGACTTATTCTAATATGTTGAAAACTCAAATTGTCTTAGAAACGCGGTGTAGGTATAGGCTAAGGTTACGGCTGAGTAAAAACGCTTAAAAACTGAAAATTCCAGTTTTTCACGGCCGAGGCTTATTTGGTCATAATTTTCTCAGTCATGATAAATTCTCTAATTAATCATGAGAGTACTAAACATTTTTCTGATGCGGGGTCACTTAATGCGGTCGAGTTTCGTTGTGCGTAGAATTTTTGAATGACGTTTTACCCTAAAACGTGTAATTCTGTGTAATTCCTTAATAACTTTCACGAAAATGATCTGCGGAATGTCAAACTTTTAATTTGCCATAGAAATGATTTATCACTCGAGGCCAAGAAACAAAAATCAAATTTCGGGAAAATTTCGGGAAAAATGAATAGTAAAAGTGAATAGTAAAATTTTTCAGGAATAGTAATTAATCTGAAAATGCGAATTGTTACACATCTCTCACTACCTGTCATAGCAAATAGATTACCATAGGCTTGGGAAATGATCAAACCTCCACCACTTGGCGTAAGCACCTAGGATAAACTATCAAAGAGGTCTTTTTAAAGGGTTATAATGTTAGGTGTAGGGATATGGAAAACACGGTTTTGTTGGATAAAGGCAATATTTACTGGTGGCGAGTTAATCATCTTAGTTAATTACATGTACAATATGGCGTTGCTAAGCCAAGACTCGACTCAACTTAAGCTAATAAATCAAAAATAACATAAACTATGAAACAAAAATAAAATGAAACGGGATGGTAGTCCGTATGTTTTTCTCTTTCTTTTTCTATTTTTTTTCTTTCTTTTAATTTTTTGGATTTTTTTTTTCATACACTCTTGCCCTACTGTCACACCCCCAAATTCAAGAATTGCAGCGGAATAGAATACCTAGGGCGTGACCGTCCTAACACCACAGTTACAGTTATGTTGAGCGACCTAAAGTGTCGTTTGAAAATTTAATCGTTTGATCATTTAAAATATTCAGAGTTTACAAAACAAGGTCCCAAAAGGTGTTGCAAGTTTAGGAAAACAAGTTCAAACAAGATCAAACGTTTCATAAGTGCAGAAATATCAAGTGAGACGCGTCGACTCCGCGACTCCATGTAGGTCCGTATGCAAGCCAACATGAGCTACCTTAAATTACCTGAAAATACATTGCTAAAACGGTCAACAATAATTTTGGTGAGAAATCATAGGTTTATCTAAATGAAATGCTTTTACGGTAACCACAAGTATAAAAATGATAATGATGAAATTCCGCCTGATGAATAAAATCGTAGATTAGCCCTTAAGCTCATGACCCCGAAGCTGACTGATGAAAATGCCCCTCCAGAGTGTTTTGCCAGACACTCTAATGATGTTAGAAATGAAATGCATCCGTTATGACGGTTGGTATAACCAACACGGATGGAGGCGTCACCCTCAATAGATCAATCCACTCACTCTCGCTTAAGCATAATTAACGGTTCATGATAATAAATAGGGGACCTTAACATGGCAATACGGTAACTTAAGCAATGTACTTGAATTTAATACTTTGGCCCGTATAAAAATGATGATGCAATGTATTCTCCCCCGTGGGATTTGAAATTAAAATATCGAATTGAAAACGGGGCTATGAAAACTCACCTTAGCAAAAGCAAATCCCGATTGGTAAATTGGTATAGGGTAAATAACGCCCAATAACTCAAATCGCGACCTAAATAATGCATATGTCTTAGGTTCGAAAACAAGGTCATGCATGCAAGTCCATATGCTATTATATCAGTTGTACATGTTTTATCGTCAAAAATATAGTTGAGTCAATTTGATCATTTATTTGGAAAATAACCCGTTTTAGGAAACGTAACTTGTAAATCTCATGATCAAATTTTAGTCGTCATATTAATAGGTATTTCAAAAATCTCTACCGCGCCTAATAAGTGTATATATTGTTCTACCATCTTTGTTTACGTCATTGTAGCCAAATTACACTCTAAAATGTCCAAAAATCCATTTTATATATTCTAACAGCTTTTCTAATAGCCAAATAATAAGCTGTTAAAAATTATATGTCGTCGTAATCTTCTTTAGGCCATAACTTTCTCGTCGTAACTCCGTTTCTTAAGTTTTGCTTATCCCCGGGTTCATGGTCAAGTATACTAACATGTTTATAGTGTCTCGGCTAGCCTAGTTAATTTTTAGATCAGTTTCTATCTCCTAAAAATTTCCGACAACACCTATATTTTACAAAAACTCATTTCCGTTGTAGAACTTAAAACTAACGTATCTTTTTCGTTATAAACCCGTTTTAACTCGTTCAAGCGGCTACGTTTCCGTTATTGAGTCTATTTTCTATATTTTTATCTTAATATGGCCACTGAGTTACTGAGTTTCCGTAGAAGGTCGAATGGGACAGGTTGCTTTCTAAAAGTGTCAAAACATTTTTCCTAGCCTTCTAGTTATTAAAATCACAACAACAACTCCAAAACTGATCCTTACTCATCCACCAATTTCTCAACATAACAGTAATGATCTAATACTAACTTAGCAATATTCAAGGGTCCATGTAAATGATCATCAAGGATGTTTAAAATTACTAGTTTACTAAGATATGTATATATAATGTTTTCATCTTCATCTTCTTGTGGAGATTTTTACTAACTATTTTACTTGTAATAAAAACTTGTTTAAAACATAACCTTTTGTTAAAAGATCATTGTGAATGTAAAACTTTATCAACATGTACAAAGTGATAACTTGGACATGAAAAACACGAAGTTTTAGCAATGTAAAGACTACTTACAAAAGGAGATTAGTGAGACGAGAATGTAAGACACTTGATTAACCCAAGATTAGTGTTCCAAAACCCTTACTAGAATATTATAATGATGCTTGATTTTAACCCAACAAACTTTCCTCCTCCTTGCTCCTTAATGTGTGTCGACTTGTATATATAAGATGGAAGGTGATATTTTTTTTTCTTCTTTCTAACTAGTTCAAAAATGGATACATGTAACCTATCTATACTAGAGGTTTTCAAAGGGATAATAGTGAAGTCAAAAATCATTATTTGGCTAGGTTGGGAGGTGGTGGCCGAATGCGGGCTAGGGATGGAGACAATATTGAGGTCAAGCCACCATTTGAAATATTGGACTCCATGTTTTGAGGATAATTGTCTTGCAATTAATAGCAAGATTTTGTCTAGAAAATATTATAGGACATGAGAGGGGCGGCAAGGGGCGGCAAATGGGGGAAAGGTGAGGAAGAGTTGGGGCTAATTAAAGCTTATGTCCCCATGTGTATGTATTAGTTAGATATTTTATGTATTAGGTGTTACCGGGTACCAAGTTAACTAGAAATAAATCGTGACGAGATGAAATAAAATATGACGAAGTTGTAAAAGTTGAAAAATCATATTCCTTGCAAGAATTGGGTTTTAGAATGATTATCGGATTGAAATATCGCAAACCGGCGGAGTTATAAGCTCCAAACGGAAAATGTAGCAGTTAATTTAAAAACAACGGGTAAATTAATAATATAATTTTTGTGATGTTGTAAGGGGTGTAAAAATATATCTGGACCATTGTGGGGAGTGTCGAATGTGTTAGTCACATTTATTGATCGCGTGTTAACGTTTATTTAAAAATAAACATACGTAAAATATCAAGTATACGAAAAATATTAATTTGAATATCCTACGAGTGGAATAGTATGCAAATGCTATTGTGATGATATGTAGACTATTTCTAGTTCGTATGAAGTGTCCCTACTGATGATGCATGAATTCGCAGCTAAACCAAACCGACTACGCGAATTTGAATACCCGTAAACTAGATTTGATGAAATGAATGATGTACATGAATAGTTTTTTCCCTCCGGGAATGAATAGTGTCATGTGAATAGTGAAATTTTTGAACACTTCTCAGAATCTCAAACTGACTCCGAAAATGATGAATAGTGATCAGTGAATAGTAAATGATGAATAGTAACTGGTGAATAGTAAGTTGTCGAGGTTTGGAAAAAGACCTAAAATTGTGAGTTGTGACAGTCGCCCACCCAAAAATGAATTCAGTCCCTGAATTCAGCTGGTGTTGGTCTCGGAAGTAGACTCGGTGAAAAGATGTGGATACTTGAGTCGCATTTGGTCTTCCCGTTCCCAAGTAAACTCGGGTCCTCTTCGAGAATTCCAGCGAACTTTCATGATAGGAATTCGACTTCGCTTCAACTGTTCGACCTCATGGTCCCTGATTTCTATTGGTTCTCCTACAAGGTTTCGGTTTGTCATTGGGTTGGATCCCTTCCAAATGGAATTATGAGTGACTCATCTGAAAGATATTTCTTGGGATTTGAAATTGTGAAACATGTTTGTGTAAGCTACTGTTTTCTGACAAAGGCTCAAGTCTGAAGGTCACTGGCCTACCCGGTCTGATATATTGAATGGTCTAGTGTATATCAGGTTTAACTTCCCGCGTTTTCTGGATTGTATCATGCCTTTCCTAGGCAGATTTTTCAACATAACCCTGTCACCAACTTGAAATCCTAATGGTTTACAACTTATCGAACTTGTAACTGATTCTTGATTTCTAAGAAATTCCTGGTTATTTCATGAATGTGTACTGGACTAGTGAGTTGGGCTTTTTCCGAGTTCGGTCCGTCAATAGATGGTTGGCACTTCAACCATAGTGTGGCTCAAATGGTGTATTCTCTATGCTCGTGTGATAACTATTGTTGTAAATGAATTTGATTTATGGCAATTGGTTACTCCAACCATTTCTAGAGTTAATCACTCATGCTCTGAGCATATCTTCCTATGTTTGAATTGTTCTCTCGCTATGACCATTGGTCTGAGGATGATAGGCGGTGTTTATATCTTATTGGGTTCCAAGGGCGATCTTAAAATGCTTACCAGAAGTCTGAGGTGAATCAACTACCCTATATTAGGTATAATTGAAATGGGTACAATGAATCTTGTGACTAATTTCACAGCGTTATGTCTTTCGAAAAGGGCGTTATTTGAAGAAGATAGAATATGGGTAACAGTTTTGATTCCTTGTGTTTGGTTCTAACGGATGTTATGACATGTGTCTTTCTTTGCCTATGGTGCTTGATCTCCATTACTGAAGTTTGTAATTGATTGATGATGTCTCTCCTAATTTCCTTCATCTAATCTTCCAATGTTCTTTCTTGTCAAATCACAAACCCTAAATATATAATATTGATGTAGTACTGTGGTTGATGTTTAGGCAAAGCTTACAAGCATAAGCATTAAATCTTACTTAGGTATTTCTGAAATGAATCACATTTTAGATTGTTATCCTACTGGCCAATATGTGAATATCAACTGATACTATGTCGAAGCATGTCTATTCTGTTGTCACATGTAGATGGGGAGATATGTTCGGGTCTGGTCCCTTTCTTAGTATGAAAGTGAGGTTATTTGGAATTTCTAGAGAACACAATGCCTTAAGGGAATCTATATCGATATCCTTAATTCAACTCGATTATCCTTTGCGAAAACTCACTGCAGGGAAGTTTGCATATGGATGAGGCCATGTTTAAATAAAATGCTCTACAGTCTCGGTTAGGAGGCTTGGTTTATTTCTATAGTGTTGCTTAGCGTACATTCACATTGTACTCGATCTTGTAACTCAATCTAGCTAGTACGTTTGAATGATAGAATTGGACAACTAGGTTAGAGATGGTGGTTCGGATGGTCTCGTGGTATCTTAAGATTGTTGTTGAGTTATGAATTGTCCTACCGTATACTTGTAGTCCTGGTTAGTGGTGCTGTAATCCTTTCATTGTTTTCTTGTATCGAGGAATCCTCCTTGTAAATGATATGGAAAGTCTTTCCTAGATGGGCTGTTGATAAAGGAACTCAATTTATTGATTTCGCGAAGGATGAATGGTGTCAATATCTGTAGGATATTTATAAAAGAAACATTTATGAATGGTTTATTTAGTTTACAAAGCTTTGACTTTATGATGTTTTGAATGAAGATTGTTTTTAATAAGTTTGAAACGACGTTTGTTTCCATCATGACATGATTCTCCCTGAATTATACATAGGTGATCAGGCTATGTATAATTGAGGACAAATGATGTGATGCTTAGTTTTGATAAAATAGTATTATGTTTCCCCAAAGTCAAGTAGTGTTAATCTCACTCTTTGTAAAATACTTGTCAAAACAATTTGCATGATAGTGAAATAGTTTATGAATTGGTAGCAAAATAGTTTGTAAGGTAATAGTAGAACATTTTGTTGAGTGATAATAAAATAGTTTGTATGAAATTGTGAAATAGTACGTACGATGGTAACAAAATAACTTGCAATGAATTTGTTAAACAGATTGTGTGACTCTTGGAAGAACATTTATATAGGGTGGTACAAGTCTACTAATCCACTATCTAAAGAATGTAAATAACTTAGTTCGTAACAGGGTAGTGGTATATGATTAGGAAGTGGTTGAAAATATGGTAGTGATATTGAGAGTGTGAAGGATGAACGTGTCGTTTAGGCATCTATAGTTAACTGAAAATGATAGTCTATGTGTTAAAGTACATAGGCCAGAATTTGGTGCGAATGATTTGGAGTATTCGAGAATTTATATCAGATAAAGCTCGCAGGTTCAAATGTTTAATCCCTCTAGGCATGACGAGGATGTATAAAGAATGGAAATTGTTGTACGGGTGGTCTAAGTCAAGTAGCTACCACATCGAATGATGTTGGATTTGCTATCGAGGAAAACTAAATGTCTTATGGTCAGGTGACACTTCTCGATATCCTTTCATGAAAATGAGGTCTCGTCCCAATGTGACTAAGTTATAACGATCTTCGAAAAGAATATAATTTATGTTGTGTAATTGTACCGAGATTTATTAATTGGGGTTTTTGCATATATATCCTTCTGAAAATGCATAATTGCATATATATCCAAAGCATGCATAAAAACCATTGTATTATGTGCATAAAAAACTTGTACAAAGGATATATATGCAATTATTCACTTTGGGAGGGATATATATACAATTTTGCCTTATTAAATTCAACAATATACTAGCGTGAGAGTCTTATCCTATGGAATGAGTGAGAAAGTTGTAATTTCAAGCAGTAGTGTTGAGGCATGGTGTATCAATATTAAAAATCTCCTGCAGAGGTGTTTCTTTCGTTTCTAAGGTTAAATAGTAAGTAGGTATCGTGGTTGCTTTCGAGATTCGTTCATGAGTTATGCGTGTTCCTTCTTGGAGACATGGTTTCTAAAATTTGTTAACAACATTTATTTGAGTGAAACATTGTGAAAATTTGATCATAAATGTATTTTGGAGTGACTTTATTTGAAGTTTGTAGTGAGTATAGTCATGTAAAAGATGTGACTACGAAATAGTTTGTACTTTGATAAAAACAATATCTCATATATGTCTTTGGAACAAAAAAAAAAAGAATTCAAGAAGATTGTTGCTTAAACAAAAATGATTTTTAATCCAACCATTGAGAATCAATAATTTGTCGTACTTCGTAAGGTTTGCAAGAAATCTTTTTGTTTGTCCAAAAATTTAATTAGACTTTGACTTACTTGAATTGTTATTATCTCCGAAACACGAAAACTGGGGTAGTCCTTTTTATCTTGGTCAACATGACCATTTAATCGTAAAGACATCATCGTGTTTATTAATCCTATTGTCTTACTTGCATCTTCCAAAGTTGTAATTATATGTTAAAACTACTAATGTGTCCATATTGTTCGGTGGGTGTTGCTAAAGCGATCAATGATGTGATCCGTCTCATCGGTTAAGAATGTGGTGTGATCAAACTTGATAATGGAGGGAGAGTTGTGATGAGTTCCATTATGATGGTATAATTCCGTTCAAAGCATCTTGTTGGTTCATTATGTCATGGAGGTATGAGTCGATCATATCTAAGATAGTATAGAGTCCTTGCGATGAATGCCACCCTTGGGCGATTTGTTGTTGCTCTTGTTATGTTTGTGGTGGTTGTGGTATTATTCGGAGCGTATCGTCCAAACACTCGTGTGTAATCTCAAATAATTAGAGGTCATCGTCTGACGATGAAGAGTAGTAGGTTGTCAAGTAGTAGAGGCTCTCAAACTCTCACCAACCTCAAAACTATAAGTGGTGTAACGTGTGGTAGATGGTAATGGTATGTCAAATAGTGGGCGCTTCTTAAGCGGCATGTCCTATATGGGTGTAGGGTCTCTGAGATGTGATGGTGCTGATGGTGCTCTAGATGATGAAAATAAAATTGATGAAGATGCGATCCTAGTGCTGAGTTAGTAGATGATGGTGATAATATTGAATGGAATACTACCCTTTTTCGCGCTATCTCGCGACATCTAAGAGGTAAACCTGAAGTATGCACTATGGGACGACCAATAGTGTTATAAGTAGTTGATGGTGGTTGTAGTACATGAGTAGTGAGTGCCTTACTAGTGAGGGAAAGAAAACGTACTATCTTCCTTGCAATAAGCATCCTAATAGGTTCATTAAGATTAAGTATGAATACTCTACCAAACGGCACTCTATGTATGGGCTGAATGATAGGAAAAACCCAGTTCCCATGACAAATCAATGGTGCTAATGGTGGTGTAAGTGCAACTTGTGGTGGTGTAGATACAACTTCGACCTTCTAAAAGGGTTCAGTCTCAGCATTGGATTACATGAGTGATGAGTTTAGTGTAAAGCCAACTGATGTTAAAACTATAGTAGGGAGTGACAAGGTATCCTCCATGTCAGAGTCTAAAGTAATGATGATGGGATGGGAATATGAAGACATGATTCTGTGACAATCGATGTGAAATGAAGTGAATATCCCGCATAATATATATATATATATATATATATATATATATATATATATATATATATATATATATATATATATATATATATATATATATATATATATATATATATGAAATAACATGTGGTGTTTATGAAGGTGTAGTTATAGTCTAGGGTCAATAATGCAACCTAGTTCTCTATAACCATTGCTCTGATGCTAATCTGTCACACCCACAAATTCAAGAATTGCAGTGGAATGGAATACCTGGGGTGTGACTGTCCTAGCACCACAGTTACCGTCCTAGCACCACAGTTACAGTTATGTTGAACAACCTAAAGTGTCGTTTGAAAATTTAATCGTTTGATCATTTAAAATATTCAGAGTTTACAAAACAAGGTCCCAAAAGGTGTTGCAAGTTTAGGAAAACAAGTTCAAACAAGATCAAACGTTTCATAAGTGCAGAAATATCAAGTGAGATGCGTCGACTCCGCGACTCCATGTAGGTCCGTATGCAAGCCAACATGAGCTACCTTAAATTACCTGAAAATACATTGCTAAAACGGTCAACAATAATGTTGGTGAGAAATCATAGGTTTATGTAAATGAAATTCTTTTACGGTAACCACAAGTATAAAAATTATGATGATGAAATTCCGCCTGATGAATAAAATCCTACATTAGCCCTTAAGCTCATGACCCCGAAGCTGTCTGATGAAAATGCCCCTCCAGAGTGTTTTGCCAGACACTCTAATGATGTTAGAAATGAAATGCATCCGTTATGACGGTTGGTATAACCAACACAGATGGAGGCGTCACCCTCAATAGATCTATCCACTCACTCTCGCTTAAGCATAATTAACGGTTCAGGATAATAAATAGGGGCCTTAACATGGCAATACGGTAACTTAAGCAATGTACATGAATTTAATACTTTGGCCCGTATAAAAATGATGATGCAATGTATTCTCCCCCGTGGGATTTGAAATTAAAATATTGAATTGAAAACGGGGCTATGAAAACTCACCTTAGCAAAAGCAAATCCCGATTGGTAAATTGGTATAGGGTAAACAACGCCCGATAACTCTAATCGTGACCTAAATAAAGCATATGTCTTAGGTTCGAAAACAAGGTCGTGCGTGCAAGTCCATATGCTATTATATCACTTGTACATGTTTTATCGTCAAAAATATAGTCGAGTCAATTTGATCGTTTATTTGGAAAATCACCCGTTTTAGAAAACGTAACATGTAAATCTCATGATCAAATTTTAGTCGTCATATTAATAGGTATTTCAAAAATCTCTACCGCGCCTAATAAGTGTATATATTGTTCTACCATCTTCGTTTACGTCATTTTAGCCAAATTACACTCTAAAATGTCCAAAAATCCATTTTATATATTCTAACAGCTTTTCTAATAGCCAAATAATAAGCTGTCAAAAATTATATGTCGTCGTAATCTTCTTTAGGCCATAACTTTCTCGTCGTAACTCCGTTTCTTAAGTTTTGCTTATCCCCGGGTTCATGGTCAAGTATACTAACATGTTTTTACTGTCTCGGCTAGCCTAGTTAATTTTTAGATCAGTTTCTATCTCCTAAAAATTTCCAACAGCACCTATATTTTACAAAAACTCATTTCCGTTGCATAACTTAAAACTAACGTATCTTTTTCGTTATAAACCCGTTTTAACTCGTTCAAGCGGCTACGTTTCCGTTATTGAGTCTATTTTCTATATTTCTAGCTTAATATGGCCACTGAGTTACTGAGTTTTCTGTAGAAGGTCGAATGGGACAGGTGACTTTCTAAAAGTGTCAAAACATTTTTCCTAGCCTTCTAGTTATCAAAATCACAACAACAACTCCAAAACTGATCCTTACTCATCCACCAATTTCTCAACATAACAGTAATGATCTAATACTAACTTAGCAATATTCAAGGGTCCATGTAAATGATCATCAAGGATGTTTAAAATTACTAGTTTACTAAGATATGTATATATAATGTTTCCATCTTCATCTTCTTGTGTAGACTTTTACTAACTATTTTACTTGTAATAAAAACTTGTTTAAAACATAACCTTTTGTTAAAAGATCATTGTGAATGTAAAACTTTATCAACATGTACAAAGTGATAACTTGGACATGAAAAACACGAAGTTTTAGCAATGTAAAGACTACTTACAAAAGGAGATTAGTGAGACGAGAATGTAAGACACTTGATTAACCCAAGATTAGTGTTCCAAAACCCTTACTAGAATATTCTAATGATGCTTGATTTTAACCCAACAAACTTTCCTCCTCCTTGCTCCTTAATGTGTGTCGACTTGTATATATAAGATGGAAGGTGATATTTTTTTTTCTTCTTTCTAACTAGTGCAAAAATGGATACATGTAACCTATCTATACTAGAGGTTTTCAAAGGGATAATAGTGAAGTCAAAAATCATTATTTGGCTAGATTGGGAGGTGGTGGCCGAATGGGGGCTAGGGATGGAGACAATATTGAGGTCAAGCCACCATTTGAAATATTGGACTCCATGTTTTGAGGATAATTGTCTTGCAATTAATAGCAAGATTTTGTCTATAAAATATTATAGGACATGAGAGGGGGGGGGGGGCAAGGGGCGGCAAATGGGGGAAAGGTGAGGAAGAGTTGGGGCTAATTAAAGCTTATGTCCCCATGTGTATGTATTAGTTAGATATTTTGTGTATTAGGTGTTACCGGGGTACCGAGTTAACTAGAAATAAATTGTGACGAGATGAAATAAAATATGACGAAGTTGTAAAAGTTGAAAAATCATATTCCTTGCAAGAATTGGGTTTTAGAATAATTATCGGATTGAAATATCGCAAAACGGCGGAGTTATAAGCTCCAAACGGAAAATGTAGCAGTTAATTTAAAAACACCGGGTAAATTAATAATATAATTTTTGTGATGTTGTAAGGGGTGTAAAAATATATCTGGACCATTGTGGGGAGTGTCGGATGTGTTAGTCACATTTATTGATCGCGTGTTAACGTTTATTTAAAAATAAACATACGTAAAATATCAAGTATACGAAAAATATTAATTTGAATATCCTACGAGTGGAATAGTATGCAAATGCTATTATGATGATATGTAGACTATTTCTAGTCCATATAAAGTGTCCATACTGATGATGCATGAATTCGCAGCTAAACCAAACCGGTTACGCGAATTTGAATACCCGTAAACTAGATTTACGATGAAATGAATGATGTACATGAATAGTGTTTTCCCTCGGGGAATGAATAATGTCATGTGAATAGTGAAATTTTTGAACACTTCTCAGAATCTCAAACTGACTCACAAAACGATGAATAGTGAAATGATGAATAGTGATCGGTGAATAGTAAATGATGAATAGTAACTGGTGAATAGTAAGTTGTCGAGGTTTGGAAAATGACCTGAAATTGTGAGTTGTGACACCTACCATCCTAAATAATACATAATAGGAAATTTGCATTCCCCTTACACTTGAATTTTTACATACTTTACAATAAACTACTCTAATGACTCGAATCAAGATAATCAAAACACTTTGAGTACTTTTTAAATATTAACGCACATATGGGGGTAATAAATTGATGTCTTCCCCATTACTCCATATTACTAGTACTTTACCTATGAGTCCCAATCGTCCCAAAACAATATGTACAAGATATGACTCGACTTAGCAACCATGTAATCAATTAGACAATTAACTAAGGGTTTAAACAAATATCAATAATGCACTAAAGATGAGTGCATACACGGAAAGCTAAGGCGATTTGGTTGCACATTTGGGGTGGATTGTAAACAAATTCTTCCTTTAATTAAGATGCTTAAAGTTAGAAGCGAAAAGATAGGCTCGGAGGGGTGTACTAGGGGTTTCGTGTACTAAAAATGAGTACAACGCTAAGATGTGGGAATATTAATTGACTTTATTAGTCAAGTAATATGACTTAAATGGTCAAGTAATTATGATACGGGTTTAAACACAAGGGTGATCCTAATGCCTCTTATCATATAGTAAATCCTACTACACGAATGTAGTCTCACTAGCAGTCTTGGGATGTATCACTAACGCAAGTTCTAGAATCTAAATGCTACCGGTACACTCATAAGCACTAATAATGAATGTTTTCCCTATCAAATCTAAAGGCGAACCTCACATATTTGGGTGGAAAATTTTTTTAGTGGTACGGTTTTGTGCTATTCATACAACTCCTATCCATGAGACGCTTGTTAAGGCTAAAGTTTCACTCCTAAATGTTGTAAAAAATTTTAAATTTGGTGCTAAAATTACACTAACAAGTATTTCTCTTAGTTTTATTACACACCTACTATCAAACAAACAAACTCAAGTGCAATTGTATCCTATAAGGTATCATCATTTACCCTCCCCTTACACTTAGGATGAACATTGTCCCCAATGTTCAATTAAAGGATGTAAAAGTAAAGCAGGTAAAAGAATGAAGACAAATACTCCCCTGATTCGTTCGGTGTGGATAGTGTGTCAACAAGGTTAGATCTTCCTCCAAGAAAATGAACGTTGAAAGCTTCCCTCCAGAAATATAAATCATCTTTTTGTCATATATAACCTGTTATACCTGAGAAAACAATCAAGGCAAACCTCGCGTAAAATCGGCGGCAATCTATATATATACTAACAAATCCTAGAAAACAATTTAAGATATAATGCTTGTGGAATGAATGTTTGCAGATTTTCTGGAGTTTAATCAACAAAAACTCTAAGACTCTAGTTTAAACAAAACTCGCAAAAAAAATTCAGAATTTTGGTACCTGACACCGTCAGGTTGTAACTCCTGACGCCGTCAGAATGTTCCTGGAAAATTTCTGGAAAAACTTATGCCTTATTTCCTGGAAAATCCTGCAGAACATCATTATGACTCGATACAAGCATTTGACTCTAACAATTACTAATATACATGCTCATTTAATATTGTAGTGAATCATGCTCATTTTCGTTCTTATAAACAAATTTGGATTTCCCTTACACTTAGCTTTTGCAAAATACCTTTATATGTAATTAAGACGAAGTTAAAAACAAAATAAAGCATTTTCACAATTTACTTTGAAACATGATTTACCAACAATAAAAATAAAACATGCATACGGAAACAAATAAAATCAAACAAATAAAAACACACAAAACATGGGTTGCCTCCCAAGAAGCGCTTTTCTTTATTAACGAGTCTTGTAGCTAGACTAAAGGTCATGGGCTATTACGTGACCTCGTCTCTTGAGATGATGTATCCCATATAATTATGATCATCGCTATCGGGGTGGTAGTGTTTCAATCGTTCAACACTTGCAGTCACCTTCCCTCATCCTTTACTGCACAAGGTAGCTATCCCATCTTGGCGCAGGCTTTCAATTGTGAATGGTCCATACCACCAGGGACTTGGCTCGTCGGGAGGTACTTTTATCTCTGAATGCCTTAAGAGCACCAAGTCTCCTTCTGCAAATGGTACATGATTCTCCATCGGTTGACTGCATTCAAACTTTACATGAACTTTATTGCTGCTTTTGCCTCTCTCAGGCTCAGTTTCTTTGTAGCTTTTGATTCTTGTTTCCCATGCAAGGATTTTTTCTTGAACATGATTAGGCGATGTGTCAATGTTGTTTTTGAGCTTTCTTTTCATCAGGCTTTCTTGCACGCATCGTGGGGTCATAGGAAGGCTAATCTTTCTTTTTCCTGACTTAAGTTCAATTTACCTCTTTTCATACCTAATGACAGCTCTTGCTGTGGTGAGGAATGGTGCTCCAAGGATTATTGGCATGCACCCACCTCCTTTATCATCGATGATCATGAAATCGACGGGATACATGAATCCTGCAACATTGACCAGTACGTCCTCTACAATTCCCAAAGGATATACATAAGAGTGACCAGCGAAGGATAGCCTAACACGGGTGGTAGCCGGCATTTCCGTAGTTAGTTGGGTGTAAATAGTTGGAGGCATAAGATTTACTTCCAATGCTTGATCGGCGAAAGCATCCAGATATTGCAACTTCCCAAGAAGTTCCCATAAGCCATCTACTTAGTAGCCACTTTTTGTATAAGTAGCTTCTCGAATACCGGCCCCCAAGGTAATGTATCATACTCATCTTTCCCCTCTTTCTCCTTTTTTGAAACCTGTTTGGAGGATTGGTTACGCCCGTCACCCTTTATCCAATTTGTTATGGTATTCTCATTTATATCATGTTTTAGGTAGTAACCTAGTGATTGGGATTTTGGCGGTTCCTCAACGGTTTGTACAATAAGGGTTTCCTTTTCTTCATTACCCTCGTGGACAATTTTGATAGAGTTAACAAATAGGGTAGTGGGGGTAACGCTTTCCTTCCTTAATAATATAATTTCTGGGGTTTTTTGGTTTGATTATTCCTCCACTAGGCTCATCATCTCCATCATTTTCTCTTGCATCTCCTCCTTTTGTTTATAAGCGGCTTCCTCGAATTTAGCAAGCCACTCAGAATGGGTTGCCATGTACTCTCTCATTCGAGCTTCGAATTCCGGGCTAAGGTTTTGAGGAGGCGAATAAGGTTGAGCATATTTTTTAAAGGTTTTGACATTCTCTCTAAGAGGTGACTCAGACAATGGTGTCGAAATCATATTTGAGACAGAATTGACTACTGCCCGTCTGGGACTTAAAGGTCTCTTTTGTTTTTCCATGAGATAATCAACCTTTTTCTCAAGTTTGCAAAGGAGTTCTTCGGAGATTAGAGTGGTTTCCCCAGGTGTCGAGATTGCGTTGATAGCCGAGTTTATAACATGCGTAACTTCCCATAACTCACGATTGTCGAAGGCAAGTTCATCAATAATTTCCCAAGATTCCTCGGCGTCTTTATTACGCAACCTGCCTCCGGCGGCTCGATCAATGGTGCGTTTGGTGTGAAATTCGACATGGTCATAGAAGATTTGAACTAATAGCCAAAGATCTATGCCATGATGAGGGACTTTTTGGAGTAAGTCCTTGAAACGAGTCCATGCTTTATAGAAAGTTTCACCTTGACGTTGTTGGAACATCAAGATATCATTTCTAGGCTTGGTAGTTCTCCCCGGTGGGAAAAATTGAGCAAGGAAATGAGAAGTGAGATCATCCCAAGAGGTGATGGATCCCGCGGGAAAACGTTCAAGCCATTGACTAGCTTGGTTACGTAGAGAGAATTGGAATAGACGTAATCGGGTCGTCTCTCTAGTTGCAACATCAAGGTCTATGGAATCTACTATTTTTAGGAAATCCTTGAGATGTTGATTAGGATCTTCGGAACGAAGTCCATGGAATGCACATCCGCTTGGCACCAACCGGATGATGTCGGATCGCAAAGGGGACACATTGGCTCCTTGAGCGAGCTCAATGGTGTTTCGATAGCCTTGGTGGCTAGGACGGGAATACTCTCCTAAAGTTCGGGGTCTAGGAGTTTGGTTTGCTAGTAGTGGGTTTTGTGGGTGGTTTTGTTGTGGTGGGTTGATGGGTTCAAAGATATTACCACCGTCCATGATGTCGGATGGCAAAGGTTATGAACAAAGAAACGAAAAAATAAGATAGACTAAAGAAAACCTAAAAATAAAAATAAAAATCTTACTAGAAAGGGATCTAGCAAGTAGACCTAATAAAAAGAAATTCAAACCTAGACAATAACTATTCCCCGGGCTGCGGCGCCAAAAACTTGATACGCGGGATTGCGCCCTTGCAACAGGTTTTACCTCTCAAGGGGTCTTGAAAAACTTGCAATCCCCGCCAGGTAGTGTACCTGATCGTTGTAGTATAGTATAGTGACAAGTACCGGGGGATTGATCGTTCAACTCAGGAATAGTTTCGCTAGGATTAGAAAGCCTACTAAACTAGGTCTAGAGGTGAGGGATGATTCTTTTTGTATTTTTTATATTTTATAAAAGCAAGAAAAATCTCAGGTTTTGAAGGAGTGGGCGGAATTAGTTGCTAGTCAACTAACCCAATTAACTACAGATGCAATCAAAATAAAATAAAAGAAATGAAATTAAACTAATGTGGTGGAAACAATAATGAGAAAAGATGTGTTTACTTAGATTTCATTACTCCCTAGATATCTTTTATCGATTGATTAGCTTGTTACAATTGCATGGATGACGGGTTATATTTCTTAATACTAGTCGTAGGGCCGTGTACTGTATTCCCTAACTCTATAAGATCCTACTTCACTCCTATGTCGAGCCGACTAAAAGCTCCTAACATGGGATCATTAGAATTCACTTATGCATTAAATACAACCAAAAATCGTAGTACACCTCCGATCATGTTTCTTAAGACGTTCAAGCAAGTTACCAATGGAAGTCTGCCAGTTTTCTTAAGCCTAACATCGAATACAATCATCCGTAACAATTATAAACAAACAATCAACCAATAATCAACATCTAGGTTTCACTACATCTAAGCAAACACAATGAAAACCTAGCCTAACATGTTAAAAGAAAGATAAGCATAAGATAGAATCAAACAACACATAGACATATTGAATGATTATTGGAAGACTTATCTTTATTCAAACATGGAAGAAAGAAGGGTTTGAAACCCCTTCAATATACAGAAAATTCGACTTAGGTTTTGTGCTCCCAATATTCGACAACTTGTTCCACACCTTACAATGATAAAATTGGAAAATATATATAGATAAAACATCCTGACAGCGTCATGTATTGGCTTCTGACGCCGTCAACTCGCCGCCAAGTTGAGATTCGTATTGCCTAGATCCAGTCTTGACGCCTTCCCGTGTAAATATACTTTGGACCGTCACTTGCATTTTGACCCTGACGGCTTTGGTGACGCCGTCAGGTCATTAACACTGAAAATACTCTGGGCCGTCATGTTATAATTTCCACATCCCCCTCTTTTGCCACTCTTGACGCCGTCATGTGTTAAGCCTTGACGTCGTCAGGTACTGTTCCCAGCAAGGAATTTGAGACTTTGCCGTTTTCTTCACTTTTATGCTCCAAAAACGTCCAAAACGCTTCCTTTTCCAGATTTCTCCTCAAAAGTACCTAAAATGACAAAAGGAACGATTTAGGGCAATAATTGATCAAATAATCACGAATTTGGGCTTAAATGACCCCTTAAAATTGGTACACTTTTCGCCTCATCAGTTTGTTCTTTTACTCATCTTTACCCTGAAACCACAATAGGAAGAAATAAGAGTATATATTCTTCATATAAATAGAAAAGATGAGCATTTTAGGGGGAAATTCACACTTAAATCATGGGTAAAGTTGACGTCATCAAAGACCAACAAGCTTTTTTTTCCTTTTGAACAAGAGGAAATATTGTTCTTGTATACACTTTCGATGCATGTCGTTCCATATTTAACTGTGTAGAAAGTTTGGAGCTGAGTCAAATGTGTTAAAGTCCATTTGTTCTTGCCTATATCTTTGCATCTCCATTGCTGATGCGAAGCACTTCATGAAATTAACCAATGTTGACCAGTGATTTGTGAAATTTTTGAAGACAGCGTTTTCACCCTCAGACCCTGAAGTAGTTCTCATCAATCCAAACAATGGTGAGTCAATAAAATACGCTGGTAGCCACATTTCTCGAAGTCCAAGCATCTTTTTCACCCATTTGTGGTCTTGCAAACCAAAATCTTCAATCAATTTTGTCCATTTTTCTTCAAACTTCAATGTTTCCATGAACATATTCCACACAATCTTGTTCAAGCGCTTTTTGAAATCAATTTCATTATAGATTTCTTTACAAATCTAAAAAAAAAAATATGCTATTCATGTGATTATGAAAGAATTACATATGATTCTTCAAGAATCAAATATGATTCTGAAAGAATCACATATGATTATGAAAGAATCACATGTGATTCTATGTGAAAAATCATATTTTGCATTTTTAAAATAGTATATGAATAAAAATACCATTGTTGGAATTTTTTTGGTAATATGCCACATGCATAATATGTGTTTGGATTCAGTAAGAACAGCTTCAATTGCTAACTTCAAGGCTCCATCTTGATTCGTTACAATCAATTTTGGTTGTTTCTCAAGTGCCTTCATGAATGATGTCAGTAGCCATGTGTAAGCTTTTTCATCTTCTCTTATATGAATTCCCGCACCAAATGTCACACACTTTTTGTGATTATCTACCCTGGTGATTGGAACAAAACCATTTCGTACCTGAATATCAAAAGTTTCACGCAAAAATTTCAAAATAGAATCAAAAGTTTCCCATGTTATTCTGTAAGAATCACATGTGATTCTCATATAATCATATCTGATTTAGATTGAATGACAAGTGCTTCTTATAAATAACATGTTATTCATGAATTTGTTAACAACTTTGAAAAGTTACTTACTTGTTAGTTCTGAATGTTGCATCAAATGACACTATATCTCCAAATTCCTAATAGTTGTATTTCGCAACTTCATCCGCCCAAAACATTGCAACCAACTCACTTTTTTCAACCATATAATGAAATGTAAAGTTCGGCACATATTTCTTTTGGTTTTCCATTTTATTTATCAGCATTTGCGTATCACTTTCACCTACGCATACATTTATATCCCTTTGATGATTCTTGAAATCACTGCTTGTGCCATGAACATATTGATAACCAACTTTCATGCCACATAACAATCGGTGTGCCTTTGTCACACCAAGTTTCATATTTGAAGCTTTCACAACGAACACCTTTTCCGCTTGAGTCATCTCCCTTTGTTTCTTTGTTAGATGATGATACTCTTTCGGAATCATTAAATGATTGTGCTTAGAAATGAATTTATTTACTACATATTGTCCAGAAACATCATCCAATGTTATGAATACTCGTGCCACACAACCTGTTACCCGTTGTCTTGTATTTCTTACTTGCTTATCACTGTTTTCAAGATCCAATGTGTTTATATTTATCTCTTTTGGAATCCCTTGCCTGTTACACATAAGGTACTTACATTTTACCAAACCACTTCTTGTAGTTTTTTGGGCCGATTTTTTAACTTCAAATCCTGCTATTTCGGCATATTTGTTGTACATTTCAACACATTCTTTTATCGTATTAAACTTTTTCCCCTCAACAGGTAAATAAATATCATCAACAACAAGTTCCCAATAAACAGATCCTCCGGGAGTTTCTTCATGTACGTACAAAGTCGGCCTTGGTGTCATCACAGATACTGAAATATGGTGATTTTCATTAGAATCATATATGATTCCACAAGAATCACATGTGATTCTACAAGAATCATATGTGATTTTTTTAAGCAAAAAAATAAGTTGAATCACATGTGACTTACCTTGAATAACAGCAATATTTTCTTCTTACACCTCAGCGTCCACCAATGTCTCAGCTTCATCCATAACCTCATCATCCACCATAAAGATCTCAGATTCTGTTTTTTTTTACAAAATCACATGTGATTTTGTTAAAGAAAAATATAGTTATTTACATTACAAAGATCAAACACTGTTTATTTCAGAAAAGAATCATATGTGATTCTACTAGAATCACATGTAAAACAGAAAACCAGAAAAATAGAAACAATCATATATGATTTACCTTTATTAACAGCAAAAATATAGTTATTTACATTACCAAGATCAAACGGTATTTATTTCAAAGAAGAATTATATGTGATTCTACCAGAATCACATGTAAAACAGAAAAACAGAAAGAATCATATGTGATTTACATTCATTAACAGCTATATTTTCTTCTTCCATAGCTTCAGAATCCACCATTACATCAGCTATATTTTCTTCTTCCATAACGATCTCAGATGTTGTTACGATGGCGTGATGACGGTGAAGGTGTCATTACATATCTAGAATTAAAATTGACGACGTAATTAAATATTTTTATGCTTCGACGGTCAAAATTGATGACGGAATTGAAGGTATTAGGCTTTGACGGTGGTGGATTAGCGGATTGACGAAATTGACGGTGATGATAATTATTCTGGCAGTGGGGGATTGGAGGATGTACGGGTTTGTGTGTGTGTGTGTGTGTGTGTGTGTGTGTGTGTGTTTTGCCCTAATTTTTTTTGGGAAAAGAATGAACGTATTGAACTTTTTTTTAGTTTATATAATTGCCTTTTTGCCCAATAAGTGTAAATATCAAATTTAATCTAAGCCTTTAGATCAAATTGGATTGTATTGTTAGGATTTGATGATTGGTTCTATGGCATCTATGGGTTCTTCATGGATCTCAACTCTTGTAGTAAATTATATGTCTAATCTTATGTGCATCATTCTATTATGGGAGGTGATTTGCACACTCAATAAATTTATTGGCACACTCTAAAATATGTGTATTGCCATTTATACCCTCAAGTACCCAAGTGCTATCACTTACCTTTTAAAACAAGCATAAGGGTATAAATGTCACAACATATTTTTGAGTGTGTCAATCACTTTATAAAGTGTGCAAATCACATCCCTTCTATTATTGATAGTAGACGGACCAACTTCATCACAAACCAATAAAACAGTTCTACATATTTTTAGGTATAAAATTAGGCACACATTTAGGCCCTGCAATCATTTTTCAAGTTTCTTTTGTGGTAAATTTGCGAAGAGTTCATTAAAAAAAATGGTCTCATTACTAGACGAAAGTTTTGTATACTAAAATTAGCTTAAACTATGGTCATATGTGTTTTTGTTTTAATTACTAATATCAAATATTGTATTGTTCAAACAAAGGTCTCTTGTCTCAGCGGTATGTTAGTGGCCCATCAATCTAGTGATTGTAAGAGTCTCGTTGGAGACATGTGAGATAGGTGGTGTAGGTTGAAAATTTTGTCGTTCTTTAAGAAAAGAAAAAAAAAAGTATTGTTCTAACTTTCACATGACATTTGACAAGGGTCTCTTCATTTATGAGGTTCTCTTATGGATAATAAGGGCCGTTTGGTTTGTTGCTAGTAATCACAATGGGTATCGGATTTAGTATGAATTGAAAAAATAAAAATTGAATGATAGTATTAATGTTGTTTGTTTTGTAAAATGTAATTGGGAATTTGTTTTATTTAATATTATTATATAATAAAGAGGACCCACTTATTTATAT
Source organism: Artemisia argyi (assembly GCA_030686995.1). NCBI lineage: Eukaryota > Viridiplantae > Streptophyta > Magnoliopsida > Asterales > Asteraceae > Artemisia > Artemisia argyi. The sequence continues at coordinate 122,909,167 of CM060708.1, read as the reverse complement.
TAATAAAACAAAAGAAAAGTAAAAAAAAAAAAAACACGAAAAGTCCAAAAAAAGATAAGAAAATCAAACATATCATGCCCAAAAACTTGGTAGCACCTAGGAATCGTTAAATCCTATGTCTAAGGGTGTGAGGCACTGTTATGGTACCGAAAACTCCAACCAAACAATTCAATATAAAACAAATCCTAATCTTTGATTCTACGGACCCCAACCAAACGGGCCCTAAATTTTTTTTTTTTTTAATCATTCGTTTAGTACTTTTAACATATAGTTTTTAGGGTTTTTTTGGGAACAAGACATGAGTGTGAGATGTAAAAAAACATAAAAACTTTAATAGTTCAACTAGACTGTTGGTGTTTAAAGCACAGAACTTCATATTGCATGGATCATTTGGATAAGTGAGATTCATGCATAGTAGGTCTCGACTACTTAAGTGGCTTTAAAGGGTTACTTCTTTGCATCTTTGCTCCAGTTTCGCATGCTTTCGCTAGATAATTAGTTTTTAAGGCTTCATAATATTATCGAGGGTATCAAGTATGGGACATGATGTTGTAACTATGTATTAGTATGTCGTAGTAGTTTATTCTTACGTGTCTAGGGAAAGCTGCCTTGAGCATGATTTTGATAACATTATCTTGACTTTGAGTTATGCTGTAGTAACTGTAGGTTTTTTTTTTTTCCTCCTTGAAATCGTTGTTAAACACCTGATACGCAATCTAGTTTTCTTTAAACAAATATGCGAATACTTTTAGTTAACAAATAAGCAAGCAAATTTACTTTAACTTATCGTTGCAACCATTAAATCATGTTATTAATATCCTTAGATTCTTATAAATGCATAGCACAATCCTATATTCAAACTCTTACATTTACAGCTATTTTGAACATACAAAAACAAACACTTGCATGACAATAGGAGAATCAACTAACCATCCACAAGGGTTATTTAATAATACACGTTCAGAATCAACTAACCATCCACAAGGGTTATTTAATAATACACGTTCTTTGGCTGGTTTTTGTCGCCACAACATTATAAACACACATATATACGGTAGACCTTATCAAATCTTTGTGTCGTTTGAGATCAAGAAGGTAGAAGAAAGCCTAGAAAGTGATACCTTATAAAATATTAGTGCCGTTTGAGATCAAGAAGGTAGTAAAGAACCACAAAAATGATACCTTATGAAATCTTTGCGTTGTTTGATCAAGAACAGAACGAGGAAAATGATCAGTTTTTTGTGGTTAGGGAGACTTGTTATGGGGATACGCATAGAATATGTGATAAAAACAAATACCTTATGAAACAATAGTGATTGATGCTAAAACAGTCAACTAAAGTCAACCACGGATGTGGTCAATATAGTCAAACAACCTAGACCAATACTTCCGGATAGTACAGAGTATCACCGGGTCGTTATGTCCCGACGAGATGTGGATGGTATTATAAACGTCTTGTGATCAGGTGATTTTCACAGGAAAGGATTATGATTGGTAAAATTTAAGAATTATGAAAGAGAATAGCTTAGACAAGCTATGTGAATGATTATGTGAAATTAGATTGAGAAGAAACGCGTTAAAACCTAAAAAGGTACGTTTAGATTAAAACAAACACGAACGTACGTGAGAAAAAGTGAAATGAAAGAAATAAAAGGCCTACAAATATGGAAATGATATTTTTACAATCCTAATGATAAAAGAGAATTTTGAGAAAAAGAAAAATAATTTTTACACTATTTAATTAATTATTATTAATTAATTACTAATTTCCTAATTACTTTTAATTATTTAAGTTACCCTAAATTATAACTAAATATGATTTGACACTAGAAAAATGAAAATTTAATTTGGAAAAATCTAAAATAACTTAAAACTAATTTTAAAATTAAAATTATATTTTTCTGACTTTTTAAATAATTATTATTAATTAAAAACTAATTATTAATTAATTTAAACTACTTTTAATTAAGAAAAATAGCAAATGAACAGTGAAAAATCTAAAACTTTTCCTAAAATTATTTTATGATGTCAGGAACCTATGAAAATTATAAAAATGAAAATTGCTTTTGTAAAAAGCTGAAAATAAGCCAAGTGACTTAAATAGAAGCTCTCACTTTTTGTATTTTTGGTTTTTCTTTGTTTTTCTTTTACAAATCTATTTAACTACTTAAATTAAGCAATTTTTGAAAAGACCAAATGGTTGAGAATCGAGAAATAAATATTTTGAATCCTTAAGAATTTGACAGATGGTGATTTTAGCTTATTAGGACTTTTGATTATGAATAAGTTACTTGAAAAGCTAAACTAAAGTACCACAGAACAAAATAAGCTAACAAAAACTTAAGTTACACTATAAATAAGCACAAGAATGCAAATAAGCATAAGGAATAAGCTGAGACAGGCCAATAAGCACTTAGCTTAGGCAACAGGCCAAATAGGCCAAAAGGGGTCAACCTGCGGCCCTCTGTGGGGTCCACTAGGAGGGGCAGGGGTCCAAACTAAAAGTTGCTCCTAAAAGCTGAGCTTATGGACTTTCCAAAATGCCAATAAGCAGTCCCTAAGGATCACTAATAAGCACTTGAGAGGCCCTTGAAATAAGCTAAAAGCACTGAGGTATCAGTATGCAGGGGTGAAATGGCCAAGTTACATGCATTGATTCACTGGTCCAAATAAGTTCACAAGTACAAAATAAGCTCAGCTATGACAAGTTGGCATATTGGTTTTCCAAAAAGCACAGGGTGGGGCCCACTAATGAACAAGATATGGTCTGTTGAAGTTGGTAGGTCTATACTGAGTGCTCAGTACACGGGGTGAAATAAGTAAACTTTAAGGCCAAAATAAGCTACCTAGAGGACAACAGAGATCCAAAATAATCCAAGACCTAAAAAGATAAGCTCAAGGGCTTTCCAACAAGCTAAATCACAAGGTCTAATGTTAACTATTGAACCCAGGAGGGGCAATTGAAATCTGGCTAAAATCACAAGTACCCTGGTGTAGGGTATCAACCTGCCCTGCAGGTCTTTTCACATGGTGAAGGGCAGGTCTTTTCACAGGGTGAAATAAGTACTTTATAAAAATCTAAAAAATAAGCTGTCCATGGTTTTCACTAGTTTAGGTGATGGGGTTTCACTTGTAAAAAGCTCAGGTCTTGAAAGTGAACACAAAAATCATGAAAAATCTTTGAATTTTTGGATTTCTGAAAGTACTTTGAATTTAGACTTTTTGATTTTGGAACTAGTTTGACTAAATTGAGTTTTGATCTTGATTTGTGAACTGGAAATAAGTTGTTAAGCTATATTATGACTAAGTTAAGCTATTTTAACAAGATGTGATGAGATTTGAAGCTTATGAAATACTAAAATCCACACAGTGACTGTTTAGGATAGGATTCAAATGGACTGTGACTTTTAAAGCTTCCAACCACCTAAAAATGGTTTACCTAGTCTATTTTGGTACTGAGAGAAATGTTTGAACAAGTTTTAGACAATGAGGTCAACAAATGCTCAGCAATTCAGACAAATCCAAACAACACTTATCCTTTGTGATTTTGAGGTTTTCAAAACAAATGGATTACAAGGACTGTGAAAGTGATTTCTAACAACTTATTATGAATACACAAACTTAATTAAGCACAGAAACACAAGATTGAATTACTAATACCCACAATTCTAAATTAAACTAATTTGACAATTGAGTGAGATATTTTTAGCACAACTAATTCTAATGAACAAGGACCAAATTCTAAGCTTTATTATTACTAGTACATAACTAATTAGCACAACTTGATAGAAATAAGTACTAATTAAGCAGATGAACAGTAAAAACTCAGATTGGAAAGAAATTGCTTACAAAGCCTTCCAAGCTATGCATTATGAACCAAGACCAAGTAACTTCTCCTATTGGCTTTCCACAAAGCCTCTAACCCAAGGCCATCCACTATTTGCCTTGCTCCAGCCATCTTCACCATCAACCTCTGATTTTTTATTTTATATCTATTTTTTTTTTTTTTTTTTTTTTTTTTTTGAGAATTTTTTATGAAACTGAATGAAAGTTGGTGCACAAACTTAGAAAGCTTATGAAATCTTAATAATGAGCTTATAGGAACTTATTAAGAGTTCATGCTTGTTAAATAACTTATATAATTTGAATCTTAAAGAACTTGGTGAAACTGAAAATTTGAACAATGGATTTAAAACATAAAAGCTTTCATTAATATAGAAAAGAGATTACAATGATAAAACTAATTACTAGATTAAAGCTAAGTACGCTACACGCCATGTGAGGCGTACAATCACTTATACTTATACTAAAAATGAAAAAGGCAATCTTGAGTCCATGTGTGTCTTCTGTTTGAAATTGCAGTCCCAAAAGCTTCTTTATTGACCCTTGACTAAATCCCAATCATCAATTTAAGGTCACAATGATCCAGCCGTCTATTTTATTTTGGCGCCAAAACCGTTTTAGGTGGAAATGGGGCCAGGGTCTTGGAATTGTAAAATTGCAACTGGGTTTGGTTATAGGGTGGCTGGGAGAGTGTGGTGGAGGGGACAAGTAGGATGGAAGGTGAGGGAATAGAGGAGGGAGCAGGGAGGGTTGAGGATGGGTGAACAGTGGAGGTTGCTGGGTTTGACTGGTTTGACTAAGGGAGGGATTTTTGTAACAATTCACATTTTTCAGGTTAATTACTTTTCCCGGAAAATTTCACTATTCACTTTTACTATTCATTTTTCCCGAAACTTTCCCGAAAGTTGATTTTTATTTGATATTCTCAAGTGATAAATCATTTCCATGGCAAATTAAAAATTTGACATTCATAAGCTCATTTTCGTGAAAGTTATTAAGGAATTACACGGAATTACACGTTTTAGGGTAAAACGTCATTCAGAAATTCTACATACAATGAAACTCGACCGCGTTAAGTGACCCCGCATCAGAAAAATGTTTGACACACTCATGATTTATTTGAGAATTAATCGTGACTGAGAAAAATATAACCAAAGACTTCCCGGCAGGTCACCCAAGCCTGTACTAATCCCGCACGAGCACGCTTAACCGTTTGGGCGATTAACCGTTAGACCACAAAACGCGTTTCTAAGACTATTTGAGTTTTCAACTTCTTAGAAAAAGTCAACATATTCTTTCCCTCCTCCATTGACCAAAAATGATCCCTTGATGTTATAAGTCATTTCGTGATTTTTAGGCTTACGGTTTGATGTCTAAAAGACATTTAATATCAACCGACACTAGACTGAGCCCAGTCTAGACATTATAAGTCATTTTAAATCATTTTTATAACATTAGAAAAGTAACATTTTACTTTTCTTAATTTTACGCAATATTCAGCGTTTTACGCGAATTACGCGTTTTAAACCCGTGTTTCCAGTTTTTAGCAGGGTTTTACACCCAAATGGAACCTACCACTCATTTTATATTTTATTATGGAACTTATTGACATGTTTATCAATACTTTCAAATTCCATAATTTTACGACACCCGGTTTTACGTTTTGAGGCGTAACAACTTACGGTTTGCAGTTTTCGGAGTCAAAACACACTAGATATCTTGGATAATATCATCCAAAAGCCAACTCTTGCTCTCCAAGTTCATGAACCGCCATAAGGGGGGGGGGGGGGGTTTTCACACTAGGTGGCTTGATCTCAAGCTTAAAGGCCTTAAGATTAGTACATGTGTTCACCTTGGTCTCCAAGGTGTTGACTAGTCCTAGTTTCTAACCTCCTCAAGCCCATATAAATACCCCCTTCCCTCCCTTGTTGCCGTCCACTTCCATACACACCAACACCATTCCATTTGCTAATTCTCTTCCAAGTTTCATGCATGATTCAAGTGATTCTTCAAGGTTGAAACCCTAGATAGGTTATCATTCATCAAACACTTCCATAACCTCATATACTTGGTGATTTCTCTTGAGTTTGAATCCACTCAAGTCACCTAAATTTTCATCATCTCTCTTTCAAGATTACAAGAGTAGAAAGATTGCATGAGGTGAAAAAGGGTTGAAGCAAGTCTATCAAAGTCCTATCCTTACATGTTAACTTCCTTTCATCTTTGAAAGCCAAAAGTTGTGAGCCAAACCCTAACTTGATTCTTGTTAAATAATCATGTTCATGTTATTTACATATTATTCTTGCTATATTATGTCTTGTAGTTATGTCCATGATGTATAAAAATGACCAAAACAAGTTATTGTTATTGATTGTTGAAACAAGTTACTAAAACAAGTAAACTAGTGACTTTCTTGGAAAACCACGACCAAAATGGTAAAATTATGATATTGGATCATTACAAATTGTAGTAGAGGACTTAACAAGGAAACCATAGCAATTTGAACCACCCAAAACGAGTATACGAGTCAAAAGTTATGGCGATTTGAAATTACCAAAGATTTCCGGCAAAACTGCCAAATAGCTTCCTGATCAAATTTGGGTTTTGAAAGTCATACTTCTGGTCCGATTCATCAAAAAGTTAAAACACGAAAGTTGTCCGGAACGACGTTTTCGTTCAGGAACAAAGAAGCTCGAGCCCTGAAAATGCTTTCCGAGTGATAAAATTCTTCAAATTCTAAACAGCCCATTTTTAGGCGAAAGTCACTAGATTATGGTTATACTTTAAATGGAACAAGAGGTCTTATGACCTATAATCAAGACCAAAACCATGGCTAGAGCCAAGGTTGTGTCTCATGACCTTGGAACAAGGACCAAAGGTCATGGCTAGGCCATGACGAAATGACCATAACAACTTACATAGGCGTAAACATGAAACAATGACTTAGGCGATAACTTGAACAAGCAATTTGGATCTACTTCACTTAAAAGGAAACCATGAGATTTTACCAAGAGAAAATGGTCATTCAAGACTTATGAAACTACCCCTAATAACAATCTTCATGTACAAATAAACTTTCCTAAGTTTATTCAAATATCGGACATGTAACCTTTCGGATCAAAACTTATATCTATATATTTCATCAACTACTACAATAGTAGGGAGCCTCATGTGAGGAGTTCATTATGTAAGCCATCGAGATGAGTTGTGGATTTACGAGTTAAAGTGTCCTGGCTCCTCGAACGCTTACTAACATGACTTCTGAATTATGTCGGCCCGAACGGTAGTAAACGATATACAAAACATACATGTTTCATGAATCATTACTTTCAAAGACTTACAATATACATCATACCACATCATGGACTAGATGCAAGATATATATATAGGCACTACTTCATATTCTTTACTCCGATCCTAAGTCGCGACATTCTATTATAGGTTGCTCATAGAACCTTCACGATTCAACCGTTACATTCATTACTTGCTATCTTACTTAAGGTGAGTTCATAGCCCCATTTTCGATTACTTAATTGTTTTACAAACCCTTGGGGGGAATACATGCTATTTATAACCAAGCACAATGTTTTTAAATTGTATGCTTACCTGATTGTTTTATTATCACTAAGTACCAGCCTTGCTAAACCGATATCCTTTATTATGAACCATTTAATCACTAGCAATAGTGAGCGCGAATATTGTGAATAGGCCTATTGGGATTGACGAATCCCATTTGTTTTGACTAAGTTCAAACAAATGCATTAATATTTGAGATTTAGGTATGTTAGCAAAGTACCTACCGGGATAAATCTGCCGATCGATATTGGTACACGTTAACGTTATGGTGTCATAAGCTTAGTGTATAATACATGTTCCGGGCGTATAATAACGTAGCCTACCTGTTTTGTTTTCCAAACATTGGTGTGAGCCTATAACTCACACTACCAACATATTGTGTTCAATCGATTTAACAAACTCTATGAATATCACTCAACCTTTGTGTTGACCTCTCAAGCATGTATTTCAGGTTCATGACGATCAAGGATGGCACGGAAGGACACGGATACTCAAGAGGGCTATAAATTTTATTATCATTCAAAACTCATTTAATTTGTAAACATGGAACCATCTGGGACCTCATTTTGTAATCTCTGATATTTATACAATTTGAATGATAAATCTTTTAAAACGACTCAATTGGAGTTCGTTTTCTATTATTGTGTCTATTGTGCCGTCAAGTAACACCCAGTTCGAATTCCGCTGCATCCATGAATTGGGGGTGTTACAGATTGGTACCAGAGCCATGGTTATAGAGAAACGGGTCTAATTGAGACCTAAACTATAACTACACATACAAGCAAAAACATTTTATAGCCTTCCGCTCTCCGTGTCTTCCATCCTCCAGACGATTATGGACTTAGTAAGCATGTTATGCTACACAAACATATTAGTATATTCATATATACCCATTTTGAGCATTTCTCCGTAGGCATTTTTATGCTACACAAACATAATTGCATATTGATATATGTACCCTAAACATAATTGAGCATTTCCCCGTAAGGATAAGTATATTGATATATACACACTAAGCATTTTATGCTACATGAACACATATAAGTATATTGATATATACACACTAAGCATTTTTATGCTACATGAACACATATAAGTATATTGATATATACACACTAGGCATTTTATGCTACATGAACACATATAAGTATATTGATATATACACACTAGGCATTTTATGCTACATGAACATATTAGTATATTGATATATAAACTCGGTTTATTTTCAATCATTTATCTAAACAATGGACTAAACATATCTGTGTATACCTATTCTAAGGCATTTCGGCACAGCCACACTCTTCCAATCATGTTCCTACTCCAACATTCATTTTCCAAGACATTGTGAGATACAATGGTCTCATTCACTTTTCAAGACATTGTGAGATACAATGGTCTCATTCATTTTTCAAGACATTGTGAGATACAATGGTCTCATTCATTTTCCAAGACATTGTATGATACAATGGTCTTAATCATTTCTCAAATGTTTTGAGTCACACAATGACCTAACCTACTTCCCAGACATTGTGAATTGCACAATGGTCTAACTTACTTCCGAGACATTGTGTTTTGTGCAAATGGTCTCTAGAATTATTCCATCACATCATCAATATCATTTCTTATGATATCAAAAACCCGTCACAATCTATCGATTTCAAAACAAGAAATATGAGATTTCTAAAGGACAAATCCATCATCGACAAAAGCTGAACTTTCTCTACATTCATCAAAGTTTTCTTATGAAACCTTCATTATTAAAAGTTCGTGATCCTGGCCAAGTATGTTCTATTTTAGAACTACTTAAAACTTCCTTTCCATACGTATCTACCCTTACTACCTTCTATGCAATGGAATATGAAAACATACGTTACAAGTCTTGTATGGACGGGACTTGCAACTTAAGGGTTTGACATCGCCTTTGTTTAGTGGACAGTTTCCCGAAAGCAACGGACATATCAAAAGTATACCTAGTTTAGGTATTTGAAAATTTTATCAAACCTTGGCTAAATATAGACTAGTCACCTATATTTAACCTAGGGACAGTGGAATATAGTCTGACTAACTATATTCGACTTAAAATTTTCCAATACTGAGAGTAGTTGTACTAGGGTTATGTTTAGGTTGATTTCCTACATGAACTCGATAAACCACCAGAATACATTAAAACAATCTAGAGACACGATAATGTCTTACCACTCAGCGAAATCTTAACACCTTATTTGTGTTACCTAATTTCATTCTTGAAATTTTTCATTTATGAGAGAATCCGAACTACTATCTTGGGATAGTTACCAATTATTCTCTTCATCCTGTAGAAGTACTATCCTGTTTAGGTCCTAAGGATACCATTCCATCATAAACTTTTAAAATCTCTTAAGATTTTTAAAGCAAACTCAACATCTATACCTAAGAGTATTAATGTTAAGCATACACTACACACTTTTGTTCATCAACATATCATAACATTATCTTCACAACCGTTGGAACCATAAGCTCATTAACAGATTTTGATGCACTTTTAAAGCTCAAATCATCCTTAGTTACACCACAAGTACCCTCATCAGCTTTACAAGTTTGAATATTCATCTTGTACTTTTGGAACACCAGTATCATCTCGTAATACACTACCTTGTAACTCACCGGCTAAGTATGAATGTTGTGTCGGGAATTCTTGAGTAGGATGATTTATAATGTCCTTATTTGAATGGATTGGGATGCCTTTTCATTTAAATAAAGAAATTATAAATCATCGAACCATACGTTTATATTCCTTTAGTTACATTGTTTGGGATGCCTCTCTATGTAAATAAAGAATTATAAACAAGTGGGCTTAATTATATCCGAAATAACATAAGTATGAAGTCAACCTACATTACATTGCTCGGGTATGGCTTGATACCTACATTACATTGCTCGGGTATGGCTTGATACCTACATTACATTGCTCGGGTATGGCTTGATACCTACATTACATTGCTCGGGTATGGCTTGATACCTACATTACATTGCTCGGGTATGGCATGATACCTACATTTTATTCGCCACAAGAAATCCTATCTTTTCACCGACATCGCTTCAAACCATGACATAAACACTAGGTACAACAACAGATTACCTACTAGGCTATGATTGCAACGACTATCCCAATTTCCATTAGTACGAGGTTTACATTTTGGTTTTCATAATGATAGTGCAATAACAAACAAACTCATTGCGAGGCCATGTAACCATATGCATGTGCAGTCGTACCAAACTCATTACGGGGCCATGTAACCATATGCATGGGCAGTCATACCAAACTTATTGTGAAGCCATGTAGCCATATGCATGGGCAGCCGTACAATTCAAACAGGACTTGGTCCAACCACATGTTCAACGCTTATTCCATGATTCGATTCTTATATCAATTTCCATTTATTGGATTCCTATGTAAATTGCTATTGTTGTTCAACTGTTATATCAATTGCTATTGATACTTGACAACTATATCAATTTCCATTTTGATATTTAACTATATCAAGTTCTATTTGATATTCAACTACTATATCGATTCCTATTAATATTCGACTGCTATATCAATTTCCTTTGATATTCGACTATTACCATACCTTTCCTACATAAAAGGAAGCCTCATCCTACACCATACACTGAAATGACAAATCAAATTACATTACCGGAAATCCCAGACTTTGGTCCTCATAAGTAACCACACATCTTTATCGACACCACTCCAACATATGACACACATAGAACTTCGGGACGAAGTTCCCCGTAAGGGGTAGAGACTGTAACAATTCACATTTTTCAGGTTAATTACTTTTCCCGGAAAATTTCACTATTCACTTTTACTATTCATTTTTCCCGAAACTTTCCCGAAAGTTGATTTTTATTTGATATTCTCAAGTGATAAATCATTTCCATGGCAAATTAAAAATTTGACATTCATAAGCTCATTTTCGTGAAAGTTATTAAGGAATTACACGGAATTACACGTTTTAGGGTAAAACGTCATTCAGAAATTCTACATACAATGAAACTCGACCGCGTTAAGTGACCCCGCATCAGAAAAATGTTTGACACACTCATGATTTATTTGAGAATTAATCGTGACTGAGAAAAATATAACCAAAGACTTCCCGGCAGGTCACCCAAGCCTGTACTAATCCCGCACGAGCACGCTTAACCGTTTGGGCGATTAACCGTTAGACCACAAAACGCGTTTCTAAGACTATTTGAGTTTTCAACTTCTTAGAAAAAGTCAACATATTCTTTCCCTCCTCCATTGACCAAAAATGATCCCTTGATGTTATAAGTCATTTCGTGATTTTTAGGCTTACGGTTTGATGTCTAAAAGACATTTAATACCAACCGACACTAGACTGAGCCCAGTCTAGACATTATAAGTCATTTTAAATCATTTTTATAACATTAGAAAAGTAACATTTTACTTTTCTCAATTTTACGCAATATTCAGCGTTTTACGCGAATTACGCGTTTTAGACCCGTGTTTCCAGTTTTTAGCAGGGTTTTACACCCAAATGGAACCTACCACTCATTTTATATTTTATTATGGAACTTATTGACATGTTTATCAATACTTTCAAATTCCATAATTTTACGACACCCAGTTTTACGTTTTGAGGCGTAACAACTTACAGTTTGCAGTTTTCGGAGTCAAAACACACTAGATATCTTGGATAATATCATCCAAAAGCCAACTCTTGCTCTCCAAGTTCATGAACCGCCATAAGGGGGGGGGGTTTCACACTAGGTGGCTTGATCTCAAGCTTAAAGGCCTTAAGATTAGTACATGTGTTCACCTTGGTCTCCAAGGTGTTGACTAGTCCTAGTTTCTAACCTCCTCAAGCCCATATAAATACCCCCTTCCCTCCCTTGTTGCCGTCCACTTCCATACACACCAACACCATTCCATTTGCTAATTCTCTTCCAAGTTTCATGCATGATTCAAGTGATTCTTCAAGGTTGAAACCCTAGATAGGTTATCATTCATCAAACACTTCCATAACCTCATATACTTGGTGATTTCTCTTGAGTTTGAATCCACTCAAGTCACCTAAATTTTCATCATCTCTCTTTCAAGATTACAAGAGTAGAAAGATTGCATGAGGTGAAAAAGGGTTGAAGCAAGTCTATCAAAGTCCTATCCTTACATGTTAACTTCCTTTCATCTTTGAAAGCCAAAAGTTGTGAGCCAAACCCTAACTTGATTCTTGTTAAATAATCATGTTCATGTTATTTACATATTATTCTTGCTATATTATGTCTTGTAGTTATGTCCATGATGTATAAAAATGACCAAAACAAGTTATTGTTATTGATTGTTGAAACAAGTTACTAAAACAAGTAAACTAGTGACTTTCTTGGAAAACCACGACCAAAATGGTAAAATTATGATATTGGATCATTACAAATTGTAGTAGAGAACTTAACAAGGAAACCATAGCAATTTGAACCACCCAAAACGAGTATACGAGTCCAAAGTTATGGCGATTTGAAATTACCAAAGATTTCCGGCAAAACTGCCAAATAGCTTCCTGATCAAATTTGGGTTTTGAAAGTCATACTTCTGGTCCGATTCATCAAAAAGTTAAAACACGAAAGTTGTCCGGAACGACGTTTTCGTTCAGGAATAAAGAAGCTCGAGCCCTGAAAATGCTTTCCGAGTGATAAAATTCTTCAAATTCTAAACAGCCCATTTTTAGGCGAAAGTCACTAGATTATGGTTATACTTTAAATGGAACAAGAGGTCTTATGACCTATAATCAAGACCAAAACCATGGCTAGAGCCAAGGTTGTGTCTCATGACCTTGGAACAAGGACCAAAGGTCATGGCTAGGCCATGACGAAATGACCATAACAACTTACATAGGCGTAAACATGAAACAATGACTTAGGCGATAACTTGAACAAGCAATTTGGATCTACTTCACTTAAAAGGAAACCATGAGATTTTACCAAGAGAAAATGGTCATTCAAGACTTATGAAACTACCCCTAATAACAATCTTCATGTACAAATAAACTTTCCTAAGTTTATTCAAATATCGGACATGTAACCTTTCGGATCAAAACTTATATCTATATATTTCATCAACTACTACAATAGTAGGGAGCCTCATGTGAGGAGTTCATTATGTAAGCCATCGAGATGAGTTGTGGATTTACGAGTTAAAGTGTCCTGGCTCCTCGAACGCTTACTAACATGACTTCTGAATTATGTCGGCCCGAACGGTAGTAAACGATATACAAAACATACATGTTTCATGAATCATTACTTTCAAAGACTTACAATATACATCATACCACATCATGGACTAGATGCAAGATATATATATAGGCACTACTTCATATTCTTTACTCCGATCCTAAGTCGCGACATTCTATTATAGGTTGCTCATAGAACCTTCACGATTCAACCGTTACATTCATTACTTGCTATCTTACTTAAGGTGAGTTCATAGCCCCATTTTCGATTACTTAATTGTTTTACAAACCCTTGGGGGGAATACATGCTATTTATAACCAAGCACAATGTTTTTAAATTGTATGCTTACCTGATTGTTTTATTATCACTAAGTACCAGCCTTGCTAAACCGATATCCTTTATTATGAACTATTTAATCACTAGCAATAGTGAGCGCGAATATTGTGAATAGGCCTATTGGGATTGACGAATCCCATTTGTTTTAACTAAGTTCAAACAAATGCATTAATATTTGAGATTTAGGTATGTTAGCAAAGTACCTACCGGGATAAATCTGCCGATCGATATTGGTACACGTTAACGTTATGGTGTCATAAGCTTAGTGTATAATACATGTTCCGGGCGTATAATAACGTAGCCTACCTGTTTTGTTTTCCAAACATTGGTGTGAGCCTATAACTCACACTACCAACATATTGTGTTCAATCGATTTAACAAACTCTATGAATATCACTCAACCTTTGTGTTGACCTCTCAAGCATGTATTTCAGGTTCATGACGATCAAGGATGGCACGGAAGGACACGGATACTCAAGAGGGCTATAAATTTTATTATCATTCAAAACTCATTTAATTTGTAAACATGGAACCATCTGGGACCTCATTTTGTAATCTCTGATATTTATACAATTTGAATGATAAATCTTTTAAAACGACTCAATTGGAGTTCGTTTTCTATTATTGTGTCTATTGTGCCGTCAAGTAACACCCAGTTCGAATTCCGCTGCATCCATGAATTGGGGGTGTTACAATTTTTATTATTAAAAGGGTTTTGGGCTGATGGATTTGGGCTGGTGGGTTTGTAAAGGTGGGTTGGATTTAGATTTTTGAATAATAATAAGGGTCCGTTTGGTGTGGAATTACAACAAGGGCCAAACATGCAATTTTCTGAAAATGAAGGACTGGGCATGAAATTCTCCAAAGTTGTTTCAAGGGTATTTCCTGCCATATATCTATAGTCCAAGGCTAATAAGTTGCAATTTTTCATTTCTGGGTTTCCAGGGACTATTTTTACCATTTTCCAAAGTTGAAGGACTGCAATTGTAAATCCTTCAAACTTTCCACCAAAGGGCCATTTGGTATACTTTGTGAATTCCCAAGGACCAATATTGACTTTTCTTCCAAAAATATTTCACCAGGGACCAATTCTGCCAATTTCTGAAAGTTCAGGGACTGATTCTGCCAATTCAACATACTTTGCTCATTTTTCACCTGTTTTCAATCCTTTTGTACCTGAAACACATAAAAACACAATCCAAGGATATTTGCAGTATAATTAAGCGTATTTGGTTGTTTTCAGTGTTTTTACAGTCCAATATGGGATCAAAATCATGAGTGTTTGAGCACTCATCAATCCCCCACACTAAACTATTGCTAGTCCCTAGCAATCCGATCATATGAAGTAATGAAAGGCCAAAAGAATATTAAGTATACCACATTTCGACTTTTTATTCAAATGCTAGAAATTTAAACTTAAACCAGAAATTTACAAAATGCTTGATTTTCCAAAAACGGTATTATGGAACGGGATTCACACAAACTAGGTGTCTCCAGGGAATAATAATCATCATTCTCTTTTTTATACTTCCAACTAAGTTCAAAAACCCTTGCGCAAATGTTTTTGTAAAAATGCTAACACTACTTATACTAATAATCTTTGTAAGTCGAGAATTAACTTTTTACTCCCACAATTATCAAGTTTAGGCGTGTGTGCTTATTTTCAAAAGTTTGACCACCAAAAATCGGAGCTCATTACGTTTGTCATTTATTTAAGCCCAATCCTAACTCACCGGGAACCTTAGAAATTTAAGAATAAAAAAGAGCATTTTCCATGTAGCGGCTTTCTTCTCGGCGCATCCCAACCAGTTGGTTTAGGTGACCAGGCTTTTGACACCTCACAGAGAATAGTACCGGAATTGGCGGGATTTCGATTCAAAGATTTTTAATATCCTCGACACATTAAAATCAAAACTTAAATAGATAACAACAAACGATTATCTATAGATAATAGATTAAAGACGCAAAGATGAGATCACTTTATGTGACGACTTTCTTCTCAGCTTATCCTTTTAGTAAAAGCTTAGGAGGCTAGGTTTTTACACCCTTGAGAATAGTATCGGAGCTTTCGGGGTCTTTCGAAATCAACAATCTATAAATTCACGTTTAGTCGTTACACAAAATCAACAAATACTAATTCAACTCTCTATTTAAATTTGAGAAAAAACAACTTTTATTTATTTATTCTAATTTTATTCAACACATCTTCTTTATTTCATTTCATTTTCTCATTTTTCAATTTTTTCTTTTCTTTTCATCATTTTTTTTTTTCATAACATACTTTTTATTTTCACATCATTCGGCAATTTTACTTGCTTCACTTTGCATTTTTATTCATTTTTAGGGAAGTTGCTTGTTCCAAAATTTAAATACAAATTTGAGCTAGTACTCTATATTAACCTTGCATAAAAACTTTTTACATAACGAAAACTTTTAATGGTCAAAAGTTTGAAAACAGCACGTATTTAGATTCGATTAGGAGCTACTGGGAGAAAAAGCCACAGATTACTTATATAAGCTCTAAAGAGAACCAACTATTCTGCGCTTAGCATTTTCATTTGCACAATTTGTTAAGAATTTAGTCTAAAAAGTTAAGGAAGCAGCCTGATCAACACTCTGGCAGAGTCAGGATTCCCCTTGTTCTAACCTAATCAAGACTAAACCACTACTTTTATTTTATTTTTGTATCCAAAGCACTTTTCTTTTTTTTTATATACAAAAATTTTAAAATTTTGGCAAAACGGGGGTACTAGGGCACTAACAGGTACAAAATATGTGACAAAATCGATAGACTTCCCCCCCCCCCCCCCCCCCCCCGGCCCCATTTAGAATTGAATATTGCCCTCAATATTCAACGTACCGGCTATTATGCCGACACTTTGAATGGAAAAAGGTAATACTAATGGCTAAGTGTGAAACGGAAATCTATGTTTCACAAAAAAGGATTAAAAATGATATCCCTAGATATTCGTTAGCAAAAGGATAAGATATTGAGCGGCTGGATTGAAAACAGGCGCGTCAATCATCACTATCCAAAGGATACCTGCAAAAATGAGCAAACAACACACAAGAGCAAAGCACTGTGGGGGCAACTCCCCCACACTTAGGTGATAGAAAATAGAAAGAAGTCATAAACATGGGTGAAAACCCATGTTGTGCTAATGTTTTTGTTTACCGAGTCACTAGCTTGACTAGACCCCGAATTCATTGGTTCCTGGGGAAAGTTTGGAGATCCGGGTCAACCATGGGTGGTATGTCCCCTCCAAAATAATGCTTCAACCTATGCCCATTCACTTTGAAATTTGGTCCATCATTTTAAGATAACTCGACGGTGCCATATGGAAAAACTATGGCAATAGTGAATGGTTCAGTCCAGTGGGTTTTAAGCTTTCCCGAGAAATTCTTTAATCTTGAGTTGAAAAGAAGGACTCGGTCACCAACGTTGAAAACGCGGTTCTTGATTTTTGAGTCATGAATCTTCTTTGTCTTTTCCTTGTAGATCAAAGAGTTCTCGTAAGCTTGATCACGAAGTTCATTTCATTCATTCATTTGAACTTTGCGATTATCACCCACTGTTTTAAGGTCGAAGTTTGCATGCTTGAGGGCCCAATAGGCTTTGTGCTCAAGCTCGATCGGTAGATTGCACGCTTTCCCGTACACAAGCTTGTAAGGTGTACACCCGATGGGTGTTTTGTAAGCTATACGGAAAGCCCAGAGTGCATCATCTAATTTATCTGACCAAGATGCACGATTTTCACCTACGGTCCTTTCCAAGATTCTTTTAATTCCTCGATTGGAAACTTCTACTTGTCCACTTGTTTGCGGGTGGTACGCAGTAGAAAGACGGTGAGTTGCACCATACTTTTGCATGACTTTATCAAATTTTTCATTGCAGAAATGCGTACCACGATCACTGATTATAGCACGTGGAGTTCCAAATCGAGCAAAAAGAGATTTTAAAAACTTCACAACAACTCGGGCATCGTTAGTGGGTAAAGCTTTCGCTTCAACCCATTTTGACAAATAGTCAACAGCCACGAGTATGTACTTGTTTCCATGAGATGACGGGAATGGCCCCACAAAGTCTATGCCCCAAACATCAAAGATTTCACAAACTTGAATTGCATTTTGAGACATTTCATTCTTTTGTGAAATATTCTTGTGACGATGACAAGCGTCACCGAATTTGACTAATTCCTGGGCATCCTTATAGATCGTGGGCCAATAAAACCCAGAATCAAACACCTTTTTGGCGGTGTAGTTTGGATTATGGTGGCCCCCCGTGGGTCCAGCATGGCAAGCCTTGAGAATGTCATTGGCTCCCTGACCATAAACACACCACCGGATGACTTGATCCGCACATATTTTGAACAGGTAGGGGTCGTCCCAGAAGTAATGTTTTACATATTTAAAGAATTTATTTTTCTGTTGGGACAACATCCCTTTCACCACAAAGTTACCTGCAAGATAATTTGCAAAGTCTGCAAACCATGGGGTAGTAGAATCTCCACGAAAAGAAACCGCATTGAGGGTCTCGAGAGGAAATGTTTCATTTATTTCCTTTTTCTCGAAAGCATCTTGGTGAGGGTTTCCTAGACAGGACAGATGATCAGCAGCTAGGTTCTCAGCTCCTTTTTTATCATGTATAATGATATCAAATTCTTGTGGGAGGAGAACCCAACGGAGCAATCTCGGCTTTACATCTTGTTTTGCAAAGAGATATTTCAGAGCCGAGTGATCCGTTTACACTATGCATTTTGTCAAGATCAAATATGGCCGAAACTTTTCAAATGCATACACCACAGCCAACAATTCTTTTTCTGTTGTGGTGTAATGAGCTTGAGCTTCGGTCAATATTTTGCTTGCATAGTGTATAGGCTGGAAATGCTTGGTTTTTCGTTGCCCCAAGACTGCACCTATGGCAAAATCACTTGCATCGCACATAAGTTCGAATGGAAGGTCCCAGTCGGGGGCAACTAAGATCGGTGCTTCTGTAAGCTTTTTCTTGAGAATTTGAAAAGCTTCAATGCACTCATCCGAGAAGACAAACGGAGTTTCTTTTTCAAGAAGATGGGTCATTGGCCGGGCTATTTTTGAAAAGTCTTGAATGAATCGACGATAGAAGCCGGCATGACCCAGAAAACTCCGAACACCTTTTACAGTAGTGGGATGAGGTAGTTTAGCAATGACATCAATTTTAGCTTTGTCAACCTCAATCCCACTCTTGGAAATCTTATGGCTGAGGACAATGCCCTCTTTGACTATAAAGTGGCTCTTCTCCCAATTTAGACATTAACTTTGTGTCTTCACAACGTTTGAGCATGTCATCTAAATGGGAGAGACATGATTGGAATGAATTCCCAATGACCGAGAAATCATCCATAAAGACCTCCATAGTTTTCCCGATCATGTTAGAAAATATGGCCATCATGCACCTTTGGAACGTGCCCGGAGCATTACATAAACCAAATGGCATACATCTGTAGGAAAAAGTTCAATAGGGGCACATGAAAGTGGTCTTTTCTTGATCCTGCGGATCAATGGGAATCTGGAAGTAACCCGAGAAACCGTCGAGGAAACAATAGTACTCATTCCCCGCTAATCTCTCGAGCATCTGGTCCATGAAGGGTAGAGGAAAGTGGTCTTTCCGGGTGGCGTCATTTAACTTACGATAGTCAATGCAAACACGCCATCCTATAACCAATCGAGTTGGAATCAACTCGTTTTCTTCATTCGTGACAACAGTAATGCCACCCTTTTTTGGAACGCAATGGATGGGACTAACCCAAGGACTATCCGAGATAGGGTAAATCAATCTGGCATCAAGAAGCTTGAGAACCTCTTGTTTGATAACCTCGTGGATTTTTTGGATTAACCCTTCTTTGTTGTTGGACTACTGGTTTAAAGTCATCCTCCATTAAAATCGTGTGTGTACAAAATTCCGGGTCAATGCCCTTGATGTCGGAGAGTTTCCAAGCAATTGCTTGCTTGTGAGACTTTAGAACCTTTGTAAGAGCAGTCTTTTCCTCATCACTCAAATCTTTAGCAATTATGACGAGTAATTTATCATCACCCTTCAAAAATGCGTATTCGAGATGAGGCGGTAAGTCCTTAAGCTCGACCTCAGGGAAATCATCATTTTTTTTCGACTGATTTAATTTCCTCTTTATGAAGTTCTTTTGGAGGAAGAGGGGGAGATGGATCTTCATTTTACAATCTTTCTAGCAAAAGAATGTCCCCCTCAGGATCAAGATAGTTTTCATCAAATTCATACGAAATTGAACTATCTTGGGCAAGAAAAGCCTCGACTTCTTCCAAAAGGAAGTCACTTCCCTCAAAAGGAGTGAGGGAAGGGGAATAGTCGGCTATAATAGGTTCAGAAGATGGAGTGGGACTGCCACTCGGAAAATGACCAAGAAGTTCTTGAGTGTAATCCTTAGAAGCAACGTCAATGACATCTATTCGGTTAACCGATTCAGAGTCATAATTTGAGGAGTTACTCGAAGTTTGATCGAGGTTAAAAGTAACCGCTTCATTACCAACACGAAGAGTTATTTCCTCTTCGAAAACATCAATGAGTGCATGGCCCGTTCTTAGGAATCCTCTTCTAAGAATGAGAGAAACCCGTTGATCAGCATCAAACTCAACAACAACGAAGTCAGCTGGAATATGGAACTTTCCTACTTTCACAAATACGTCCTTAGCAATGCCAAGGGGACGAGTTATGGAACGATCTGCAATCTCGAGAGTCATGCAGGTAGGAGTAAGTTCAGGAAGAGAAAGTTTCTTCTATACTGAGTTAGGCATCAGGTTGATGCTAGCGCCAAGATAGGCCAAGGCTAAGCATTCAACCATTCCTGGAAAAACACATGGAATGAGAAATTTTCCAGGATCTCCAAGCTTCTCGGGAAGCTTTTTCAATAGAACTGCTGAGCAGTTCTCGTTCAATGGAGTTTTAGCCATTTCATACAGTTTTTCCTTGTTGCTTAACAAGTTCTTGATCAGTGATGCAGATTTGGGCATCAGAATGATAGCATCCGCAAGGCTTATGTCAAAATGCAAATCTTGAAAGATTTGATAGAACTTGTCCATTTGGTGACTAGCCTTTTCACGGAGCTTTTGCTCATTAAGCCATGATGGGTAGAGTATAGAAGTTTTGGATTTAGGGTCCTCAACCAGAGTTTCAGGCGGTTCAAAGACAACTCTAGGTCTGGGTATGGTTTCTGGTACAACTTGAGGGTGGACATGTGCGGTACTTCGTGGGCTAGTAAATTGCACCTTGTCCTTTGTCACCTCAGGTTCACGTTCCACTACCTTGGGAGGAGAAGAAGAGGTAGTAGGAGCCGCGGGTCCATCATATGAAACACCACTTCGGGTTGTGATCGCCTTAACATTGCCCCTCAGGTTAGCGATCGTATTGCTCGGAAGTTTTCCTGAGCCCGAGGGTCGATCATTTAAAGACTTTTTGAGGTCTGCGATCTGAGTCATCATCACCCTATTCATTTCTTCCTGGGATTTCATGAATTGTTTTAACAACTCATCAGATGGTGGTCAAGGTGGAGTAATGGCTGGAGTTTAGTTAGGAAAATTTTGACCTCGGTTGTTTTGATTGGAACCTTGGTTGTGAGAATTTCCTTGATTTTGGTTGCCATTTCCATGAGAGCTGTTTCCCTGGAAGTTGTTTTGACCTTGGTTTCTGTTATAGTTTCCTTGATTTTGGAAACCTTGGTTTTGGTTTTGATTGAAATTCCCTTGGTTTTGATAACCTTGGTTCATTCGATTCTGGTTTTGGTTCAGGTTACAGTTTTGGATATTTTGACTTTGGTTGAAACCGGTTGGTCCAAGGAAATTGTTAGAATGATAGATGAGAAGATTACGGTCCCCTTGTGGTTGGTAACCGTTACCGCCCAAATTATAGGAACCTTGAGCAGCATATACGTTCTCTTGAGTGTAGCCAACGGTGGATGGACACTCGAAATATGGATGTGGACCTCCACAAGTTTCACAACTTGGATTAACAGCCTTGACTTGTTGATTTTGGATTGTTTGGTTCATCTTCAACATAACTGTAGCAAAATCATCCATCTTTTTAGTGGGAACCGATATTTTAGAAGATGCTGGAGTGATAGACTTACATGACTCATCCCTCTCAGCTGAGGAATCCCAGAAATTATGGTGGGTAGTCATGTTTTCAATGAGATCATAGCACTCTTCGGGGCGCCTTTTCATAAAGGTCCCACCAGCAGCAGCATTGAGAATATCACGGTGTCTCAATGTTAACCCATTATAGAAAGTATCTATTTGGGTGACAAGTAACATGTTATGGTTAGGACACCGATCAATTGAGAGCTTATAGCGTTCCCATGCTTCGAACAAAGACTCTTCGGGATGCTGACAAAAGTTACTAATGTCATTTCGTAACTTGGTAACCATGGATGGTGGAAAGTATTTGTCTAAAAATTTAGTCACCATTTCTTCAAAAGTGTGAATTGAATTCTTGGGAAGTCGATCAAACCATGCAGTGGCATGTTGGGTTAGAGAATAGGGGAAAAGAGATAGACGAAGGGCATCATCGGAGACACCATTCTGTTTCATGCTTTGGGTGACGGTAGTGAATTTATCAAGATGCTTGTTTGCATTGTCACCAGGTAAACCGTGAAATTGGCACGAATTCTGGACTTGCTGTATCATGTGATTCCTAAGTCCAAAATCAGTAGCCGCAATGTTAAGGGGGGCAATGGGCCCACCCCTTCCTTGCATCGTGGGTTGACACAACTCCTCCATCGTTCGGAGATCAGGAGCTACATCATCCTTGGGAGGTTCTTGGTTTCCGTCCATTCTCGGAACTGGATCCTCAACAATAGTACGTAACTCAGTTACGTTTCTTGGTTGACGATTTCGTCTCGATTGTGAACGAGAGCGCATGCACTAGAAACAACTCAAAGGATTCCCACAGGAAAGTGATTTTATTTAAAAGGAAAGTAAAGTCTTTTTGGTTTTGTTAACACTTTAGGAAAAGTGCTAATGACTTTTTTTTATGTTTTTGATTTAAAATTTGCAAAAAGTGATGGAATTTTTATAGTGACGATGGTGAAAAACCACTAATCTCTAAGAAGCTGCAAATACGCGCACACCTCCCCGGCAGCGGCACCAAAAATTGATTGATGCTAAAGCAGTCAACTAAAGTCAACCACGGATGTGGTCAATATAGTCAAACAACCTAGACCAATGCTTCCGGATAGTACAGAGTACCACCGGGTCGTTATGTCCCAACGAGATGTGGATGGTATTATAAACGTCTTGTGATCGGGTGATTTTCACATGAAAGGGTTATGATTGGTAAAATTTAAGAATTATGAAAGAGAATAGCTTAGACAAGCTATGTGAATGAATATGTGAAATTAGATTCAGAAGAAACGCGTTAAAACTTAAAAACGTACGTTTAGATTAAAACAAACGCGAACGTACGTGAGAAAAAGTGAAACGAAAGAAATAAAATGCCTACAAATATGGAAATGATATTTTTACAATCCTAATGATAAAAGAAAATTTTGAGAAAAAGAAAAATATTTTTTACACTATTTAATTAATTACTAATTTCCTAATTACTTTTAATTATTTAAATTACCTTAAATTATAACTAAATATGATTTGACACTAGAAAAATGAAAATTTAATTTGGAAAAATCTAAAATAACTTAAAACTAATTTTAAGATTAAAATTATATTTTTCTGACTTTTTAAATAATTATTATTAATTAAAAACTAATTATTAATTAATTTAAACTACTTTTAATTAAGAAAAATAGCAAATGAACAGTGAAAAGTCTAAAACTTTTCCTAAAATTATTTTATGATGTCAGGAACCTATGAAAATTATAAAAATGAAAATTGCTTTTGTAAAAAGCTGAAAATAAGCCAAGTGGCTTAAATAGAATATATCACTTTTTATATTTTTGGTTTTGCTTTTACAAATCTATTTAACTACTTAAATTAAGCAACTTTTGAAAAGACCAAATGGCTGAGAATCAAGAAATAAGCATTTTGAATGCTTAAGAATTTGATAGATGGTGATTTTAGCTTATTAGGACTTTTGATTATGAATAAGTTTCGTGAAAAGCTAAACTAAAGTACCACAGAACAAAAGAAACTAACAAAAACTTAAGTTACACTATAAATAAGCACAAGGATGCAAATAAGCATAAGGAATAAGCTGAGATAGGCCAATAAGCACTTGGCTTAGGCAACAGGCCAAATAGGCCAAAAAGGGTCAACCTGCAGCCCTCTGTGGGGTCCACTAGGAGAGGCAGGGGTCCAAACTAAAAGTTGTTCCTAAAAGCTGAGCTTATGGACTTTCCAAAATGCCAATAAGCAGTCCCCGAGGATCACTAATAAGCACTTGAGAGGCCCTTGAAATAAGCTAAAAGCACTGAGGTCTCAGTATGAAGGGGTGAAATGGTCAAGTTACATGCACTGATTCACCGGTCCAAATAAGTTCACAAGTACAAAATAAGCTCAGATATGACAAGTTGGCTTATTGGGGTTTCCAAAAAGCCAACAAGCACTGGGTGGGGCCCACTAATGAAAAAGATATGGTCTGTTGAAGTTAGTAGGTCTATACTGAGTGCTCAGTACACAGGGTGAAATAAGCAAACTTTGAGGCCAAAATAAGCTACCTAGATGACAACAGAGATCCAAAATAAGCCAAGACCTAAAAAGATAAGCTCAAGGGCTTTCCAACAAGCTAAATCACAAGGTCTAATGTTCACAAATGAACCCAGGAGGGGCAATTGAAATCTGGCTAAAATCACAAGTACCCTGGTGCAGGGTATCAACCTGCCCTGCAGGTCTTTTCACAGGGTGAAATAAGCACTTTATAAAAATCAAAAAAATAAGCTGACCATGGTTTTCACTAGTTGAGGTGATGGGGTTTCACTTGTAGAAAGCTCAGGTCTTGAAAGTGAACACAAAAATCATTAAAAATCCTTGAATTTTTGGATTTCTGAAAGTACTTTGAATTTTGACTTTTTGATTTTGGAACTAGTTTGACTAAAATGAGTTTTGATCTTGATTTGTGAACTAGAAATAAGTTGTTAAGCTATATTATGACTAAGTTAAGCTATTTTAACAAGATGTGATGAGATTTGAAGCTTATGAAATACTAAAATCCACACAGTGACTGTTTAGGATAGGATTCAAATTGATTTTGACTTTTAAAGCTTCCAACCACCTAAAAATGGTTTACCTAATCTATTTTGGTACTGAGAGATATGTTTGAACAAGTTTTAGACAATGAGGTCAACAAATGCTCAGCAATTCAGACAAATCCAAACAACACTTATCCTTTGTGATTTTGAGGTTTTCAAAACAAATGGATTACAAGGAGTGTGAAAGTGATTTCTAATAGCTTATTATGAATACACAATCTTAATTAAGCACAGAAAAACAAGATTGAACTACTAATACCCACAATTCTAAATTAAACTAATTTTATAGTTGAGTGAGAAATTTTTAGCACAACTAATTCTAATGAACAAGGACCAAATTCTAAGCTTAATTATTACTAGTACATAACTAATAAGCACAACTTGATAGAAATAAGTACTAATTAAGCAGATGAACAGTAAAAACTCAGATTGGAAAGAAATTGCTTACAAAGCCTTCCAAGCTACACACTATGAACCAAGACCAAGTAACTACTCCTATTAGCTTTCCACAAAGCCTCTAACCCAAGGCCATCCACTATTTACCTTGCTCCAGCCATCTTCACCATCAACCTCTGATTTTTATTTTATATCTATTTTTCTAAATTTTTGAGAATTTTTTATGAAACTGAATGAAAGTTGGTGCACAAACTTAGAAAGCTTATGAAATCTTAATAATGAGCTTATAGGAACTTATTAAGAGTTCATGCTTGATAAATAACTTTTATAATTTGAATCTTAATGAACTTGTTGAAACTGAAAATTTGAACAATGGATTTAAAACATAAAAGCTTTCATTAATTTAGAAAACAGATTACAATGATAAAACTAATTACTAGATTAAAGCTAAGTACACTACACGCCATGTGAGGCTTACAATCACTTATACTTATACTAAAAATGAAAAAGGCAATCTTAAGTCCATGTGTGTCTTCTGTTTGAAATTGCAGCCCCAAAAGCTTCTTTGCTGACCCTTGACTAAATCCCAATCATCAATTTAAGGTCTCAATGATCCTAGCAGTCTATTTTATTTTGGCGCCAAAACCGTTTTAGGTGGAAATGGGGCCAGGGTCTTGGAATTGTAAAATTGCAACTGGTTTTGGTTATAGGGTGGCTGGGAGAGTGTGGTGGAGGGGACAAGTAGGGTGGAAGGTGAGGGAATGGAGGGGGAGCAGGGAGCGGGAAATGGGGGGTTGAGGATGGGTGAACAGTGGAGGTTGCTGGGTTTGACTGGTTTGACTAAGGGAGGGATTTTTATTATTAAAAGGGTTTTGGGTTGATGGATTTGGGCTGGTGGGTTTGTAAAGGTGGGTTGGATTTGGATTTTTGAATAATAATAAGGGTCTGTTTGGTGTGGAATTACAACAAGGACCAAACAAGCAATTTTTTGAAAATGGAGGACTGGACATGTAATTCTCTAAAGTTGTTTCAAGGGTATCTCCTGCCATATATCTATAGTCCAAGGGTAATAAGTTGCAATTTTTCATTTCTGAGTTTCCTGGGACTATTTTTGCCATTTTCCAAAGTTGAAGGACTGCAATTGTAAATCCTTCAAACTTTCCACCAAAGGGCCATTTGGTACACTTTGTGAATTCCCAAGGACCAATATTGACTTTTCTTCCAAAAATATTCCACCAGGGACCAATTATGCCAATTTCTGAAATTTCAGGGACTGATTCTGCCAATTCAGCATACTTTGCTCATTTTTCACCTGTTTTCAATCCTTTTGTACCTGAAACACATAAAAACACAATCCAAGGATATTTGCAGTATAATTAAGCATATTTGGTTGTTTTCAGTTTTTTTACAGTCCAATATGGGAACAAAATGATTAGTGTTTGAGCATTCATCAATAGTATGAAACAATAACGGGATATGTGATATATAATATATTTCACTAGGATATGTAATTAATAATATATTATTTTTTTAAATGTTTTGTTAAATGTTATAAAAGGGTTTTGGTTAAAGATTTTATTCTTTTGTTAGTTTGGTTAAGCTAGCATCCTCCTCGTCGTATTTATGGTAGAAAATACATATACGATTCCTTAAAGAAGGTTTTGCGCTAAAATATGATAGGACAACTCAAATGGAAGGGTCCGTTTGGTATGCGTATTTTGAATTTGAAAATGAGACTTAAAGTAAAAAGTGTTGTTTGGTGTCATTTTGTCACATTCGACTTTGGGATTAAATCAGCATATGTGGCCATTTAAAATTCCCAAGTGCATAGATTGGTTTTCTGATAATAGTACTATGTTGTGGACCTTTTCTAATCTTCCTCTCTTTATTCTTTTATCTTTTATATAATAAATTTTATTTTAAAATTTATATTATAGTATATATATATATATATATATATATATATATATATATATATATATATATATATATAGGGGAAGGATAATGTGAGAACTTTCTTAAAGTTGTAAAAATGAGAATTATTCTAAAATATTATTAAAACATTGATACATAACCATTTTAGCAAAGATGCACCAAAATATTATATATTAATACAAGTTAACATTAAATCAACTAATAACCAGCTCATACATGAAAAACGGATTACTGATACACAATTAAAATGTTTAGACATATACATTAAAATCTCAAAAAACTAATTTCTTATACATAAATTGATACACCTAATACACAACAACCACTAAAAACTTGATCACAATACTAAACCTTGATACACATTACACGTTGAATCAAAGTGTATCACTTAGTTTACGTCAATTTTCATAAGAAAACCCATCAAATCTTTAACAATTTTAGTTGTAATTAATTATG
Source organism: Artemisia argyi (assembly GCA_030686995.1). Classification (NCBI taxonomy): domain Eukaryota; kingdom Viridiplantae; phylum Streptophyta; class Magnoliopsida; order Asterales; family Asteraceae; genus Artemisia; species Artemisia argyi. The sequence goes on along the minus strand of CM060708.1, from coordinate 122,881,190 downwards.
TTTTTATTTTCTTTTAAGTTGAGTGTCATTTGTGAGATTTTGGTGGTTCTCATTTTTACAACTTTAAGAAAGTTCTCATTTGATCTCAATTCTATATATATATATATATATATATATATATATATATATATATATATATATATATATATATATATATATATATATTAGGGAGAATTGCATATATACCCACTAAAACTCAAAAACTTGCATATTTCTCCAAAATACAAGTTTTCAATGCATGATGTACAATGCAAGTTAAGCATGTTTTGGGTATATATGTAAATATGCAAGTTTTAGTGGGTATATATGCAATTGCCCCTATATATTATTTTCTCTCTCTTACATAAAATTTAATTTCAAATCCAAATTCTAATCATAAAACCATGTACAAACCAAACGGGCCCTAAATATTTGATGGCTCATTTACTTATTTGTTCACATTGATACAATGGTAAATCGGTTCATAATAAGTAATAGAAATTACAACGATATAAAATGTTGTATTTTCATATAAAAGTTTGCTTAATATAAAGTTAATTAGTAACTTGCTTTATGTTTACATTTTAGGACTAAGGGGCCGTTTGGTTTGTTGTTAAAAATCACAATGGGTATCGGATTTGATATGGATTGAAAGAAATAAAAATTAAATGATAGTATTAATGTTGTTTGTTTTGTAAAATGTAATTGAAAATTGATTTTTATTTAATATTATTATATCATAAAGATGACCCACTTAAAAGATTTAAATTATATTTTAATAAAAAGAATAACTAGATGTCACATTTTACGATTAGTTTTACTATTAAAAAAAATAAAAGTATCAATAAAATCAAATGTTAGTGGGGCTACTCAGAATTTGTCAGTGGGAATGAAGTTAAATACCACCCTTTCCATAAGGTATGAGTTTATTGGTTTGATACCTTTATTTGATTGTCATTGCTTGCTACCAAACAATTACAATTAGAAATTAATCCATTACTTCCCCTCCATAACCACATACCAAACGGGCCCTAAATGTGACGGTAGTAAAAGCAAATATGAGGTTTTAATGATGTTTTATACATTTCATCAATAGTTATATGTTTGCATCTTTTAGTACATGTGGTGTAAAAGATACACTCGTTCATGCCAATGTTGAGTTCATGCCAAAGGTTGAGAGCTATGGCACTTGAATTCAACCCTTTTGGTGTTTACGACAACAAACTAGATAAGGATTTGCTTTGCATGTTGTACTCTATAAATTATGAGAATTGATTTACACATTTTCAAAATTGGTTGGACACTCTATTTGTGCATTAAATACTTGTATAGTATTAAGCTTCAACTGTTCTTGACCTTTGATTTGACCAAAAACCAGTTCGGTTTCTGAAACCGGTTCGGTTTCCAAAACCGGTTCGATTTTGGTCAAAACCGTCAATGCCCTCTGTCAAGGGTCAATCACTCACTTGATATCGGTTTTATCTTTTCATTTCACATTTTGGTTAGACATTCATTCTATTCACCGGTAACTAAAACCCTCGGAACTGCAGTACAAACAAAAATCCCATCTTTTTCTATTCATTGTTTTCATCATGGTCACTAAAACCCTAAGAAACATGTCTGATAACATCCCCTTTGATATCCAAACAGAAATCATCAAAAGAGTCCCTGATGTCAAGTCTTTGATTCGTTTCAGGGCTGTTTCCAAACCATGGAAGTCTTTCATCGACAGATCTCAGTTCATTGCTGGTTACCGCGCCCGCGAAATGCAGCCGCGTACTTTGCTTATAAGGTACACAGATGATTCCGATGAGGTAAAATATGTATCTGTTAATTATGAATCTTTTAAGGTACAACAAGACTTTGGTCCAAATGTTTCTGCCCTTATGAAACAACTTAATGATACAGTTGTAATTGGTTGCTCTCGCGGTTTGTTGTGTTTGCATGCTTCTGATAGAGGGGGGATGCTTGTTGTGTGGAACCCGTCAATCAGAAGATCTGTTGGTATTCTTACGCGGGGTGTTTTTGGTTTCGCGGTTTGTCCCGTCACTAATGAACCTACCATTGTCAAGATCTCATTTCCTTGGAAAGTTCAAAATTTTACTTTGGGCTCTAAGAAATGGACCGAGATTCAGTGTCGCAAGCCTTGTGAATCTCTCTTTTCACTTCACTCCAGGCAGGTTGTTATAGGTAGCTGTATTTATCGGGTTGCGTATAAGTCAAATATTTATCCAGAAATCAAACGATATATGATCGTGTCATTTGATTTGATTGCTAAAGAATTCAGAGCCATCGACTTACCCGAGAAGATAACAACCATGTTGACCTCGCTAGATCATTTTGTCATATCTAAGCTAAGGGGGTCTCTTGTTGTGGTGATACCACCGCTTAGAGAGGTCAAAGTTTGGGTGATGGAGCCTGATTGTTCTTTTACGCAGCAATTTAATTACTATTAGCACCTATGATTCATATATAAATAATATATTGGGATTTAGGAAGAATGATGAACTTGTATTGGAAACTCGAGAGGACTCCAAACAGTTTGGGATTTATAATTGTGAAGTAAAACTTTACGAACCGCTGTCAGGAAACAACATTAAACATGCAATTTATGGACAACGTGGTTCATTCTTCATTAGTCCTTACAAGGAAACGCTACTTCTACTAGATCACTTGGATTCTTGTGTATATCCTGACAGTGATTGATCACGGAGATGATGGCCACATTGCAAGGTGTGGATTTACAAAGTGATATGTTGTCTCATCATGGAGTCGCTCCTTTGTAGTTAAGGTGTGGAAAAATTACCATTTATTTTTCATAACTGTTTTATTTAGAAAAGTACTGTTATGCTTGGTATCATCTTGACTGTGTAGATTCATCAATATTTCAAACTCATCGATCATTATCTTGGTTTATGTTTTTCTTGTTAGTATGGGTACTAAAAAAAGAATCCTTTCAATTTAGATTTCATTCTTTTTATTATAGCCGAGGACCCGCTCTTGCCGCTGGTTGTGTATGGTTTTGACAAAATCCGGTTGTGTCGATGCGTGGGCGTGTATTTTTTTAAGTGTTTCTTTTGAGTACATGTGTGTGTAGTTTAATATAATACAGGTTGCGGTTGAAAATACGTACTTTCTCTTAGGATTTGTATGTGATTACGGCAAATAAAAACCGTAATAAACATGCATACAACGGGAAATCATTGATTGTAATTGTTGAAAAATATATTCATAAAAGATTGGCAATAATTATTGCATTGAAAACAAACTAATTTTACTTGTTTCAAAATTTTGATTATAATTATGCAATGATAAATTTATAATGTTAAAGTTTTCAAAACGTATTATATTATAATTAAATGTTAAAACGAGTAAGGGTATTTTGGTAAACAACCGTTACTCATTTTGTAAGTTTTAAGGAATGTGTATTATACGTAGTAGAGAAGAGAAGAGATAGAGATAGAGATTAGTAAGTTAGAATTAATGATGATGATAATTAGTGTTGCTTCTGATCATTCTCTATGATGTATTTTTCGAGATGGAGGATGCGTTATATGCTTGCCTTATTTGCTTGAATAATCAATAATGACATTCCTTTAATTAGTTATTTATCACATGTGATGATATGTAGATTAGATTCAAGGGTTTGGGTTACGTGTTTAGATCACCGATCTTTTTGTCGTACATGTGGACATGATATCTAGCATCACCTATAGAGAATGGGTAAATTGGTAAAAAGGTGTGACGTGGTATCAAACAATCATACATCGAGATGTATGAGCCCTTTAGAGATGAATGATTTAATCAGGTGGCGATTCCGTGCTGGTAACTCACATTATGTATGCGGTTTTACGCCACAATTCCTAAGTGGAACTGAATAAATCTTTAGAAGTAGGATAGGATCTGTTGGTTTTTAGTGTATTCTATCATTAGAATGGTAGTAGTAGATATAGCTAAAGCTATTAAAGAGATATACAAGGAAGTGTGGGATGAGGGTGTGCCTTAGACTCATCAGATCATCCCCTTTTATAGGGAAATAGACATGCTCCTTCTATGTGTCAAGTGATAAGAGTTTTGCAAGTGGATAACCAATTTGTGTGTTGCTTGTAAATATTGTGGAATCGTACTACTCTTCTATGCGTGGATTTGAAGACATAATATCTTAAGATATGATTCAATAGGATATGCAATGATAGCAAATCTTAGAGTAGATCTCTTGTGCCCGTTACATGTATTTCAAGCAAAAAGTATAGTTTAAAGTTTAAACTCAAGCTAACGAAGTTAAATTCAGAAAATCAGATGTTAAGTCAATTAACAAATAAAATAAACCTCAGATAAATCCATAATTATCATGTGAAACACTGTTTCACCAAGTGGTTCTCCCTGTAAAACAGTCTTGGTCTTGGATTCACTGTACCTCGTACATTTAGATTAGTTCATCATGCATAATGAACTATGCATTAGTTAATGGTACTTAGGGTGATGCATTCATGTGTTTGTGCATTTTTTGTATTCCAACTTGAGTACTTATTGCAACTAGCAATGTATTCAAGCCTCATTGTTTTCTTCTATTATTCTTATCTAGGCATTACCTTATTAACATGTATAAATCATGATAGCATTTATGACTTAGTTACAACTTACAATCATGTTAATTTCTCCTCTCACTGGGCCTATATTGGTTAATCTGTAAATACAAACATGAGTTACATTCTCCTCTCATTGGCGCTATATTACTGCACCATCATTACACTTCCCACCAGTGGGTTATAGCACCATTTAAAACAGTTCACGTGACTTACAAATCCTCTGGTGAATTGTGAATAAGCTTTGCATGTCTGGCACCTTTTTTACTTCTTAGGAAATGATATGAAATTTTTTGTAGGTATGCACTGATATGCGAATATTTGGGTATGTTACAGAACTTGGTTTGTGATGATTTTTTCCAGGTTTATAATATATATAGCTAAGCATGCTTGTATGAGGAAATGAGTTCTGTGATTTGGTATATGGTTAAAATAGGTGATTTGTGTAACGGGTCAAAACGGATATTTTGATACACACTAGAAATACACATTAGGTTGGGTCAAGTAGACCTGCTATATAACTATCTAAGACGAATAATTCAGTTTTGTAGTATGCAAAATAGCTTTGTTTTTCGATTCTATGCATATAAATGTTTGTTTGGCTTTCTTAGCAAAGGTATTTAGATTTACCCGAGGGGAGATATGCAGATTTTATATTTTTAGGATCCTAAATGGTTGGTTTTAGTAACAAAAGAGTGTGTTTTGGATTTTCATTTTAAACTGGGTAATTAAAGCTTTTCAGGTTCTTAAAATTATTAGTAGTTTGGTAACTTTACCTGCATCCCAATAACCAGTTTTCTTAGAGCAGCTCCCGTTGTTGGCACCTTGATCCCCTTTTTGGTGTTTAGACCTAGAGGGGTAAATTACATGAGACAACTCACAAGCTATCCGAGATCGTTAAATTGACCCAAAAACTACCCGAAATCTACTCCGAGTTAAATGAGCCGAGCTTGAGCTCGAGCCGACTTTCAAGTTAGTGGAAGCTCGGGCAGCTCTAGGAGCTTATGTTCATTATACGTTTATCCTTATATATATATATATATATATATATATATATATATATATATATATATATATATATATTTACTTAATTAAAATACTTTATTTTACCAGGGTGGAAGCTCCCTTTTACTTAATTAAAATACTATATAAAGTAATACTTCGAATGAAACAATTTGAGCCAACATGATACGAATACTATTTATAGCGCATACCTAAAATATAGGTTTGATCGAGCTCGGGCATGAAACTTAAATCTTGATCGAGCACTAGTCAAGTTTCGGGCCTTATTTTTTGTAGTCATGTTGAGCATGATCTTCAGAGTACTTGGCTCGGGTCGATTTCATCTCTATCTATAAAAGCTAGTCAACAGTCCATGATGATCATATGTCAATTTTCTATTGCCTCTGGATTCTAACTCATGCATATAACTTATGAGACTATGATATGCTAGGGAAAGGGAAAGGGCATTCTCACTGCATTGATGCCTGGATACTCCATAGTGAATACCATTATCTTGATGTTACTTTGGTTAATAGTTGATTTGTCTCTTTGTCTAGTGCATTTCTACCTAAAACTTTTTTTTTTATCCACAATACATAATACATTTACCAAATTGTTTTCAAACTAGGTACTAATGAAATATCAAGGTTAATAGTACTAGAAATTCATAACTTTGTTTTAAGTAGCAAAACCACAGCACGTTAGTAGCAAAAGTACGTCTTGCATACCAAACTTACATTAAGCTAAAACAAGTCTTAATAAACCAAACCAACAATAAGCTAATTTTCAAACCAAGAGTCTTGCAAACAAACAAACCAACAATAAACTAACTTAAATTAAAGAAGTCTTTCATACCCAAAACAAACACTTACTCAAAGACATGATACATAAATACTAGTTTAAAAGGATGTGAAACTTTCCTTTTCTAGTATTTGAAATTTATGTTAGCTATTGCTAACTTTCTTGTTTTAGCCTTTGAATATTATGTGCAAACACTCTTTGAAACATCATTCACCAGCTAGCCAAACAAAGCATATCTTATACCATTCGTGATCATACCCAGCCAAAAACGATGTTGGTTAAAGACACCACACGGCCAACATTTGCATATATATAAAAATACAGACACATATTCACGAACTCCTTGTCACTTTGACTGCGATAATAGGGTTGGTAAGCAAAGCTAATCTCGCGCCTAACCATCTTGCCATTTTGTACGTGCAGCTTGAAAAAAGCAAAACTTGAAACATCATCACATGACACAGCTTCAAGCAACTCTTGTAACCATATATCAGACTCTAAAGGATGGCACAAACCTTTATAACCACAAATTATACAAATCATGAAAAACCAACACTTGCGAGTACACATTAGATGTATGCCACAAACCATCTATAACCACAAATTATACAAACCATGTAAAATCAGCACTTCAGAGTACACATCAGATCTTAAGTAGACATCACGAAGCTTAAACAAACACAAACACATGTCCAGAAATCAAATAAAACACAACCTGTAGCAAACCATATAAAATCACCACTTATAAGCAAATATCACTTATCACACAGTTTAAACAAACACAAACCTCGAAGTAAATAGCATGCATCAACGAATCAGACAGCAACCAAGTAAAAAAACACCATGCATCAATGAATCAGATAGCAAACACAATACATGTCCACAAATCCACAAACCAAAAAAAGGAAAAGAAATGGCATGCATTAACAAATCAGATGGCAACCTACCTCTATATCGATTCCTGAGACACCTGTTGAAAGTATAACTCTCAACCTGGAAATATATTACAGGGACTATCTTTGTCGCTCTCTTATTCTCTGGTACATGATTATTGAAGTTTAAGCCGTGATTAAAGAAGATGGAAAGATGAGGGGCTGGTTATGTCTCTATCAAATTGAGCCGTTGGGAAGGAGAGTATTTATACTCCATATATCACTTAGATACAAGCTAAGCTGGTTTTCTAAATAACTCTCTACCTCTCTCTCCTAACGGCTATTTACATAGCCGTTATATCACTCACACCAAAGGCTGCTCTCTCTCACTCCACAATGTAACCAACTGTCTCTTTCTCTCCAAACGGCTCTTTATAGAGCCGTTATACCACCACCAACAAAACTGCTACTTCTTCCTTTATTGATATGCTGTGAAGCTGTAATCAAGCTTCATCTTTACTCTTATGGTACTTGGTTATCTGATTGAGATCAGATTGTTTCTAGTAATCATTACCTGATTGAGATCAGGTTCTATGTTGTTTCTTGTCCTACACCTGCTTGAGATCAGGTTGTAGTTTGTTTCTTGGTTGGTTCAAACAAATGTTGTACCAGGTACATCTTCCTTTGATAATAAAAGATCTTTTATGCGTCATGTTAAGTTTTTCAACATGGTATCAGAGCCAGGTTGCTCTGAAAATCCTTTTTTCAAAAATTAGGTTTTTCAAAGATGTTGGGATTTTTTCAAAATTATTTCGATTAAACTCAATTAACTATTGTCAATTGGTATCTCTTGACCCTAATTGATTAATTCAAAAAGATTTTTCAAAAACGCCCAATTTTGAGAAAATTAGGGTTTCGTTTTTTGGGGGGATTTAATCTATGGTGAATGATGTTTGGTGGATGAGGTTAAGTAACAAGTCTGGGGCGTGAATGGGTCTGATGTGATTGAAAGTTGGATCTAAACATTGCTGATGCTTAATGGGCAAAGTTGGTTTGTTCCTGGAATTTCCATTTATGTATCAGATGGTGTTTTTTCATTTATTGAGAAAACACCCACCATTGGGTCCGATATTGATTTTGGTATAACTATGATTGATCTTCCTGCTAATTAGAGGTGCCCCTTTTTTTTTGATGCCGGTAATAACTACGTGGCGACAAAAATGGATGGTATCTCTTATTGATCACAATAATGTGATAAACTTGAGTATGGTTGTTCGTATGATTGCCTTTGCAACTTCTGAATGGTTTGGGTCTTAAAGCCCTTGCTTTTCATGACATTAGGCGGGAACTTTTATACCAGTCAAACATTTGGTAGAAAGGCTCCAATTAAGTCCATCAAAGTGTTTTCACTTGGTTGGTCCTATATTTTCTTATTTGAGAAGTTTTTGATCAATCTGTTTGAGAACAGATCTGGTCTCTCCTGGTTTGCTTACCTGCTTGAGATCAGGTTTAAGCATTTCATATTCCTTGCCTGCTTGAGATCAGGCTCAAGGATTAAATATTCGTTATTCTTGTTGCTTACCTGCTTGAGATCGGGATTAAGCATTTCATATTTCTTGCCTGCTTGAGATCAGGCGGTTGTTACTCTTATTGCTGATTTTTTCAGCTTGTTTCAAAGTGGTTGGTTTGTGGACATGGTTCGTAGCACTATGGGTCTTGGGGACTGATGACCCCTTGCCTACTTTGTTGGCTGTGTCTTCTTGGCATGGCTTTGATTAAAGATTCAGTTGTTTGTTGCTTCCTCATTTAAAATGGTTGGCTCATTAACTGTTTCGGATTTGAAGTTGTGATCAGCTGGTTATTTTGATGTTGGTGCTCTGGCCCAGTCGTTTCAGACCTGGTTGTTTCTGGCTATCATAGTGGCTGTATTTTGTCAGTCCTATGGTATGTTAAAAGCTCTCCAAATGACTTCTAAAGAAGCTAATTTGGAATGTTGCTGGGTTCCCTCTTGAAGTACCTGATCTTGAATCAGTTCTGATTCTTTCAGGTGGTTTATACCTGGTGATGGATTGTTGATTGTTGCAACAGTTGTGTTTTGTGATCGATTGAAAGAGAATTTGTATTCTCTGTTGCTATGGGAGCTGTTAAGAAAACAGTTCAAGTTGATTACTCAAAACCTTTTGGCTGTAAAAGCCATATGTTGTATCTTGTCTGATCCAAAGCTATATTTCTGAGTGTATTTCTACTCAGTTGTCAACATGGATATTGTTTCATGTTGTTGGATCCCCTGTCTAGTTCTTTGTGGACTGGTTATTGTATAAACTGAAATTGATCAGTTCCTTGTGTGTAGTTGTACTATCATCCTACAAGTTATTGATGCCTCACTCTTAAAAGAGTTGGCTAGTGTTCTTATATGGTGATGGTATGACTACTCAACATCAGCAGCTATCTGAGCTGCTCTCTCTATCTATCCATGAACTGATCTTGTGATTCATCAACATATGGGTCTGTTGGGGTATTATTGTTGATATTGGTGGTACTCTGTACACTTGATTAAGATCAAGTTATTGTCTTGAAACTGTTGAGAACAGTTGTTTCAAGTTGTTTCATGTGGGGATTCTTAGCCTTTATGGCAGCCTCTCTGTTTCTGATAAGGTTTTATGTGGTTATTTGCTGTTTTCTGATTGAGATCAGAATGCAGCAGTGATTGTTGTTAGCTGCTTAAGATCAACATGGTACATTGGATCAATCTCTGACTCCGGTTGAGTTCAATTTGGATTCATTTGGCTGCTCCGGTTGAGTTCTGGTGTTGATTGGCTATTCCGATTTCGCTCCTTCTGGAAAGGATTTGGTAAAGGAACCTAAGTTTTTTGAAGAATGTTGATGTTGTTCTTCTTGTCTCTGCTAAGAAAAAAAAATAATAATGATACTGGTGGACTTTCTGTCCTTAGTCTTCCGCTGCTGCTATATCACGGTATTGTTATCTTTCCTACCTGATTTTGTCGAGATAAAAGGTGTGGTTAAGATGGTTCCAACCAAGCCTATGGTTGTCGAGACTTTTGCTGAGTACCCACCTCTTGGATGAGTTGCTGTTCGACTGTTGCTGTGGGAGTTATCAAAAGTGCTGAAAAGAAGTAACCAAATGAAGACAAGTTTTCTACTGCTCTTCAACTAATGGAGATGGATGTCAAGTTCTTAGGGTTCTTCTAAAAATCTATGGCGAGATTTGTTTGATTTATTCCTTGGTCGAACTAATGGCTTCGATGTGTTAGGGTGTTTCACCCTATTGTTCGTGAGCATATTGAGATGTGGGTTCAGTGTTTCTATGATTGTTCATTATTGGTCCACAAGGTGCTGGAATTGTGACTGCGCTACACCTGATGGGTTTTTTGAAATATGTGGCTGGTGTTGGGCTTGGTTCTGAGTTTTTTAATTAGTGAAAGCTGGACCAGTTACCAGATGATAATGTGTTTGGTCAGTCCCTTTATCCTCATGCGGACAGCGTTTGGTTGGAATTTGAAGGTTAAAATGAAGGTTCAGGTCATTGGTCTTCTAGTGTATTGTGATGGATTGAGGGATTCTGATTGGTTTCAGGGTCTCTCATGGATTCAGAAGTATGCTGAGAGGTCCAATGGTCTGCACTCATTTTGTATTCTCCTCAAGAAGTTTTTTTCAGTTCAAGTTGAACTTTGGTGTTCCCACCATTCAACTTGAGGGGGAGTGTTAAAATATATAAAGTGACCAAGTTTGCATGTTCTGAGAACTATCTCCATCTTGATCACTCGAAGGCGATTATCAACACTGGAGGAGCAAAACACTTGATTCAGTTGGTGTATTTCGAGGAGCAAATGGTTCACTTCCTGCATTGATACCTCTAAGCTACATTGCATTACATGTGCCTGACAGTGAAGATCTAGCACAGGCTGAGGTGCTAACTGTTCTTGAATGGGCAATGAAACAGCATCAATTTATGTCAAATGACACTCCTTGGTTCAAGTCGAAGATACAAAGTCTTGGAAGAAAATCATGCCACGATTGTGGAAATTGTACCTTTCAAAATGCTCGCGTGTTTTGGCATAACATGGATTCCAATAGCCAGTGTTCTTTTCCCACTTCCAATCATGCTTCTTCTTCTTGCTCTTGGTCCTCTATGGGAAGTCACTAGACAAAAGTTCTATGAAGGTTCAATTTCAAAAGGTTCCGAATTACAAATTGTGTTTCCAAATTCTTGGAGAAACGTTCAGCTTGATGGGAGTTTGCTGGTCGTAGCTGAATATGTCATGGGCTCTCAGATTGAAAGGAACCATAAATCGATTCTAATCGATACTAATGTTGTACCAGGTTGCTGGTTCCAGAGATAGGAGGATGGAGAATGACAGATAGACTTATGGCCTTGAATTGGATGTGGACATCAATGCAACCATGAAGTCAACATCAAGCTTATTCATTGAGAACACAGATTACTCGGGTTCTGTCTCAAGCAGGTTGGAGTTAAGAGGGGATGTTGAAAGTATAACTCTCAACCTGGAAATATATTACAGGGACTATCTTTGTCGCTCTCTTATTCTCTGGTACATGATTATTGAAGTTTAAGCCGTGATTAAAGAAGATGGAAAGATGAGGGGCTGGTTATGTCTCTATCAAATTGAGCCGTTGGGAAGGAGAGTATTTATACTCCGTATATCACTTAGATACAAGCTAAGCTGGTTTTCTAAATAACTCTCTACCTCTCTCTCCTAACGGCTATTTACATAGCCGTTATATCACTCACACCAAAGGCTGCTCTCTCTCACTCCACAATGTAACCAACTGTCTCTTTCTCTCCAAACGGCTCTTTATAGAGCCGTTATACCACCACCAACAAAACTGCTACTTCTTCCTTTATTGATATGCTGTGAAGCTGTAATCAAGCTTCATCTTTACTCTTATGGTACTTGGTTATCTGATTGAGATCAGATTGTTTCTAGTAATCATTACCTGATTGAGATCAGGTTCTATGTTGTTTCTTGTCCTACACCTGCTTGAGATCAGGTTGTAGTTTGTTTCTTGGTTGGTTCAAACAAATGTTGTACCAGGTACATCTTCCTTTGATAATAAAAGATCTTTTATGCGTCATGTTAAGTTTTTCAGCAACACCGAAACCCTAAACGATAACCACTCCTTCAGATCAAACAACCATTGCATGTGTGTTTAGAGAGAGGAATACAACCATTGCATGTCTATTTATTAGAGAGAGGGATTACAAGACCTAACTCAAGTCCAAATGCAAATGATTGGAAAGATCATGAAAACAGAAAATTTTAAAATATCAAGTGTTGCTGAAGGAGCTATGGTAATAAAGCAAAGGATGTCATGTAAGCGTGTCTTGCTTGTTTTGGATGATGTGTTCATTGATGCGTGAGTGCATTTAATAGTTGTAAACAAAGCTTTAAACCTTGTAATGCTTAAAATTAAGTTTTATTTGTGCATTAATTAGAAGTATTGTATATGCTTTATATGTTGGATTACTTAAAATTTTGGGGGATTAAATAAAGAAAGAGAGTCCTATATGCATTATATGAAGTATACATATGAAAGGTACTCGAATATGAAAATAAAGCTTCACACTAACAAACTTACGGAAACGGGCGGCAAACGGCAAACAACATATAGCCAACATATAAATGGCGAATGCTTATTTTCTTTTTCTTTTTGTTCATGACTCTGAAACCATATATAAATCAGAGGGAATACGGGAATGCTGAAAATGTATTTGTCAAATTCAATTGACTATAAAAATTACATGAGATTAAATAGTGACTAACCTAAACAAAACCTAGGAATTAGACGGAGCAAACCCCCCGGGCGGACCTTTTCTTATAACATTTATATCATGTTAGCATGTTGCTGTTTAACTTTGTCAACAAAGAAAAGAAGTCTACACTTGTAGCCCATTGCAAAATGAAAGTTATATAAAGCTGATAAATTTATTGAAACCTATCATTTTATCATTTATTTTTAAACCAAACACTTTTATTGTTCATTTCTATAAACTGAAACATCACGATGTAATTTATGAGATTTGAAGTTGTGCTTATAAAAGTTTTTTTATTTGCTCTTCAAAAGATTTTTAAAGAGGTGAACTTGCATTTATTAATACCTTGGGGATTGGAAGTGTAACTGTTGGATATAATAAAGTTGAATTATTTTCTTGTTTTTCACATCAGCTGTTTCTTAATCCATCGGAAACTCAGTAAGTCATCATCATCCACTCTTTTCCTATTTCCTTGTTTTTTCTTAAATCATTCTTTCATCTAAGAAATGATTTAGAAAGAATAGATTATAAGATCATGATTGTAAAATGATTTAATGAGTCAGCTTAGTAATCCCAGGTAACTATATTGTTCAGTTATCGCTTACAAAAATAATGATAAAAAGTAATCTTACAATTTGAAATACATTCGTCAGATACACTTGATTATAGTTATAGATACGTCATCATATATGACTCTTTCAGTAAAAAGTAGAATAGTGTTCATCTATTCAACGACTATATATATGACATAGTTCATCTTTATTACTTAATTTAACGATAACAACTATATGACATAGTTCAAGTCTATTTTAATTATTGAGCTAGTAACCAAGTGAATCATTAAAAACTACTCTGTAGATGAAGTTAACTACTCTGTAGATGAAGTTCATCTTTCATGCTCAATTCGTTTTATATCTAAGTGTTACATTACTTTTTTAGTAAAATATTACATTGGCCTAATCTTTCACATGGAAATCCAGCTGCTTGCATATCACTGATCATGGATGCGCCTTCCAATAATCCCCATCGATGGAGATATGATGTCTTTGTAAGTTTTAGAGGTGAAGACATCCGTAAAAGTTTCATGGATCATCTGTTTAACGATTTCAAGCAAAAAGGAATTTATGCTTTTAGAGATGATAACGAATTGCCTAAAGGTGAAGCAATATCTCCTCACCTCTACAAAGCCATTGAAGAATCTAGGTTTCTGATAGTTATCTTCTCAAAAGATTATGCTTCTTCATCGTGGTGTCTGAGGGAACTTGTCAAAATACTTGAGTGCAAGCAGACTGAAAACCCTAAATATGAGGTTCAGATTATCTTTTATGACGTCAAGCCTAATGTGGTGAGGAAACAAAAAGGGAGTTATGCAGAAGCATTCCGTAACCACGAAGTTTCAAATAGTGCAGAGGTCGGTAAATGGAAAGAAGCTTTATCCATGGCAGCTGATCTATCTGGATTTGATCTCCAGGACATGACAAATGGGTAATTTTCTTTATGTTTGTTGTTTTCTCGCAAACACCTTATTAGTTATTACTAAAGCTTAACATTTTTTTTTCCTTTTATGGTTAATAGGTATGAGTCCAAGTTCATCGATTGCATCTCCAAAGAAATCCTCATAAATTTATGTGACGGACCCTTGCATGTTGGCGAAAACATTGTTGGCATAGATATCAACTTCGACAAGTTAGACTTGTCACGCTTCCTTGGGTCTGATAAGGTTAACATGATCGGAGTATGTGGTATAAGCGGAATAGGAAAGACGACCCTTGCCAAAGCTATTTACAACTTGATGTATGTCCACTTTGAGGGAAGTTGCTTTTGTGAAGGTGTCTCAAAACAACAAGACCTAACTCAAGTCCAAATGCAAATGATTGGAAAGATCATGAAAACAGAAAATTTTAAAATATCAAGTGTTGCTGAAGGAGCTATGGTAATAAAGCAAAGGATGTCATGTAAGCGTGTCTTGCTTGTTTTGGATGATGTGGATGATCATGAGCAGTTAGAAGCACTAGCGGGTTCTCCTAGATGGTTTTGCCCAGGAAGTTTGATTATTATCACTGGTAAAGATAAACAACTGCTAAGGTCCCATAGAGTGTATGAAATCCATGACATGAAATTTCTAGATCAAGATAAATCTCTTGAGCTTTTCTATTCCTTCGCCTTTGAGGATAAAACCCCTTCTACAGGTTTCAAAGAAGTTTCTGAGAAAGTTGTGAGATATGTGCAAGGTCACCCTCTCGCCCTCAAAGTTTTGGGTCGTTTTTTATATGGAAAAACTGTGGGTCAGTGGGTTAGTGAACTGGACAGGCTCAAATTACATCCAAACGAAAAAGTACAAAGAGTGCTTCGTTTAAGTTACGATGGGCTAGACCTTCATCAGAAAAATATCTTACTTGATATCGCATGTTTATTCATTGGAGAAAACAGCGATTTTGTAGC
Organism: Artemisia argyi; assembly: GCA_030686995.1. Lineage (NCBI taxonomy): Eukaryota > Viridiplantae > Streptophyta > Magnoliopsida > Asterales > Asteraceae > Artemisia > Artemisia argyi. Next base: position 122,865,714 of record CM060708.1, on the reverse strand, counting down.
AAGCATACTAGATGGCTGCAACTTTTTTGCAGATACAAATATGAGAGTTTTAGTTGATAAGTCATTGATCACGATCTCTAGTGATATGTCACTTCAAATGCATGACTTGATTCAAGCAATGGCAAGGGCAATTGTTCGTGAAGAATCTATCATGCATGGGAAACAGAGAAGATTGTTGATTTCATCTAACGTTTACAACGATATAGCAGGTCAAAATAAGGTAAAAAGTGGCATATGTTTCTTTCCTTTATTTAAATAAAAGTGCAAGCAATTGCATATGTTACTGTTTTTAATTTAAGTTGCATGTTTTTGTTTTTCCAGGTGGCAATAACTGAAGCAGTTGAAGTTCTAGTCCTTTCGTTAGAGAAATTTAGTCAAAAGGTTCACATAGATGCTAATGATTTTGCACATATGAAGAAGTTGCGGATCCTGAAAATCTATCAAGAGGAAAAAGTATATGAGCAGAAACTTGTATTGAAAAGACACAATGTGATCTTCTCAGGAAATTTGTATTATTTGTCCAATGAGCTAAGCTTGTTTGGTTGGCATGGATGCCCTTTCAAGTACTTACCTTCAGATTTCTATCCAGAAAACATTGTGGCCATTGACCTGTCTTACAGCAATATAAAACAAATTTGGACAACACCAAAGGTATTTACTTGTACACACATGTTTTCCTATTTGATACCTAATGATCCGATAACTTATCTTCTTTTTTCTTTTTCTTTTTTTTCTTTTTTTTTTAATCGATGCCAGGGCTTTAGAATGTTGAAAGTAATGAAGCTAAGGTACTGTTGTAACCTAACAACCACCCCTGACTTCTCAGAGATTACAAATCTCGAAGAGCTAAGTCTTGAAGGTTGTGTAAATTTGGTTAGCGTTCATCCCTCAATTGGAATGCTCAAGAGGCTTATTGTCTTAAATTTGAGAGACTGCAAAAGGCTTCAGAATTTTCCAAGTAGACTGGAAATGGATACTCTTCAAGTTTTGAATCTAACGGGGTGCCTAAAAGTCTACCAACTCCCTGAAGCATTGGGTCGGATCAAAAGCTTAATGGAGCTTCATGTTGACGGAACTGCCATTACAGAGATTCCTTCTTTTGTATCCTCTCTAATAAACCTTGAATCATTGTCATTCGGTGGCCAAGGGAGGATTCAACCTAGATGGTGGACTTCAATCACTGCTCCTTTTGGTTTACTAAGTAAACGACAACATCCCCAAAGACCAGTTTCATTGGCCGGTTTACATATGTTAAAGTCTCTGAATTTAAGCTACTCCAATTTAGAGCAAGTGCCTGAGAGCGTTGAAGGCTTATCATTTCTGGAATATTTAAACTTGGATGGGAACAATTTTACTAGCTTGCCTGGAAGTTTGAGTCAACTTTCTCATCTTTATACACTTTATCTTAATGGTTGCAAGAACTTGGAAGTGTTGCCTGAACTTCCACATAGCCTATATGATCTTTATGCATCTAATTGCACCTCCTTAAGAGAAGTGTCAGGATCATCTAAAGATGCATTCAGGAGTAGGGTAAATGATTTCGGAAATTGTCCAAATTTGTTTAAGAATGTTACCATTGATAGCGAGGGGTCTATATCGAAGACTCAGTGTCTTGACTCAGCTATAACCTCCCAAGGCTTTATTCACCAGCTTTCTGCTTTCCTTGGGTATTTGGGTTTCCAGACTAACACATGTGAATTCTTCTCGCAAGACAGTGCCTTAGATTTTTTTAGTATAGTATATTACGGGAATAGCATTCCAGAGTGGTTTACCAGTAGAAGTACGGAAAATCATGTAAAGGTTGAATTACCATCAGATTGGTGTTATGATAAGTTTAGGGGATATGGAACTTGTGTTGTTTTCAAGTGCAAAAAGTCTTTCAACACATTTGAAGGTTACTCTATAAAGAACTTTGATGGAGCTTTTCTGACTCTAGAAGATTGCTTTCAAGATTTCATTGAGTATTGTTTTGCGAATGAGGTGATAGGAATCCAAGATTCATATATGATATGGTTGCATTATAGGAGGTATACAAGGGAATGGAAGGAAGCAAAGAATTTTGTTACATTTGGTTTTGAAGAGAATAATGAAGATGTTGAGGTGAAGGAGTGTGGTGTAAGACTAATTTGTGATGGAGATTTACAGCAAGACGTCACAAACTTGAGCATGTTCCAAGACCTCCCATCTCTATCACAACATGGTGGAGCCATAGACTTCTCTCTAACTTCTGGGTATAGCAGCTCGTGGTCCTGGTAGTCCAATAATAAAACTGTTTATGATTTTTATTTGTTAGCCACTATTTAGACAAATTCTGTAAGAAAATTGTTACACTTTTATTAATAAAATCATATTACAAATAACAATAATTAAATTAACAGAAAAGGGGTAGACGCAGACTCTTATAAACGATAATTATATAAAACAATAAAATAGTAAAATACTTGCTAGATCACTAACAGAAATCAGCAAGGAAGCAATAACAAATAGAGGCACGCGTTTGAACAGATTCGCCGTTTGTTTCCCAGAATTTCACCTTTTCAAATGCGTACTCCATATGTTAGAAATCAATAATACTTATTGATTAGATGTGTGTAAAACCTATAGGAATTAGGGCCTCTATTTATACACAATAGAGTGCTCCCAAGTTTACCGATCCCACTGATGTGGGATAGAAAATAAACAAATTTTCCACTTTAAACATGGTACCGAATGCCTAACTTCGAGACGCGATATCTCATTCACATGAACTTCATTTTGGACACATAAAGGTTCATTGAAAAGCTCTTTTCAAGGAGAACGTAAACTTAGAAACTATTACTTATATATATGACACATACATATATAGATAATTGTGTCCAAAGTTGGTCAAAATCACTTTGCCAACCAAATTTTCCAACAGGCCCCCACATGAAAGGAGATCGGTCATAATACACAAAAGTTTCGATGAAATTCCAATATTACTGCACCATTGGCGCTAGGGATAATTCTGTTAAAAAGCACTATACTTGTCAAGAAAATGACTTCTGCGTAGCGAACTAAAAAAAAATACTCTTATGAACACTAATGTTGACACTTTTGTCTTTCTTTAAGTATTATAACAGTTTTACCCTTTCAAACTACATAAATGGTCCCTGTTGGTTTGCGAAAATTGCATCCACCGTCCCTAGCCTAAATTACATTAATGGTCCTTGTCGTTAGGAGAAAATTGCGTCCACCGTCCCTTTTTTTCCCAATTTTTTTTCCAATTTTTTTTTTTTCGAAATTCCTTTTTTGTTTTCTCAAATATTTTTTGAAATTGTTTTTTTTAATAATTTCGAAAAAAAATTCGTGACATTTTCCAAAAAATTCGGGAAAAAAAATATTTTTGAAAAAAAATAATTTCATAAAAAAATTATTTTTGAAAAAAAATAATTTTCGAAAAAAAAATTTGCAAAAAAAATTTTGAAAAGCAAATATTTTCTAAGAAAAAAAATATTTTTGAAAAAAAAATATTTTCGAAAAATAATATTTTCGGAAAAAAAATATTTTTGAAAAAAAAGTTATTTTCGAAAAAAATATTTTGAAAAAAAAATATTTTCGAAAAAAAATTTTGAAAAAAAAATTCTAAAAAAAACATTAGAAAATATTTTCTCAAAAAAAATATTTTCAAAAAAAAATTTGGGAAAAAACATAGGGACGGTGGACGCAATTTTCTCCAAACGATAGGGACCATTTATGTAATTTAGCATAGGGATGATGGATGCAATTTTCAGAAATTCAAGGGTATAATAGTCATCACAGATTTTTTTAGTATCTTTATTACTCAAATGAATACAAAAATGTTAAGATTAATGTTCAAAAGAAGATTTTTTTTTTTTTTTTTTTTTTTTAGTTCACTACGCAGAAGTCACTTTCTTGACAAGTATAGTGCTTTTCAACAGAATTATCCCTTGGCGCTATATTACTGCACCAGCATTTATGACTTAGTTACAGTTATGTTAATTTCTCCTATCATTGCTCTATATTACTGCACCAGCATTACACTTCCCACCAGTGGGTTCTAGCACCATTTAAAACAGTTCACGTCACTTAAAAATCCTCTGGTTATATTGTGATTAAGCTTTGCATGCCTAGCACCTTTTTTATTTCATAGGAAATGATATGAGAATTTTTGTAGGTATGCACTGATATGCGAATTTTTGGGTATGTTATGGAACTTGGTTTGTGATGAATTTTTCCAGTGTTATGATATATATAGCTAAGCATGCTTGTATGAGGAAATGAGTTCTGTGATGTGGTATAAGGTTAAAATAAGTGATTTGTGTAACGTTTCATAACGGGTATTTTGATACACACTGTTAAAACACATTGGGTTGGGTCAAGTAGACCTGCTATATAACTATCTAAAAAGAATAATTCAGTTTTGTAGTATGCAAAATAGTTTAGTTTTTCGATGCTATGCAACTCTTTCATGATTACAGCATGTAAATGTTTGTTTGGCTTTCTTAGCAAAGGTATTTAGATTACCTCAGGGGAGGTATACATAATTTATATTTTTATGATCCTAAATTAGTAGAGGTGGCAAAATGGTTGGATTTTCATTTTTAGGACCTAAATGGTATTGTAAGTTTTAGTAACAAAAGTGTGTTTGGATTTTCATTTTAAACTAGGTAATTAAAACTTATCAGGTTCTTGAAATTATCAGTAGTTTGGTAACTTCACCTGCATCTCAATAATCAGTTTTCTAAGAGCAACTTTCTTTCTTTCTTTTTTTAGTTTGGGTTAATGGAATATAATAGCTATGAACTCTCTCGCAAGTGTTTACATGTCAGTAATGAACTTTCTAAAATACAAGAATACCCATCAAACTTTCATGTTTTTGTGTTGATAACAGCAAAAAGCTCTTTTTTACCTGCAAATCATGCCACGTCATAAAAATATGACCGTTGAGATATCCTACCACACTTTAATATATATATATATATATATATATATATATATATATATATATATATATATATATATATATATATATATATATATATATATATATATATATATATATATATATATATATATATATATATATAGGGGGTCATTCATGTGAGAACGCGAGAACTAATCCTAGCCACTCATTTTATCCTCCTTAAACTTTGATCTAATGGCTATTATTAGCTAACTATTTTTTTTTTGAAAAATTTCAAAAAAATTTCGAAAAAATTTCAAAAAATTTTCAAAAAATTTTCGAAAATTTTTTTGAAAAATTTTCATAAAATTAAAAAAAACAATTTTGAAAATTTTTCAAAAATTTTTTGAAAAATTTTCGAAATTCCTTTTTTCACATGTGACAGAAAAAAAATTTACATGCGACGAAATTTTTTTTTCACATGTGACGAATTTTTTTTTCACATGTGACGGAATTTTTTTTCACATATGACGAATATTTTTTTCACACGTGACAAAAAATTTCGTGAAATTTTCCAAATTCTTTTTCACTTGTGACGAAATTTTTTTTTCACATGTGACAGAAAAAAAAATTTACATGCGACGAAAATTTTTTTTCACATGCGACGAATTTTTTTTTTTCACACGTGACAAAAAATTTCGTGAAAATTTTCAATTTTTTTTTCACATGTGACGAAAAAAAATTTCGGAAAAAAAAATTTCAAAAAATTTTTTTTCGGAAAAAAATTCGGAAAATATTTTTTTTCGAAAAATTTTTTCGAAAAAAAATTTTTTCAAAAATTAAAAAAAAAAATTTGGAAAAAAAATTTTCGAAAATTTTCTTTTCGAAAAAAATTTTTCTAAAAAAAAAATTTGAAAAAAATATTTTTTTTCGAAAAAATGTTTATCGAAAAAAATTTTTCGAAAAAAAAAATTTTCGAAAATTTTTTTTTTTCGAAATTTTTTTGAAAATTTTCGAATTTTTTTTTAAAATTTTTCAAAATTTTTTAAGAAATTTTCAAAAAGTTTATTAACTAATATTATCCATTAGATTAAAGTTAAAGGAGGATAAAATGAGTGGCTAGGATTGCTTCTCGCGTTCTCACAAAATTTAGGGTTCTCATTTGAATGCTTCACTATATATATATATATATATATATATATATATATATATATATATATATATATATATATATAGAATCTAGATCAAATAAGATCAATCTTAAAGTTGTAAAAATAAGATCCAACTAAAATTTGACAAATGACACTCTTGTTAAAATAAATATTTTTTTTTTATTGAGTAGAACTAAAATTGTGAAAGTTCCGATGGTTTTCTTTTTTAAAATGACGAAAACAAGGTGATACACTTTGATTCGACATGTAATGTATCAGGTTAGGATGATACACTTTGATTCGACATGTAAATTTATAGTTGTGTATCACTAATCTAAACTCATGTATCATTTGGTTATTAGTTGCTAAAATGTTAATTCGTATTAATACTTTATTTTTGGGGTATTATTGCTAATATGGTTATCTATAAAATGGTTTTAGTGGTTATTTATACTAGATCTTATTTTTACTACTTTAAGTTTGATCTCACATTAACCCTCCCCTATATATATATATATATATATATATATATATATATATATATATATATATATATATATATGTATATATATACATATATATATATATATATATACATATCCATATATATATATACATATATATATATATACATATATATATATATACATATATATATATATATATACATATATATATATATATATATATACATATATATATATATATATATATATATATATATATATATACATATATATATATACATATCCATATATATATATACATATATATATATATACATATATATATACATATATATATATATATATATATACATATATATATATATACATATATATATATACATATATATATATATATATATATATATATATATATATATATATATATATATATATATATATATATATATATATATATATATATATATGTTCTTCCCCAATTTCTCTTCCCAGAACCCTAAAATCCTTAATCCCTTAAAATCAATAATATGACACCAAATTGGTCAATTTCCTTTCTAATTGAAACATGTCTTCTTCTTCATATAATAACAATAACAACAACAACATTGGTCAATTTATTATGCGACTGCAAAAATCCTTTACCCTTGGTTCTTCGAAAGTCTACAACTTTAACCCATCCTGCTAGAAGATTTCTTTGTTGCCCTAATCCAAGTGTAAGATTTGATTATGTGTTTAGTTTAATTTTGACTTTTGTTCTTGCTATAGTTTTGACTTTTAATTTTGATTTTTTTTAGTGGTCTGGAAATCAGTGTAAAGCTTACTACTTTGTTGATCCAGAATTGCCCACTGATTACTACAAATGTGAAATGTTTAAATTGTTGCAACAAATTGGAAGACAAAATAATCAAAGTGTACAAACTGAAAAAACAAAAATTGCAGAAGTGGAGAATGAGATGAACTTATTGAAGACTAAATTAAAGATCGTGCAAAAGGAATGCAAGGATTGTAGAAAACATGTTGTGTTTTATAAGAGGGTCGTATTGTTCTTGTGTGTGGTTGTCCTTTGCATCAAATATATCCTAATATCTTCAAGCATAATAATAGGCTTACCCCTTTGGTTAATTATTGAAGCATGATAACTCTCACAAATCCCATTCTCAAGTGCACCACAAAGAAGGTTCTGCTCCAAGTATTTGGGTCCCTTTCTACCAACCATTTGTCACACCCCCAAAATCGGGTCCAGCGGAAGCATACATGTAGCTGGGGTGTAACTCAATTGGTATCTCAACACAAGTACAAAAATGGTTTTCACTTTAATCATTTAGAATAGAGTAAATTGCATAAATCGTCCTTAAACTTTGGCCAGATTGCATGTTTCGTCCCAACCATTACGAAAGTGCAGAAATCGTCCCTGTGGAAAACCTTTGAGCAAATTTTCGTCCCTAAACTTTGGCAAGATTGCATATTTCGTCCCAACCAAATTGCATGTTTCGTCCCAATCAGGGACGAAAATTTACTCAAAGGTTTTCCACAGGGACGATTTCTGCACTTTCGATATGGTTGGGACGAAACTTGCAATCTGACCAAAGTTTAGGGACGATTTATGCAATTTACTCTTTAGAATAAAATAGTTTAATCAAAAATGTTGAATTTACATTGTTAACAGTAGTGCGGAAGTAGGCCTTTAAAATACTTTTAAACGGTCCCCAAATGAATATCAGAGTCTTCTATGACCATGACATGCCCTGCCAAAACCTCCAGTAGCGTGCCATTGCTTAATTCCTCAAAATACATGTTAAAGTGTCAACACGAGGTTGGTGAGTTCATAGAGTCTTGTGAACAAGTATGCAATGTCAAACATTTGAATGAAGATTTCCCCAGCAAAGGCCTCGTAAATCCACTCAGTTCCAAGTCCCGCCATAAGAGACTTGTAACTTGTGTGTTTACGACCCACTGCCAAAAATGATATAGTTTACGTGAACAAAAGAAATACTTGATAAATTAACTCGTATGTATAATAGCCACAAGTAAAAAGTATATCATGACATGATGTCAAATTAGTTCTACATTGTCACTTAAGCTCATGACCCAGAAGCTAGACGTAATCGAAATGGCCCCACATGAGTGTTTATCAGGCACTCATAATTGATAAGACATGCAATGCATCCGTTCCCTGTTGGAGCAACCCAATCACGGATGGAGGAGTCACCCTCAATAGATCTATTCACTCATTCCCGCTCGTACTTTAATTAACGGTCCATGATAATAAAAGGGGACTTAACTTGATAAATAGGTAACTTAAGCAATGTATGGAAAATTTCATTACTTTGGCATGTACAAAAGTAATAGATACTATGTATTCATCCCCCGTGGAATTAGAAATCAAAATATTGAGTTGAAAACGGGACTATGAAAACCCACAGAAATATGTAAATCGTTAAGAGAACTTGTGAAAGTATAAATCAAGTATTTAAGCATGTATCTCCCCCAAAGAGTTTATAAAGTAATTAAACAAGTAAAAGTGGGGCTATGACTCACCTTGTGCAATAGCTACGATGACAAAAGTGGATACACATAAATGAGGTACGATCTCTAACCGCAACCTAATATGAATGATATGATCCAATGTAAGAAATGAAATGATGCTACACATGCAGTTACGTATGTTATCGATACCACTTGTGAATTTTGAAAATAACATTTATCGTCGAAAAAATACGTTTTTGACGTCTCGCTAAGTTAATAAACACTTTTCATGTAATTATGTTGAAACGGTACTCCACGATCCTCGTTTGGTGTTTTATCGGTAATTATAGTATTTTCGTCGTAAAATATAACATTTTCATTACTTGAAAATATGCCCAAATTGGCCTCGCAAAACTAGTCGCAAAATAGTGAATATTAAGAGTTAGGAAAGAAGCTTAGTAGTTTTAGAAATATTTTCACCTTAACTAAAAAGTCATAGAACTGAATTTTGTCCATACGGGTTTCGATCATAAAGAAAAATAGCCGCGAAGTGAAGTGTTTGATCTGTTTTAGCAGATTCTGGGCAGTTTTTGGGAAAGTTTGGAAGGCCATAAGTTATTCGTTATAAATCCTTTTGACAAACGGTTGGATGTTTTGAAAACTAAGCTGGGTGAACTAACTCTTTGTCAGTGATGTAAATTTTCCAGAAATGGGTTTATCAATGAGAAAAATGGCTCTCAACATGGTCACTTGGCGAAATGATTAATACTTGGAAAATTTTCTAAGTGTTGGGCTGAAGGAAAATATTAAAATCGTCTAAAATTCAAACGCTTGTATCTTGGTCGTTATAAGCTAGTTTTCTACGTTCTTTATATTCACGGTTTCGTATTAATATATACTAATATATTTTTAGTAAATCGGCTCTTATAAAACACGTCTAACGCCTCTTTTTGTCCATTGAAAATCGTGCAACAACACGTATTATTTTCAGAAAATAGTTTTCGTCGTTAAACTTGTAAAAATCATATCTCCTTCGTTATAAACTTGTTTTAATCCGTTCTTTCGCCCACGGATTCGTTTTTGAAAGTATTTTCTGATTCTCTAGCCCAATGTTACCCGGAAACCCCTGAGTTTTCTATATTTGGCGTTTTGGGGCAGTAGGTATTATATTGTTTCAAAAATTGTTTTTCTTAGTTTGTAACTTGTTCAAATCTTTACCAAATCAACTCCACAAATACTTAATCCTACCATACACCTTCTTAGGGTGTCATGGGTTCCTAAACTTCACCAACCTTGGTGGGTTTCATGGGAATAATCATAGGATAAACAAAAACCCATTATATGTAGTAAAACAAATTAAAAGTGGTATGGATCATAGTATATTTGCATGTTTTTGTTACTAGATCATGAAAACCCATTTAATCTTTGTGGTTTTTATTTCAAAACCGTAACTAGATTACTACTAGGATTTGATAAACACTTGGTTCTTGAAAGTTTAATGGATTTCTCTTCTTCTTCAATTATGGCCGAACCTAGAACAATGGTGGAAGAGAGTCTGTTGATATAAATAATGTTTAAGAATGTTATTAATATCTCTCAATAAACCTATGTTTTGATAATCACAAAACTCAAATCAAATTAAGTCAAGATTAAGACGTAAACAAGTATTTGGTAACAAATATTTACCTCTACATCTAATATCACTTAAGGTATGCATAAACTAAGCATCTTATGCATTACATGATCAAAGGAAATCTTGTCTTAAGACATAACATCTTATAAAATGATATAAACATTTTATATATATTTGTAAATCAATTTTGGTATTGTTATATTAAACCACAAAGATATGATTTCAAATTTCCAACCAAAAAGGGCAAATTTTATCCAGAAAAACTTTTCCAACGTTCAGGAGGGTGGCCCCCTTAATCATTAAGGGGACCGCCCCCTAATTAAGGGGACCAGCACGCTCCAGAACAGTATTTTCTGGCCCTACAAATATTGGATCATTTCACATATTTTTTTCACCTTTTTGCACTATAAACTTTCTGATCCAACCTCCATTTCTAGATCCAAAATCCTTTGATCATATAATTCATAAGTCTTCGTTTCCAAGTGATCCAAAGCTTCATCCACTCAAGTGCAAGAAGAAGAACACTCCTCTACATCCATCTAATTGTAGTAGTGTTGTGATTAGCTAGTTTCATATTATAGTAGTGTTAGATATTTGTAAAAGTGTTGTGTGAATTTGTTGATTGTAGAAACTAGGTGTGTTGTAAAGTAGTTTAGTTGTTGTGACTTAGTTGTGCATAGAAGAAGGTGTGAAGTTGACAAGGTGTGAAGAAGGTGTGAAGTCTTGAAGAAGTTGTGAAGGTGTGAAGAAGGTGTGAAGCCTTGAAGAAGTTGTGAGATTGGTTCTAGCTACGATTAGAACTCGACATTTTGCTTAGTGTCGTTAACTCGTGTAAGCCAAGGTGTGTAAGGTTTCTCCACCATAAGGAGTTTGTTGACATAGTGAAGAAAACTCTCGAGTGTGGTACTCGGGGAGTGGAGTAGGGCAAGGAAGGTGTCCTTGTAGCCGAACCACTATAAATTCGCGTGTTGTGGTTTGATCTTTCTAACTCTATCTTTTCTTCATTACATTTCAATACTTTCATTATTAGATTAGAATTGCTTATATTGGTTGTCACTTGAATTCACTTGAGATCGAATCGAAAGTTTTTAATAAGCTACAAAATATTTTGGTAATAAATTTAAAAAGGACGTAAAACTATTCAACCCCCCATCTAGTTTTCCACAGAGTCCTTGATCTATTTTACTACTTTGGATATTATGAAATGAGAATAAGAAGTTTACTTGGACTTTGTTACAAAATATCTAGTATTCTATGGCACAATGGTAATTAAATGGTCAATGTGAAGACAAGAAAAAGGGGGGGGGGGGCACATGGGTGGATGAGTATGTAGGAAGCTTGATAATATCTTGTTTACGGAGTCAGTTTTGGTTCCGTTAATTGCTAACCGTAAATTGTTAAGCCGCGAAACGTAAATTCGGGTATCGTAAAAATATGAAACTTGAAAGAATGCCTAAACTTGTCAAAATAATCGATAACAAAATATAAAATGAATGGTAAGTTCCATCGGGTTGCTTAAACGCTGTTAAAACTGGAAACGCGGGTCTAAAACGCGTAATTCGCGTAAAACGCTGAACTGGAAAAAGTAAAATTCCAAAACTTTTAGAATTATCGTAAAATGAGAGAAAATCATATTTCTATCGTTTATAGTGTTTTATGGACATATCGGGATACTGGAATGACGTTTAAACCCAAATGTAATCTCGAACACGGCTTCGTGATTTTTGAAGAAATGATCCGACGAGCGTCAAACTCTCGGATTATCATTAAAATAGTTTAACTTACGAGAATATGAAATAAAAATTTCCGAAATGAATAGTGAAAGTGAATAGTAATAATGAATAGTAACTTTCTGAAATAAATTATGAAATTTCGACATTTGAAAAAGGATATGAAATTACGAGTTGTGACACCATTTGTGAGTCTATTCATTAAGGTTCCTTAGCAAGTTCATCTTCTCATCAAATACATGCTGCATAGTAATTGAAGCAGCCCCCCAAAATAGATTCTTGAAGTAAAGTCCTGGCCAGCTTTTCTTTGGGTTTGCGTAGATGTGCCTTGTACATTGTCTATGCTCTGCCATAGGTAACCATTCCCTTACTTCTTCTTTTAGGCCCTATACAAAATAAGACATATAGTAACATTAGATATGTTAGGTTGCAACTTAATTCAGATTAGTTAATATACCTTGTGGCCATCTGAGATGATAGTAAGATCAGCTCCCCTATTCAGATTTAGGTCATCACCTAAGGATACAAGGAACCAAAGCTAATTGTCTTTGTTCTCCACATTTATTACAGCCTAAGTAATTGGAAACATCTGGTTATTGGCGTCTCGACCCATAGCTGTCAGCAACTCAACCTTGATAGTTTCTTTCAAGAAACACCCATCCAGTCTAATTACTTTTCTGCAACCCATAGTCCATCCATCTTTCAAGGCTACAAAATGATAGAAAAGTATATATGACTATACAATTACAATATCTAAAGAAAAAAACTGTCTTTGAAAAGTATATATAACTAACCTTTGAAGCATACATAGATCCTTTTGAAGTTGGTTTTACTACCTGGTCCTTCTTCAACATCAAGCTTTACTGTTGACCCAGGGTTGGTTTTCAATAGTCTATCTCTATAGTCCCATAATTTACCATAGTGTTCAATCAACCCACCTTCAATTTCATATAAAGCTCTTTGTTTTGCCCTTCTACATTGTCCTAAGCTCACATGGATCTTGAATTTGTCCCTAATATCAGATTGCATTACTCTGTAACTTATCTTAGGATTAGTAATAATCTCCCTAACATAATGCCTTGCAATCCACTTAAATGTGACCAATGAACCATGATCAAATACCCTAGCACAAGTATGGTCTAGAATGAGAGTCTTAATCTGGAAAGATGCTTCATTTTGCATCCATGAACCCCATAGCCTAAACTTGCATATATCATTAGATAAAGTTGTTTTTCTTTTTTTCCCTTTATTTGTGCCCTCTTCAACTTTCTCTTTAGAACTCCCTTCTGCAACTTTCTCTTTAGAACTCCCTTCTGTAACTTTCTTAGTAAACTTGTTACAACCATCTGCAATGCAACTGACTTTCTCCTATCAACTTTACTAGCACACCTACCTTCTGAAACATTCCTACCACATAAAGCTAGTAATGACTTATAGTCATTTCTTTTGTACCATAATTGATAACCATTAGCTACAGCATAGTTAGCCAACATAATTTTCATCTGCTCATGATCTTCAAATTTCATTCCTAATATGGGAACCATTTCATTCCAGGGAAGGTTTGATCATGGTCAGGATAGTTTACTCCTTTTTTAACTTTGTATATAGGATCAACTAATTGATCCTCAATTTCATCCTCTACCAAACCTTTTGCATCCCCTTGTGAGTTTTGACCAAATGTATTCCTACTTGTTTTTCTAGGATCATTGGTCTTGCATAACCTATTTAAAAATGGATCATTTGTGCACCTATTTGGTATGCTAACTTCTTCTTCTCCTACAAACTGTGGTTCAACATAAGCTGTTATATCATCTAATTCACACTCTTCATCCTCATAATCCTCATCATCAACATCATCATTTACAAGCCAATCCTGAATATCATAACCATGATGTTCTAGATAAACATCAATTTTTCCACCATGTTCTAGACCTACTGCTACAAAGTCACCTAATTGTTGATTACTTTTTATCTCCCTAATTTCATCAGTTAAGTCACATCCAGGGACACAATAATATAGACCAACAACTGGATACTTACTAGCATATGCAAGAAAATCAAAAAACTTCTAGTATGTCATATTATCAAACTCCACATCTTTGATTGTATCTGAGTTACCCTCAATGTACTTTATAGGTAGCCCAATAAAAAACCCATCATGATGGAATGTAATAGTTAGGCTAGCCATTCTGCAAGAAAAAAAATCAAAATTTAGGGTGTACGATTATGATTGATAAAATAGATGATTATTAAGATTAGGGTTCATAATTAAAACACTTACCTTTAACAAGATAAACAGATTGTGCGCGCAATTTTGATTATTAAGATTAGGGTTCATACGATTTTTAGATTTGGGGTGTGGGGTATGGGTGATTTGATCTGTTTGTGTGTGTTTTTTTGTGCGTTTAAATGTTTGTGTGTATATGGAGCGTACTACCAAACGTTAAAAATAATCCACATATTCAAGTTTACCGGTGTATCCGGTTACAAGTCATGCCACATAAGCGAACGTATTATATTGATCCAATATTTGAAAGTTTGATGGGTATTCTTGCATTTTAGAAAGTTCATTACTGACATGTGAACACTTGGGAAAGTTTGTAGCTATTATATGCCATTAACCCTTTTAGTTTCGCTAAACCCGTTGTTGGCACCTTGATCCCCTTTTTGGTGTTTAAACCTAAATAAATTTGTCTCAAACCATTTGTAGGTAAAAGACTATCTTTGCTGCATTATGATCATTTTAAGGTGTTGGGATCCATGAATCTAATGGCAAGCACCCTTGAAACAACTAATTATAACCTTCAAAATTGTGGCAATCATAACCAAATAGCACTAAAGAAGAATGATTAATGAAACATCATTAGATGAAAAAGAAAAAAGTGGGAACTCTTCTGGATCTACATTAGACTCGCCATGTTTTGGGATCACGTGAAACTCCACCTCT
Organism: Artemisia argyi; assembly: GCA_030686995.1. Lineage (NCBI taxonomy): Eukaryota > Viridiplantae > Streptophyta > Magnoliopsida > Asterales > Asteraceae > Artemisia > Artemisia argyi. Next base: position 122,850,435 of record CM060708.1, on the reverse strand, counting down.
GTTAACGCTCAGTGTTTATCCTTACAAAAAGTGACAGTTTAAAAGACATAAAATGATTAAACCTTCTCGTGTATGACTGCTTATATGCAGTATATTAGTAGATACACATTGAAATATTTGGGATAAATTTGAATGAAAAAGTTGAACCATTTCAACCCGAAATGGCCTTGATCCGTTTCAATATGTACTTAGAATGACCCATTTTAACCCGATAATGTCATTTTGACTGTTACCTAACTCATCCATCTAGGTCCAATTTTTTTTCAATGAGAAGGGTTTTGCAAAAACACTCCGAAATGATGTAATTCTTCTATTATATAAAAGATAACATCTTTATGGTTGTATGCATCGAACATAAAATTTGAGGCCCTAAAAAGGTTGGGGTTTTTGGGCGGTCGCCCACCTCTCCCACCTGAAAGCACTCATTTATAACTCATCATAATATAAGGGGTGCTCATACGGTAATGCATAAATCGTATCCCACAAATGTTTGGATTATTTTTATCAGAAAAGGAACATAACATATTCAAATTTAATTAGCAAATGCTAGAAAATCTGATGAAATACTTAGGTAGTCATGTTGTTAAAAGAAAAGCAGGAATTGTTTGTCATAAGCGTTGCGAAAATAGGAAGAGAAAGAGGCAAACAAAATATTCAATTATTTTGGTAAACAAAAACTGGTTATAGAGATTGTTACTCCGTAAGACTGTAATTGTTAATGAAATTAGGGACACTTCTAGTTAATGATCAAATTGATATTTGTTAGAATATGGCCAAGTAACACAATCATAATAAATATTTGGTTATGTCAACATTTATATTTTAGTGATTTGTGTATGTAATGAAAGAAAAAAATCTATTTGTGCTAGTATGTTTAAAAGTCATGAACTGTGTACTAAAAGTTACTCTTTTAACAGGAAGTCTGAGTCATATTTACATTGGATTTACATTCAAAATGAGTTATATTTACACACAAGTTTTCATTATGTACTCAAAAGTTATTGACCTTTGTGCCGTTTCACGGTTTAAAATAAAAGAAAAAAAATCTCTTTGTCACGGTTTCACCCCTTTTCAGCGTTCCAGTATTCTATACTTATGCTACTATCCTATAAACTAACTTTACGCTTTAAAAGGAAAAATTATGACGGCCACGATTGAAAGTATATTTGATCGAATGGCCATAAATAACTTAAAATGCCCGCCAAAAATCTCATTCCTACTGTTTTTTTTTTTCAGGAACACTTCTTCTTGAGCCTTAACCTCAAGAACCTAAAAAGCACAACCAAAAGATTGCTTCGATTCACTAAACCAAAAGATCGCTTTGTGAGACTATCTTTCTTTACTTTTGTTGGCTATTTAATTTATATTGCCTATTTTTCGTGCTTAATTATAGATTATAGCTGTATTGATCATCGATTTTGGGTTAAGTATGTTAGTTGTAATTGTATATTTGATTTGCGTTTTATGAGTCGTTTTTAATTTTAGGTTTCAAATTGGGTGGGTTTAGTTATTACTGAATTGTGTTAGTTTTAAATCATATTCTGTAAACAAAAAAAAATCCATAATTTGTAGTTTTGTGCTAAAATGATGTAAAGCAACTTAATGTAGCTGACTATGCTCGAAAAAGTGGAAGGGGGTGTTTGTTTATCTTATACAATGGGATTATGAGCTTGTGATGAGGCGAAAAATGATCCGTTTTTAGGGGGTCATTTAAGCCCGAATCCGACTTTATTTGATCAAATATTGCCCTAAATCGTTCCTTTTGTGATTTTAGGTACTTGGAGAGTGAATTCTGGAAAAGAAGCCATTTTGGACGTTTTTGGAGCATAAAAGTGAAGAAAACGGCAAAGTCTCAATTTTCCATGCTGGAAACAGTAGGTGACGGCGTCAAGAGTTATACCCTGACGGCGTCAAACATCAAGAATAAAATACCGTAGTTGATGACGGCGTCAAAAGTCATCCTGACGGCGTCAAAGTCCCAAGAATTAAATACCGTGGTTGATGACGGCGTCACATAGGCCGTCATAAGTAGATCAAGGCCGTCCGAGGAAGTATTTGGCGGCGAGATGACGGCGTCACACCCTTGCTCTTGACGCCGTCACCTCGATTTTCCTATATATAGTTTTCTAGTTTTTTACTTTAAAAGAGAGAAGTTTTGGAGAAACCCTAAAGACGAATTTGGTGCAACTTTTACAGGTTTTTCAAGGGTTCCAAACCCTTGATACCTTGCATTGTAATTGAGATAAGTGTTCTTCTAATTCAATCAATATGTCTATGTGTTGGTTGTCTATATCTTGTTCTTGTCTTAATTCCATTATGCTAGGCTAGATCTCCTTTGTGTTTGCTTAGATCTAATGAAACCTAGATATTGATTATGTGTTGATTACTTGTTTATTCTTGTTCTTGGATGAATGATTTTATATGTTAGGCTTAAGAAAACTGGCAGATCTCCATATGGTAACATGCTTGAACGTCTTAAGAAACATGAACCGAGGCGTACTAGGTCTTTATTGGTTGTATTTAATGCATGAGCCACTGTTTACAATCCCTATAGTTGTGCTGGGTCATGGTGTAGGAGGAGATAAGAGCTCATAGAATTGGGGAGTTATGTATGCCACCCCATGAATGGTATTAAGGAATACGATCCGTCATCCATGCAATTATAACAAGTAATTAACGTGTAAAAGATATCTAGGGAGTAATGAAGTCTAAGTAAACACATTTTCTCCAATTACTGCTCACAACCTTAGTATAAATTAGTTTAATTTCATTTTTAGTATTTTATTTTGATTGCATCTTAGCTTTGGGTTAGTTGAATAGCAACTAATTCCGCCCACTCTTTCAAAACCCGAGATTTTACTTGCTTTCATAAAAATATAAAAAGACAAAAAATAATCATCCCTCACCTTTAGAACTAGTAATTAGGCTTTCTAATCCTAGCGACACTATTCCTAAGCTGAACGATCAATCCCCCGGTACTTGTCACTATACTATACTACAACGATCAGGTACACTGCCTGGTGGGGGTTGTAAGCTTCTCGAGAGGTAAAGCCTGTTGCGATTCCCACGCATCAGCTTGTGTAAAATATCTTTTAGACAAAATAACCTTTTTTTCAAGCATGCGGATTGAGAATAAAGGATTCCCCCCATACAGAAAGAGAGGCCTTCCTGTACGAGTAGTGAAGAACTAAACGAGACTTTTGTTGGTTGTTGACCAACGGACAGAAAGGGAGAACGAATACTAATGAATACGCTCCTGGATCGGTCACCTGAAGAAAGTTGACAGCGACGGCTTACTCTTTTGCTGGGCCCAAAAGAGAAAGAATGTCTATTTCCGTTTTCTCGATTGGCTCTCGGAAGATAGATTGACTTAGAAACGTACTCTTCTTCCGCTTTTGCAGAAAAGGCTTTCTCTTCTCTTACGAAATTACGAGTTGGATGAACAGATCGCTCCTAAAGGTTTAGATGAATTTTGGAGAATTGTTGAATCATTATTATATCCAACAGTAACACTGGATACTGAAATGAAAATTGAACGACATATATCGAATGATCAGCACGGGCATACTTCTCAACATATGCAAGCATTGAAGATTCTTGGTTAGGTAATTGCAGGTAAATCAAAAATTTACGTTCTGCCACTTTTTGGTACTAAATTTTATTTACTTTTTTATGCAGTAACTTGATGGGAACAAATCTTTGGTTATGAAGATTGTTGAAAGCCAAAATTCAGGGAAAATAAGTGAGTGTGTAGAGCGAGTATTTTCTTCGCTTACCCTTATTTGTATTATTATACAGATTCATTTTATATTCACAATTACTCGGAACCATTTTCCTAAAAATGGGTCGATTTTGATAACTTAAAGCATACATTGAATTTGGTATGAGCAAAATGCGCTAAAGAATAATTAAATTATGACAGAACCAGTCTTTCAAAGTTTGATGGTGTTTTGAACCATTTTCCTAAAAACGGGTCAATTTTGATAACTTAAAGCATACAATGAATTTGGTATGAGCAAAATGTGCTAAAGACTAACAAACTTAATCCTGATATGAGCCCATCACCTTCCATATGTTTTTGTCATTGGAAACATCATTAAAGCCAATTTCTTTGATGACATGGCTACAAAAGCTACCTGCTCAGCTTACTGCTCCAAAATAAAAAGCGCTAATACTTAAATTCAAGGTTGCAATAGGAGACACGAATTCTTTTCACCTCGCACGATTGGTCAGGTTATAGTTGTTTCAATTCTTTCAGGATTGTTGTGGTGGCAATCAGATATATCTCACTTGCAAGATCAGGTGGCTAATAGTAGAGTTAAGTTTCACAAATTTTGTCATTTATTTGCTTCACGCTCAAAATGAATCCTTATTCGAATGGTAGATGAAAACCGCTTTTTTTTTAATCTCTTTTGCTCATCAAAAAGAAAAAATGACTAGTAAAAATACCAACATGTCATCAACCACATCATCAATTCTTTTTCACCTGGCAACCTTGAGTCCAGAGCTGCTAAAATTTTAAGGAGCTATAATTGTCCAAATAGAGATTGTTACTCATTTGTGAAATTTTAAGGATCTATAAGTGTGTAAATAAAGATTGTTAGTCAAAACCAAAATATTATCAAAGTTTTATGCAATAAACCCATCGAGGAATATTATTTAGGTTCCCAAATAAACTTTATTTTCATTTTATTTATCGGCTGTCTCTATTGTTATTATTTAAGTTCCCAAATAAACTTTACTTAGAACATTGGAGGTAAAACCGATCTCACCCTCTTCTGCATATGTATTACGGAGTAATAAGTTTTGTATTTTCTTTTAAGAAAAATAACTAATGATGGACTCGAGGATCTGATAAAGAAGTGAATAAAAGGGAAGTATGCAATTGAGAACATCACCCGTTCCTTTATTACGATAGAAACTAGAAGTAGAATAAATTAATTTTAACACATTAGTCTCGGTATAACTAAACTGAATATTGCATCAGTCTTGACTGACACATCCATGATCGAGCATGAATAGCATTTACACAATCGAGCATTCTCTTTATACGCCATTAATCTTTGTTCTGTGTTTTGCTCTGCATTTATGCGCCATTACTCTTTATGTTACAGAAATGATGTATCCCTGGAGTTTGTTGAAAACTTTTTGAAAGATCACTTTCTGCCAGCTACGTTCGTGGATTACAGAAAAGGCGTCCAAAAGGCAATATCAAGTAAGTTCTCTGAAACATTTCAGTTAGTGAGTTTTGATACGTGGGAATCGCACCAGGCTTTACCTCTCAAGGGATCTTGAGAAGCTTACAACCCCCACCAGGCAGTGAACCTGATCGTTGTAGTATAGTATAGTGACAAGTACCGGGGGATTGATCGTTCAGCTTAGGAATAGTGTCGCTAGGATTAGAAAGCCTAAATACTAGTTCTAAAGGTGAGGGATGATTCTTTTTGTATTTTATATTTTTTTAGAAAGCAATTAAAAATCTCGGGTTTGAAGGATTTGGGCGGAATTAGTTGTTAATCAACTAACCCAATACTAAAGATGCAATCAAAATAAAATACTAGAAATGAAAATAAACTAAATTATACTAAAGTTGTGAGCAATAAGTGGAGAAAATGTTTTTACTTAGATTTCACTACTCCCTAGACATCTTTTACACGTTAATTACTTGTTATAATTGCATGGATGACGGATCGTATTCCTTAATACCATTCATGGGGTGGCACACTTAACTCCCCAATTCTATGAGCTCTTATCTCCTCCTACACCATGCCCAGCACAACTATAGTGATTTTAAACAGTGGCTCATGCATTAAATACAACCAATAAAGACCTAGTGCGCGTCGGTTCATGTTTCTTAAGACGTTCAAGCATGTTACCAATTGGAGATCTGCCAGTTTTCTTAAGCCTAACATATAAATCATTCATCCAAGACAAGTATAAACAAGTAATCAACACATAATTAATATCTAGGTTTCATTAGATCCAAGCAAACACAAGATAGATCTAGCCTAGCATGATGGAATTAAGACAAGAACAAGATATAGACAACCAACACATAGACATATTGATTGAATTAAAAGAACACTTATCTCAATTACACATGAAAGGGTATCAAGGGCTTGGAACCCTTGAAAACCTGTAAAATTCGCACCAAAATCGTACTTAGGGTTTCTCCAAAACTTCTCTCTTTTTAATGTGAAAATTAGAAAACTATATATAGGAAAAGGGGTATGACGGTGTTAAGACCAACCTTGTGACGCCGTCACCTCGCCGTCAAAACTATTCTCGGACTGCCTTGATCTACATTTGACGCCGTCAAGACTTAATCATTTCCAGGCCGTCATGACTTTTACTCTTGACGCCCTACCTTCGTGACGCTGTCAAATTTGTACTGGGTCGTCATGGAATTTTGCTCTTGACGCCGTCAGAGAGTTACTCTTGACGCCGTCACCTACTGTTCCCAGCATGGAAAATTAAGACTTTGGCGTTTTCTTCACTTTTATGCTCCAAAAATGTCCGAATTGCTTCCTTTTCCAGATTTCTCTCCCAAAGTACCTAAAATCACAAAAGGAACGATTTAGGGCAATATTTGATCAAATAAATTCGAATTCGGGCTTAAATGACCCCCTAAAAATGGATCATTTTTCGCCTCATCAAGTTTAACATTTTGTTCACCATTAAGCTATATTATTCATTGATTAATTCTCCTTTTTAGGGTTAAATTTAGAAGAAATATCACCCTCTAAACAATTAGTGTTAGGATATTATAATATTAGGTATGATCTAAAAACTTAATTATATAGAGTTAATGGTGGGCATTCAATTAGTGACTCACCAACACCGTCACGTGCATGCTCCTGCATTTAGTGCCAGTGACAGTGCCATCAAGTTCACTCACATTATCTGGTGCCAAGACAGAAAGTTCACCGAAGGAAAGACGTGTTGTTAAAGACTAGACAACGGAAGATGAACTTTGGTGGGGAAAGTAAGTTCACCCGGCCGCTCTAATTTATCTACTTTTTATTTGGGTTATTTTATTGTTTATTTGTTTGTGTTTCAAGTCGTTGATCATGCTGAATATTCAATCTTAATATATTTAATTAAACCTGCAGGGGGTCTCCGAATATTGAGACGGATGAACACACTTTGTTAGTTAACAGAGAAAGAGTTGTTGATTACTTATGCTTACTTGATAAGGTCAATAAACTGATCCTTCCTTTAATCTTATACTATGAATTTGTATCCAGTTCACTTGATTAATTCTTTATTTACATACATGTATGTTACGAGTAATCATATGCTATGAATAGAGTATATAGGTGTGTAAGATTGTGGCTAATGTAACTTATCAAAGCTTCATGGGATACATACATAAAACGTTGTTTCAGTTTATTTGTCTATGCATTTTATTTGTAGTTTAACAAAGAGTTAAAAATAGTTTAACCATGTGTTTTGAGTAAAATTAGGTACGACATCTATGGGTGATGTCTCCATTTCCAGTAGATATAGATTTTGCAAACTTTTTTTTGCAGTTTATTCGTCTATGCATTTTTATAGTTTATTCGTCTATCCATTTTTATAGATTTTACATAATGCTATAGTGAGGGGTGTTTAGATACTGTTGCAGCCTGCAACAGGGGGTGTTTGGATATTGTTGCAAATTGCAGCACAGGGTGTTTGGGTCTCTATTTTATTTGGATTTTGTGGGCTGAGTTTAGTTGTTTCATTTGTGTGTGGTGTGTAGTTAGGATATAGTTTCTTTCATTTGTGTGTGATGTATGATTGTGATTTGAACGATCAACAAAAGTCACGATTGTCACTCTTTCTATTCCTAACATGACTGAACTCCTTGCTTTTAGCTTTTGTCACATGTGATATGTTATTATTTTCGTTAAAAGTACTTTATGCATACCAACTCATATTGTAGGTATTTATATTTTGGATGTCAAAATTGTCCAACTTTGAATATGGAGTTCCCTTTCTTTTTTATCTTTTGTACAAATAAATGGTAGTCTATTTGCGATTGTATTTCATTGGACACTCCAAAGTTCATGAAGTGGGTATTGTAACGTTACCTATAAAGAAGTACTTTACAGATTATAAGCGTGATTTTATTTGTTATTCTCTTTTCGCAATCAACTATATGTAGTTTTTTCTTAAGCCTTTTTTTAAACATAAGTTTATTGTTTGTTTTATATTTTTAATGTGATCTTATTAAGCTTTTTACTCCATCACTTATCTTACTAAAAATAAATTTAAAGCTGACCGCCCATCGGGCGGGCCTTGAGGCTAGTAACGCATATATATAAAAACAAATTGTGGAAAACTAGAAGGGGGGTTGAATACTTTACCGTTTAAAATCTTTTTAACTTGTTTAGTTAGCTTTGAAACTTTCCGTTTGATCAAAGATATATGCACAAACACAATATATAACAAGTAAGTAAATGAAAGAAACGATCAAACCACAACACGAGTATTTATCGTGGTTCGGCTACAAGGACTCTATTTCCTTGCCCTACGTCCACGCCCCGAGTATCCAACTCGAGAGTTTCTTTCACTAGTCAACAAGCTCCTTTCACCGGCGGAGAAAACCTTACACGTCGCTTATACTTTTACCGACACAAAGCTAGATGTCGAGTTCTTTTACAAGGGCACAACCACTCCCAACACTCTTTGTATTTTGAGGACTAAAATACTAACCACTCACTACAGAATATACACAAACAAATGACGTGTAAACAATAAGAGTTTACACAATACTAAGCTAACAAGTCTTGCAACGTTGTGTTGGAAACTTGTAACTTTTGATGACCTTGTGAGCTTCTTTGCTACAAAAGGAAACTTCATATTTACAATGTTAAGAGGTTAGAAGAAAAGATGAGTGTGTGTGTGTAAAATATGATCTCAAGAGGTTAGCCAAAAATCAAGTTATGGCTTGGTATTTATAGCACACCACACTGCATGCTTGGCGGATCAGGCGGAACCCTCAGATGGGTTCCGCCCGTGTACTCCCAGGGTACCGCCGGGTCTGCAGTAGGTTTTTGCAATAACTCTTCAAACCAAACAAGGTCTTGTCTCATAACTCCTAGCAACCAAACAATGTCACATCACTTAAATCAAGTCAAACACAAAACTTGTAAGCAACATCAAAGCAAGTCAAACACATTTCTTTCCATAAATGCATAATGACAAAACTTGCCATAAATGTGATGTGACTATTTCTAATTTAAGAAATAAACTTGTGTTGTGTTTTATGAAAAGTAAAATGTAGCAAAAGTCTAGTTTATGCAAGTCTTAAAAACTAAGATTATGTTTTGCTTAAAAACTAAAGTTTACATTTTGTCGTTAACAAAACTTAGCGAAGATCGTAAAATATAAATAACGTTTTTAGGCGATATTTGTATTAACAATCTCCCCTTTTTTGTTGATGACAAAACATAAACTTTGTTTTTAAGTAACACGCAAAATCTTGGTTTTCAAGACTTAAAAAAAATTATATTAACCTTGTTTTACATAAGAGACGAAAAGCACATCAAGTATTGAAGGTTTAATATATTTCTCCCCCTTTTTGTCGAAACAAAAAGTAGAGTAGCGAAGCGGAATAATGGCCATACTCCCCCTTGGTCGATACTCCCCCTTAATGGAGTACCAATATGGGAAACATGGATTTTGAGACCTACAAAAAAATGGTTAGTTGGTGATATATATAGTCAAGCTTGTAGTTACCACACACATTGCAACCACATTGACAACACAACAATGATCAACCAACAATGCACAAAATTAAGTAGAAAGAAATATCATTCCAAGTAAAATTTTGACTTATAAAAGTCAAAAGACAAGAAATGTTAACTATTCTTCTACTTTGTAAAAAAAATAACCAAGAAAAATAATAAAAAAAAAAGATAAAATCCTACATTCCTAAATTGGGGCAAAACGGCCTCCAAGGGTTGTCTAGGATTTGTTGGGGTGGGAAAGTGCATCCAAACGTTCAATGACATGTTGGAGTGCAAACCGGGTTTCATTTTGGAATTGGTGAAGCAAGGTTTTGATGCTTTCACCCATTTGCTCACAATTTGAGAAAACATGTGGATGGGTTGGTTTTGGTTTCTTGGCTTAGGGGTTGGTTTGGTTTTGGTTCTTGGGTGGAGGATGGATTTGGTATTGAGTCAAGCAAAGTGGTTTGAAATTTCATTGCTTGATGAAGGTGGTTGTCAACCATGCTTTGTATTTCCTCATAAGAGGGAAAGAAAGACTCAAAGGTTTGGGGTTGAAAAGGTGGTGGAGTTGGGTGATCATGGTGTTCAAAATTTGGTTCTCCATAAAGAGGACCATGGATTTCACGGTAGATTGGGTGAAATAACAACGGTTTGGGTGGTTGGTACACTTGTTGTGGTGGTTGGGTAAGTTCAAGATCTTCATCAAGGTCAAGAATTGACCTTGGTGATTAATTTGCAAAAGGTGGTGGTTGGGTATGTCTTGGTGGAAGATCATTTAAATCTTGGACATACGGGTGTGGTGATGTTGGAGGAGACCCGAAAAGCTCCATAGGTTCAATTTTTGGTAATGGTGATGGTGATGGAGTCTTTGATGGTTGGGTTGGAGCACTTGGTGGAGTTGGGTCAATAGGTGATTTAGTAGGTGGTGGAGTGTGCGCATTTGGTTGTTTGGGTGATGGAGATGGAGATGCAAGATTCAAAAAGTGTTCATTTTTTATGGGTGATGTGAATTCCTCCGATGATGAGGAGCTAAGGTTGATGGATTGGTTTGACCATAGTGGTTTCACACTTATCCGGGCGGTTCTCCGGATGGGTCGTGATGGTTGAGAGGTGTTTGTTGACTTGGTCATGGTTAAAATGGTTTAAAGTTTCAGAAATTTTGATGAAGAAGGTGTGGTTTGATAGTGTTTAGGATGGTTTAATTTATATTGATGAAGGTTTGTGGGAAGGAGTGTTTGGATTTGATGTTAGTCCATACAAAAATGGTGGTTCCTAATGATTTGGAAAACTTAATTGTGGGTTGTCATGTCATGGAAGTCAATCCAATGAAAATGGTGAAGTGAGAAGACAAGTTTTGCACTAAATGCTTAGTGGTTTTGGTGAGTTTGTTTGATGGAAAAATCTCAGGGATTTCAAAGATCCTTTAGAAGGGATCCTTCCTTTATGTGTGAAGGAGACTTGAGGTGGTTATGGCTATTTTTGAATTTTGGCGGGAAATGGTTTTGGGTGAGTTATAAGGAATGCTAAGTACCTTAGTAAGCTAAACACATTGCAGGTAATGGATATCTAGCTAAAAGGATTGGATTTTGGTGTTTGGATGTTGAAATGTTGAAAACGAAAACAAAAATTCTGCAGGCTACTGGCGGCACCCTCAGAATACACAGGCGGAACCCAAATGAGGGTTCCGTCTGGTCCGTTGGGCCAAATCTGGGATACCCAGAATTTGTACTGGCGGAACCCATTTTTGGGATCCGCCTGATCCGCCAGTGCTGCAAAAGTAGACAGTCCGCGTTTTTGACCCGCGAGACGATTTTCAAAATTTTCAAAAAGTCCTAAAACCAAAAATATAATACATACCTGGTTAGGAAATACAAAAATTAGACATGTAAACACGCATATCATAAGACTTTGACCGGGGGGTAACGACATTCACTATACTTAGTGAAAATTTGATAAGCATGAAAATTTAACAACTTGCCAAAAGTTGTTTTCCTGCAACATTGTTAGTTCAAACATGTTCCAAAGTGTATCAAACATTGTACTAACACACAAATACATCACAAATATTGTTTAAACGACCAAATTGTTTCAATAGCACCTTGTGCCAAACACTCCTAACACACCCGCACTCATTGACGGTCCATCTTCTTCTTCATCTTCCCGAGGAATCTCCCGATGTTTTTGAACATCCCCTTTGTTTGCTTGAACTTCTCCGACTCATTTGGAATATCCGGAAGTTGGGAAATGTATTCTAGAGGTGGGAGCCTAGAGTTTGGCAAATTGTCATCTTCACTCATTGAGGAAGATGAAGATGACGTAGGAGGATGTGGGCGTTTTCTTTGGGCTTTGTACATTCTCTTATCACTAAGTGGAACAAAGGTGTGAGGGATGAGAGAGTAGTCAAGACAAAGACGGTTAGGAGTTGGTGGAATGGGTGAAATGAACCTAAAGAGACGGGTCAAGAGCATTCCATACGGCATAGCCGTTGTGCCATGCACGGGAATGTCGGCCATTCTCTTAGCCATGTAGTAGGCAAGATTGAAAGGTTGCCTAACGGACAAAGAGTAGAGCATGTAGCATAGGCAAAGGTTGATATGGTCTCGGTTTCCTATGGTGCTTATAACATTAGCTCTAAGGACTTCCTCCCATTTCTTGAATTAGGGCAAGAGTTCATTAAGTTCCATTCCATATGGATCCTTCTCGACCTCATTCTCCCCACGGGTTCTCCTAGTGTTGGTTGTCCTAACAAAGAGGTGGTTACGAAGTACATCTTTTGACACAAGAGGGGTGTCATAAGGATGGAAACGGTCATCGAGGGTGTCAAGGGCTGAGAGGGAGTGCAAATCGGAGTAGATACAAGTACCATGGTTTGGGACCCCTAGGATTTGAGCAAACTCCTCGAGAGTGAAGGAGTATTGGTTACCACTAGCCCTAAAGTTGACGGATATGAAATCATAATCATCCGTGGAGAGGGTGACAGAAGCATAGAATTCTAGGATGAATCTAGAACAAATAGGCTCGTCGATAGTCAAAAGACACTCAAAGTTGATTGCGGCAAATTCGGCATAAAGGTTTGTGCCTTCTAGGAAAGACGGGTCAATGGTTCTACCCTCATGGACATAGTGTTTTTCTAAGGCTTTGAAAATGTTGACTTGGTTTGGGGTAAGGCCTTTGGTTTTGTGGTGTTTTGGTAGGTACTTAATTGTGTCCTTGTGGTCGTAGTGGGTTAGAGGAGGCATGATGATACCTAGAACAACAAAATTTTCACATTTTAGTTTAAGTAAACTACTTATTATAATGTGGATGTTCTAGTGTGTGCCTATATGAAAACTATGTGGAGGTGCGGTTATCTTGACTCATTTTGATGCATCAAAACGTTTTATAATGCAAGTTTTGTTATAAAACAAAAGATAACCCAAACACTCCTAGTTCAATGTAGCTTCGTTTGAATGTACCCGAAAATACATATTGGTTATGTATTCCCTTTAGCATTCAAGAGACATTATGCAAGTGATGTTTTGAACATAACGTTTTGATTTTGTATTCTCAATGTGAGACGAAAAAATATTTGTCCTACTTGTGAGAAATTTTTGCAAAAATTTGACATGGGGTGATTTAGCAAACATGTTTACACTAAGTGAGAATGCAATTCCAAACTATGGGGAACATGATTAGTTTTGTTAAACACCTAATTTTTATGCATGAGTTTGTGAAGTTTAATGCATAACCCCAAGTTTTTGTTTTTGTGCAAAAATAGAATTCCTAGACTCAGATCAGGATTGTAATCAAGTTTAGAATACTTACAATGATGATGGATTAGTAATGTGATTGAATGGAAGGCCAGAATTTCGTGGGTATGGATGAGAGGAATGGTGAATAGTAACAGTTTTGGAAGTGGTGGTATGAGATAATGGGTGTTTGGTTTAATATAAACAAATGTTTTGATTCTGCAGGTCGGCGGACATGGCGGATCCCAGAATTGGGTTCCGTCCGTTGTGTGTGAGGGTTCCGCCGACCCTGCTGAGAAAAATGGTTATGCATTTGTTTTGATTTTTGTGATTTTTGTCTAAAGTCCGGAACTACAATGTAGGTTCCATGAGTCCTAAGCCTAGCCTAAGAAGGTTAAAAGGTTCACGTTTAAGAGGTTTGGTGAGAATGTCGGCTATGTTGTCTTCGGAAGAAACTTTCTCAATTGAGATATTTCCTTTTTGAACGTTGTCACGAAGGAAATGATGACGGATTTCAATATGTTTGGTACGAGCATGTTGAACCGGGTTTTTGCTGAGATCAATGGTACCTTTGTTGTCACAAAGAATTGTGATGTCGTTGAGTTGAATTCCGTAGTCGACAAGAGCTTGCTTCATCCAAAGAGCTTGTTGACATGCCTTTCCGGCCGAAACGTACTCGGCTTCCGTTGTTGAGATAGCAAGAGCCGTTTTCTTCTTAGAGAACCATGAGGTGAGACAATGTCCAACAAAAGTACAAATACCACTTGTGCTTTTTCTATCGACATAGTCACCGGCATGATCCGAGTCGGCATACACTATGGTGTCTATTCCCGTTCCTTTGGGATACCATAAACCTAAATGTATAGTGCCCTTAATATACCTAAATATCCTTTTAACGGCTTCAAGATGGGTAGTTTTAGGATCTTCTTGAAAACGAGCACATAGACAAACACTAAACATAATGTCGGGTCTACTAGCCGTTAGGTAAAGTAGACTACCAATCATACCTCTATATTTAGTGCTATCTACGGATTCACTTTCCTCATCCTTGGTGAGTTTAGTTTCCGTGGACATGGGAGTTTTGATTGGTTTCGAATCTTCTAATCCAAATTTCTTAAGCATGTCCTTAATATATTTAGATTGGTTAAAGAAGATACCATCTTCAAGTTGTTTAATTTGGAGTCCTAGGAAAAAGTTGAGTTCTCCCATCATACTCATTTCAAACTCATCATGCATGATTTTTGAGAAATCCACACATAATTCTTGACAAGTTGATCCGAATATAATGTCATCAACATAGATTTGGACTATGATAATATGTGAATCTTTCTTCTTAGTGAAGAGAGTATTATCAACTAAGCCCATGGTGTACTTATGGTCCACTAAGAAAGTTTTAAGTCGATCATACCATGCTTTTGGAGCTTGCTTAAGTCCGTAAAGAGCCTTTTTAAGTTTGTAAACATAATTAGGTTTTTCAAAATTGATGAAGCCCGGTGGTTGAGCAACATACACTTCTTCATTAATGACTCCGTTTAGAAATGCACTTTTGACGTCCATTTGAAAGAGTTTAAAATTATGCGCACACGCATAAGCAAGTAATATTCTAATTGACTCGAGCCTAGCTACCGGAGCAAAAGTTTCATCATAATCAATGCCTTCTTGTTGATTATATCCTTGTGCTACTAGCCTAGCTTTGTTTCTAGACACAATTCCATTTTATTACGAAAGACCCATTTTGTTCCAATTATTGTTTGACACTTTGGTTGAGGAACTAATGTCCATACATCATTCCTAACAAATTGGTTTAAGTCTTCTTGCATTGCAATTACCCAAGATTCATCTTTAATGGCTTCATTAATGTTTTTCGGTTCAATGGTTGACACGAAACAAAAGTAGTTGCTTTCATTTTGAACTTTTGATCTAAGTGTTCTTTCGTTAATGTTGCCTATGACACCGTCTAATGGATGACTTTTAGATTCTTTGACATTGACAAGTTCTTTGTTTAATAGTTCATCTTCCTTGTCATTACCTAAGATTTCTTGACATTCAATTGCTTGGCTTTCAACTAAGTCATCATCTACCAAAGGTGATGTCTTAGAGGGAGGTGGACTTTCGTCAAATGTTACGTTTAACGATTCCTCGACTCTTAAGGTTTCTTTGTTCAAAACAATGTAAGCTTTACTATTTTGTGAATATCCAATAAATACACCTTCATAAGACTTTGGGTCAAATTTGGTGAGATAATCCTTGGTGTTAAGAATGAAGCATTTACTCCCAAACACTCTAAAGTATCCTAATGTAGGCTTTTTACCTCTATAAAGTTCATAAGGAGTTTTATTCAAAAATCGTCTAATTAGGACTCAATTAAGAATGTACGTTGATGTGTCAACGGCATTACACCAAAACTTTTGTGGAATAGTTTTTTCATTAAGCATTGTTCTACTCATCTCTTGCAATGTCCGGTTTTTACGTTCTACTACACCATTAGATTGAGGAGTACGTGGAGCCGAAAAGTTATGAGTAATTCCATTTTTATCACAAAAGTTTCCAAATTGAAATTCATTATCAAATTCACGACCGTGATCCGTTCTAATAGACACTATATTAGACCCTACTTGATTTTGAATTTTCTTACTTAGAATCTCAAATTTATCAAAAGCTTCATTTTTACTTTTCAAAAACTTTGTCCAAGTATAACGTGAGTAATCATCTACTATGACCAAAGTATAGAAGTTACCTCCATAACTTTGTATAGCGGATGGACCAAATAAATCCATATGCAAAAGTTCTAGACACCTAGATGTAGACACCATGTTTTTAGCCTTATGGCTACTATGGACTTGTTTACCGACTTTGCAAGCATCACAAAAGTGTTGGTCATATTTCAACTTGGGTAGGTTTCGAACTAAGTCTTTGGAGGAGAGGTTTTGGATTAGTCTCATGTTAGCGTGTCCTAAACGTCTATGCCATAAAGTTGAAGATTCATCTAATGAGGTAAGACAAAGTTTGTCTCTAGATGTTGAATCCAACTTCATGACGTATACGTTGTTCTTAAGGACACCTTTGGCTACGGTTATACCATCTTTAAGTATTTTACTACCGTTTTCACTAAAAAGGACATTATACTTATTACGACAAAGTTGACTAATACTAAGAAGATTAAATCGTAAGTTATCAACATGAGCAACATCATCTATAGAAAGGGAGTCATGAGAGATTGTACCTTTTCCGATGATTTTGCTCTTAGCATTACTACCAAACGTAACATTACCTCCATCACATTTGTGATATGTTGAGAAGAGGCTTTTATTACCCGTCATGTGCCTTGAACAACCGCTATCTTTAATCCATTCATCCGGATCCAAACAAACTTTGAGGCACACCTATTTTACGAAAAACACTCAAACATTTGGTCCCCAATTTCTCATGGGTCCATTTTGGTTAAGCATACCATTAATTTGTTCCAAATAAGAAAATAGAGCATAAGGGTTTCATGGCATGTAGTTTGAATTTTGGTAATGTCCAGGAGTGTTTTGATTCCAAACTTGTTGGTAGTTTGGTCAAGCGTTGAAGTTGCTCTTTGGAAAGGGGCGTTTGGGAATTGGAGTCTTAGGTCTTGGTTGAGTAGTCTTAGCTCTAAATTCATTTTTACTAAGTCCTACTCCAGTTCTAAAGGCAGGTTTTGTTCCATTTTTATATGTAACTTTAACAAATTTTGAACGATCCGATGTGGATGGAGTTACTGCTGCAGCAGACCTGGCGGAACCCTCGGGGCCAACAGGCGGAACCCTAATTTGGGTTCCGTCTGGTCCGCGGGCTGCTGTAGCAATTTTGTTTGTTTCATGTGCGTTCTTTTCTTGTTTCGTTTGACCCTTAATGATTTCTACTTTCCTGAAACCTAGACCTGTTTTATCAAAAGGTGACTTTTGAAGTTTCATAATTTCATCCGCACATGAAATGCTCTTATCGAACTTTTTGAACTTTGTGGTTTGTTTGATTAGATCATTTTGAGTAATTTTAAGTTTCTCAACTTCAAGTTTAAGTTCTTCACATGATTTGCATGAGGTGTCAATACCTTTACCCTTTTCTAATCTCTTAGCTTTTTCTTTTAACTCATAGACTTCATTTTCTAAAAACTCCTTTTTAGTTTTCAAAAATTTATTTTTGTTTATGATTTTTAAGCTTAACTCACAAAGTTTGTTATATTCATTTTGTAAAGTATCATCATCTATAGAGGAGTAAGATGAGTCGGAGAGTACCTCATTTGAGTTGTGAGCCATGAGAGCAATATCATCATTCTTTGGCTCATCATCATCTCCTTCATAGTCACTCTAAGCACCACCTACAAAAGCTTGTTGAGGTTTGCTCTTGGGTGGTTTTGGACATTCTCCTACAAGATGACTTGTGTCTCCACACCTATAACATTTTCTTTCAACTTTTCCTTTTCGATCATCACGATCTTTCCGGAAGGTTTTCTTGTCATCTTTAGGTTGCCTTACAAACTTCCCTCGCCTACGAAAGAACTTCTTGAAGTCTCTCACGGCCATAGCATATTCCTCATCATCACTATCCGAAGTAGATTCTTCATCATCACTTGATTGGACTCTAGCTTTCAAGGCAATGGACTTAACTTTTTCTTTCTTGCCTCTAACTAGTTCCGAATCTTTTTCCATTACCATTTCATGAACTTTGAGGTTTCCAATAAGCTCATCAAGTGACATGCTTGAAAGATCTTTGGATTCTTCAATTGCTGTCACTTTTGCTCTCCACTTCGGATGGAGTGATCTAAGAAATTTCCTGACAAAGTTCTTACTACAAAAAGATTCATCAAGTGCTTTAAGTGAAGTAATAATAGTGTTAAACCTAGCAAAGGCATTATCAATAATCTCATCTTCGGAAATAACAAATTGTTCATATTGTTGAACAAGAAGATCAATTTTGTTATCTTTAACTTGTGAATTTCCTTGATGAGTGACAATTAAAGATTACCAAATATCTTTGGCGGTTTTACACAAAAAGACTCTTTCATATTCTTTCTTAGGCAAAGCATTGTAAAGCATCATTTTAGCTTCATTATTTTTACCAATCAATTTCTTTTGATCATCATCTTTAATGTTAGTAGCTATGTTATCACCATCAACAATTATATACTATAAATCTATATCTTTATATTTCACGTAAGTTTCAAAACGGTTTTTCCAATATATAAAACCATTTGCTTCAAAGAGTGGTGGTCATTGCATAGATTGCCCTTCTTTGTAATTTTCAAAATCCATGGATCGTTTCAAGTTTTAAAACACAATATATTTTAAAAGCTTGAGTAACGTAGCTCTTGATGCCAATTGTGGAAAACTAGAAGGGGGGTTGAATAGTTTACCGTTTAAAATCTTTTTAACTTGTTTAGTTAGCTTTGAAACTTTCCATTTGATCAAAGATATATGCACAAACACAATATATAACAAGTAAGTAAATGAAAGAAACGATCAAACCACAACACGAGTATTTATCGTGGTTCAGCTACAAGGACTCTATTTCCTTGCCCTACGTCCACGCCCCGAGTATCCAACTCGAGAGTTTCTTTCACTAGTCAACAAGCTCCTTTCACCGGCGGAGAAAACCTTACACGTCGCTTATACTTTTACCGACACAAAGCTAGATGTCGAGTTCTTTTACAAAGGCACAACCACTCCCAACACTCTTTGTATTTTGAGGACTAAAATACTAACCACTCACTACAGAATATACACAAACAAATGACGTGTAAACAATAAGAGTTTACACAATACTAAGCTAACAATTCTTGCAACGTTGTGTTGGAAGCTTGTAACTTTTGATGACCTTGTGAGCTTCTTTGCTACAAAAGGAAACTTCATATTTACAATGTTAAGATGTTAGAAGAAAAGATGAGTGTGTGTGTAAAATATGATCTCAAGAGGTTAGCCAAAAATCAAGTTATGGCTTGGTATTTATAGCACACCACACTGCATGCTTGGCGGATCAGGCGGAACCCTCAGATGGGTTCCGCCCGTGTACCCCCAGGGTACCGCCGGGTCTGCAGTAGGTTTTTGCAATAACTCTTCAAACCAAACAAGGTCTTGTCTCATAACTCCTAGCAACCAAACAATGTCACATCACTTAAATCAAGTCAAACACAAAACTTGTAAGCAACATCAAAGCAAGTCAAACACATTTCTTTCCATAAATGCATAATGACAAAACTTGCCATAAATGTGATGTGACTATTTCTAATTTAAGAAATAAACTTGTGTTGTGTTTTATGAAAAGTAAAATGTAGCAAAAGTTTAGTTTATGCAAGTCTTAAAAACTAAGATTATGTTTTGCTTAAAAACTAAAGTTTACATTTTGTCGTTAACAAAACTTAGCGAAGATCGTAAAATATAAATAACGTTTTTAGGCGATATTTGTATTAACACAAATGTCTTTCTAACTATACATTTTCTAATAGTAAGGTGGAGTTACAAAAAATAGTTGCAAAAATATGAAAACAAGTATCTTTCTAACTGTACTTTTTCTATTCTAAGTAATAGCATGGTATCCGCGCGTTGTGCAGGCGGGTACCCTGTGATTAAAGTCTTGACACCAACAAAATAACAATGACGAGCTGATTAACCTGATAAACAAGAAGAAAATTATTCTGGTCTGGCCCGATTAATCCGTTTTTAACAGTTCCGATGGTCTTTTTAGGTTCGTTTTCGGACGGCTTTTATTAGTTAGCCAAACCAGTGGTGACTCCGATTCTCGGTTAAACTGGTTGAACCCGTTGGTCCGGTCCGGGTTTTAAATCCATATGTACCCTCAACTTGTTTTCATATAAATTGTATAAAGCTTTGTCTATTTTATTAGTTTGTACAATATGTATAATAACATGTATTTGTCATTGTAAGGGTGTTTTAAAACTAACATTTATTAGATATTTATTGGAGAGATGTTACAAGTCTACAAATTTAAAATAATTTTTCAAGTGTAACTTCATTTTTCATTATTAGTAAGTGTGTTGCTTAAAATATTAAGATTTTGTTAACCACAACCCATGGGGTTGTGTTTAAAGATACTATAATTAAAAATTTTACATTAAATGAAGAGTTAATTCTTTAATTACCCCAAAAGTAAAAGTCCACTCACCCCATGTGCCCCCAAAAAATTTCAACTTCTCCAAATACCTCATGGGCGACTATAGCCTCTAAATTTTTGGGCAACTATTATATATTTGTGACACGTGTCCCCCTTTGTACTTGTGCAAGTACTACCCTTGTAAGCTAGTACAATAGGTACTTCTTGGTCGACTGGACCCACTATTTTTAGGCGACTTATTTTTTTATCTTTTAGTTAATTATATTTTTTGTCCTTGTAGTTTGCTTGATATTTATTTTTTATTCAATCTTTTAAAATCTTATAACCACTATCTCTATCTACACAAATAATACCAAAACCCACTTCTTCATCCAAAAACATTATCCACACACAAACACCATTTTTTATATTCATCTATCATCTTTTATTACCTAAGAAATACTTCTATCCACCCAGATACAAAATTCGACAACTTATTTCTATATTTTGTTTCTCTTTTACCTAACATCAATTTGACTTCCTCATAAAACTTTCAAAAAAATGCACACCCAGTTCTTGTAAATAAAAACTCACATTTCTTGTCTTCATCTAAAAAAATGCACACCCAGTTTTTGTAAATAAAAACCATAAATTTGAGAACGATGCGAAGTGGATTAAGTTCAGATCTGAATAAATTTGAGAACGATGCTAAGCACCTGGAGTTTGTTTTTGCGATGATGTGAGGTTGTTGTTGATCGGATAAGGTGTGTTGTAGATGTGGCTTGTTTAATGGTTGTTGGATTTGAGGTGGTTCTGATTGATCAGATGAACATGGGCGAATAGATCTACACACCCACACACATAAACACCCTCTAAACCCTGGTCGGAGAAGAAAGAAAACCGGTGGCGGCGGCGGTGAGGTGGTAATCTGGGGAGTGGTTGGCCAGAATTTGATGATGAGGAATGAGGTGGTGGTGCCGCAGATCTGGTGAGTGATGAAGATGGGGTGGTGGTGGCGGCTGTTAATAGTGAGTTTATATTTTGGTGGGTTATTATAGTGGTGGTTGAATTTTGTGTTGTAGCTGCAATTTTTAGTCTTTAGGTCTTATCATGTATAACCACAATAAGTAAACATCGATAAAGGAAGGTTGAGACATGTATAATAATATACTTGATACTTGCATACAAGGATACAACTTTAAAGATCATAACGGTGTCCCACATACATATTAATGAAATTAATTGGCTGGCATTTGACAAAAGCAAGTTGGTTAAAGACAAGCTAGTGGGCTTGAAGGATATGATAGATTCAAATTGCCAGGTTGTACTGGTGGTGGTGGTCATAAGTAACAACAATAATTAAAATGTTTTTTAATGATTTCTCAGATTTGTGTTTATGTTTGTGTTTGTGTTTTTCATATTTTATGCTTTGACCAAGGAATAACATTTTTCAGATATTTTTGTGTTTAATGATTTCTCAGATAATAATAATAATAATAATAATAATAATAATAATAATAATAATAATAATAATAATAATAATAATAATAATAATAATAATAATAATAATAATAATAATAATAATAATAATAATAATAATAATAATCTTGTTGACAGGAGTGTCTTGCTTCAGGAAGCTAGGGGCGATGCCCTTCTATTGCCCCGTGGGTTGAGTTCTGTTATGCTCGCCCTGCCAGGCTCTATTATGAGGACTCCATCCTTCGGTCATGTCAGGGTGTCCAACAAGGTGATCCGTTGGACCCTTTGTTGTTTGCCCTAGCTTTGCACCCTTTGATCCATGCTATCAATTAGTCATATGAACTTACCCTTCAGGCGTGGTACCTCGATGATGGTACTATTGTTGGAGATACGCTCATGGTCGCCAAGGCACTTGACATCATTAGGACGGAGGGCCCCGCTCGTGGGTTGTTTTTAAATGTTGACAAGACTGAACTCTTCTGGCCTGCCGAAGACCCTAGAAGCAGAGTGGAGGGCGTGTTTCCTATAAATATCGCTCGCCCGCTCAATGGTGTCAAACTTCTCGGTGGTTCGGTTAGTTTGGACGAAGGTTTCTGTCGGGATTTGGCATCCAAAAGGGTCTCCAAAACCATACATTTAATCGAGGCAATTAACAAACTCAATGATCCGCAATGTGAATTTCTCCTTTTGTGAAGTTGTGCAGGAGTTTCGCAATGTGAGCTTCTCCTCTTGCCACTCTTCCAATAAAGCTCGGTGGTCTTGGCATCCTTTCAGCGGGGGATATCATCCAATATGCTTTCCTCGCTTCTCGGATGCAAACGAACGACTTGCAGGATAAAATACTCACCAAAACGGGTATTGTCACACATGGCCCTTCATTCCAGCATGCTTTGGACATATTCAACGCTACTTGTAACACCGACTTCCTTACTGTCGCCGGGGGCGCTTCTGCCCCCCAAATGATGAAAACCTTGGCAAAGTGTTATCTCGGTGTCATTGAGAAAGACCTTGTTTCCAAGTACTCACTAAGTCCAAGGCAGGTGGCTATACTTAGCAGTATCCGCGCCCCACATGCGCAGGACTTCCTCTTCGCCATCCCTATTGACGGTCTCGGACAAAGGATGAATCCTCGCTAATTTCGATCGGTGTTATGCTACAGGCTCGCGGTTCCTATGTTCTCTGAAGGCAGTTTATGCCCGAGTTGCAATGTACACCGTACGGACCAGTGGGGGGATCACGCGGTCCACTGCGCTAGCGAAGTGGGTGTAAAGTTCAGGCATAATTTGGTGCGTGATATCCTTGTTGATATATGTTCCAAAGCTGGGATAATGGTGCGTAAAGAGGCTCCATTGGGATTTCTTTCAGAGGAAGGGAGAGAATTACGTCCTACAGATGTGCTATTATTTAACTGGTTCCAAGGTAAGGATGCATGTCTGGATGTGACTGGGGTCTCTCCGTTTGCTGGGACTGGAGTAACGTCATGGGCCCCTGGGGCTGCGTTGAGTAATGCTGTGGAAAAGAAAAGGAAGAAGTATGCGTCCAAGTGTGAAGACAATGAATACAAGTTCGTCCCTTTCGCTTTTTCCACGTTTGGGGAACTTGATGTAGAAGCTTTGAATACACTTACGCGTGTCGGGACTATTGCCAGCAGCCACTCTAACAACGTTAAGAGCGGTGCTTTTATTTTTCATCGAGTTAGTTTGTGTATTCAAAAAAGAGTGGGAGCGCAGATTGTGTCTAGACTCCCCTCCAATTTCATGTAATTTCCTTGGTTTCAATGAAAAGTGACGGTTATTATTAAATAATAATAATAATAATAATAATAATAATAATAATAATAATAATAATAATAATAATAATAATAATAATAATAATAATACAAGGACCAAAAATAAATAACAAGCAAACTACAAGGACAAAAAATGTAATTAACTAAAAGATAAAAAAAACAAGTCGCCCAAAAATAGTGGGTCCAGTCGCCCAAGAAGTACCTATTGTACTAGCTTACAAGGGTAGTATTTGCACAAGTACAAAGGGGGACACGTGTCACAAATATATAATAGTTGCCCAAGAATTTAGAAGCGACAGTCGCTCATGGGGTATTTGGAGAAGTTGAAATTTTTTGGGGCACATGGGGTGAGTGGACTTGTACTTTTGGGGTAATTAAAGAATTACCTCTTAAATGAACTAGTATATTCTATAGTTATACATATTTTTTCATTTTAAACATAGAATGTGATATTAAACTTGAAATGTTTGGTGTTCATTAAACACATGGGTTGTGCTAAACGAAACCCAAAATGTTAAGCCTTTCATTTTGGAAATATCTCAAATACATTATAAATTAGTATAGCTAAATAAATATGATAAAACTTTTAGAAAGAAATCACAACTGTATCATCATCGAATCTTTAATGGTTTTCTGCATATATACGTATTTCTTATTGTAGACTACATGTAGCTTATAGTATGTACATTTTTCTCTTCTTGTATATCTTTCTTGTGTCACGTAAGATCGATCTACATGCATGTTAGAAAGAAAAGATCTTTGCCAACTTTATTACTGCTCATGAATCCCCAATGATATGTTGTAACTAGGGATAACATATCATTTAGTTGACACGATCTAATAAGTCAACTACTTATCAAGGTTTAAAAAAATAATAATAAAAGAAAAAAAACATGCAATTACGATGTTCGATAGAAGCATCATGAAGGTTTCAAATACATGTTAGCTCATGTTGGATCGCGGACTGATGAAAGAGTTCACAAGAAAAGTCGACACCTCAGATAAGGTAATCGTCAAAAGAAAGGAGCAATATGCACACAATATAATAATATATCCCCTCGAACCCCCTTTATTAATAACCAATAAAGGCTTGCATCGAGACAAGAAGAATGAATAAACGAGCATCCTTCTTAAAAACAAGTATAATCCAATATCTTGGAAACAAGTATAATCCACTTTCCGAGATGCTAATGCAAAGTGGGTTCAATGGGATGATGTTGAGAACAAGTTAATTGCGAGAAAGAGTGGTATGATGATTGGTGTAATGTAAAAGCATTTAACTAAAATATCACTTTTAACTCTAGTTATGTTTCTTATCATGTTGGTTTTTTATTTGCAGACCTATAAGAATGCAAACGGAATTATGGAACTTCAAATTCCCATACCTACATAAGCTAGATACGGTGTGGGGAAGAGATAGAGCAACATGCTTAAAAGCCGAAGATATAGCATAGACATATGAAGATAATGACAGTAATGATGCACTTTAAAGCTCTTCATCTGATATGGCAGATGAAGTTTTCATGGTCCCTAGAATACAAAACCTCTAACTGTACCATCAACTAGTCACACTGATAGGACGAAAAGTGTTATGCTTTTAAGGGGTCATTTAAGCCTTAAATCATGATTATATGATCAAATATTGCCTTAAATTGTTCCTTTTGTCATTTTAGGTACTTTTGAGATGAATTATGGAAAATGAAGCATTTTGGACGTTTTTGGAGCATAAAAGTGAAGAAAATGACAAAGTCAAGAATTCAAGCTGGAACAGTACCTGACGGCGTCACACACTACCTGGTGACGGCGTCACTTGTTGATGAAGAGGTGGATAATTATTTTACACTTGATGGGCCAGAAAGGAATTTTGAAGTTTACACCTGACGACGTCACGTTATAATTCACCAAGGACGTCACGTGTTATAACAAAGAGAGACGGCCCAGAACCTTATTCAACCAGACGGCGTCAAAGTTGTGAAATCTATATATACATTTATAATTTTCATTCATTAGGTGTGGAACTTTGGAGAGAAACTTAGGGTACGAACCCTAGTCGACTTTTGCAGCTATTTTGAGGTTTTCAAACCTTTTTTCTTCCATATTTAATTGAAGATAAGTAATCTATCAATCATTCAATATGTCTATGTGTTGTTTGATTCTATCTTACGCTTGTTTTTCTTTTAACATGCGAGGCTAGGTTTGTTTGTGTTCGCTTAGATGTAATGAAACCTAGCTATTGATTATTGATTGATGGTTTGTTATTAATTGTTGTTGGATGAATGATATCAATGTTAGGCTTAAGAAAACTAGCTAACTTCCTATTGGTAACTTGCTTGATGTCTTAAGAAACATGAATTGGATGTGTACTACGATTAATTGGTTGTGTTTAATGCATAAGAGAATATTAATGAGGCCATGATAGAATACTTAACGTGCGTCATAGGAAGAGATAGGATTTTATAGAGTTGGGGAAGGACGTACACGCCCCCACGAATGGTATTAAGGAATACAACCCGTCATCTACGCAATTGTAACAAACTAATCAATCAATGAAAGATAGCTAGGGAGTAGTGAAACCTAAGTAAACACGTTTGTCTTCTTATTAGAAGTTTCACACATTTCTTTTCAGTTATTTTATTTTTATTTGCATTTGTAGTATTTGGGTTAGTTGACTAGCAACTAATTCCGCCCACTCTTCCAAAACCCGAGATTATACTTGCTTTCTAAAAGATTATAAAAATACAAAAAGAATCATCATTCACCTCTAGACCTGGTTTAGATCATTTTCAATCCTAACGAACACTATTCCCTGTGGAGAACGATCAATCCCCTGGTTCTTACCACTACACTATACTACATCGGTCAGGTACATTTGCTTGGCGGGGATTGTAAGCTTCTCAAGATCCCATAAAAAGTAAAACTTTTGTGTGACAATCCAAATCGCATCAAAGTTTTTGCCGCCATTGTCAGGGAATAGTTATTGCTTAGGTTGAATTTTATTTTTATTAGGTCTACTCATTAGATTCCTATCTAGTGAGATTTTTATTTTATTTTTATAGGTTTTCTTTAGTCTATCTCTTTCTTTGTCCCTTTGTTTGTAACCATTACCATCCACCATCATGGAAGGTAGTAATATCTTTAATCCCACCAACCCACCACAAAAAAAACCCACCACAACCAAACAAACCTCCTAGAGCCCGCACTTTAGGAGAGTACTCCCGTCCTAGCCACCAAGGCTATCGAAACACCATTGAGCTCATTCAATGAGCCAATGTGTCTCCCTTGCGATCCGACATCATCCGGTTGGTGCAAAGCGGATGTGCATTCTATGGACTTTGTTCCGAAGATCCAAATAAATACCTCAAGGATTTTCTTAAAATCGTAGATTCCATAAACCTTGATGTTGAAACTCGAGAGACGACCCGATTGCGTCTCTTCTAATTCTCTCTACGTGACCAAGCTAGTCAATGGCTTGATCGTTTACCCGTGGGATCAATCACATCTTGGGATGATCTCACTTCTCGTTTCCTTGCTCAATTTTTCCCACTGGAAGAACCACAAAGTTAAGGAATGACATCTTGATGTTCCAACAACGTCAAAGCGAAACTCTTTACGAAGCATGGACTCGTTTCGAGGACTTACTTCAAAAAGTCCCTCGTCATGGCATAGATCTTTGGCTTCAAATCCAAATCTTCTATGACCACATCAATCTCTCCATGAGGCAAACCATTGACCAAGCGGCCGGTGGTAGGCTACGTGATTGAAGTGCGGAAGAATCATGGGAACTCATAGAAAATCTTGCTCTCTATGACAACAAAAGTTGGAATGATCCCCGTGATTTGAACAAAATGGTCAAGGCAATATCTTTGCCTACGAATAATTCTAGCACTCCCGACCGAAGGATCATGGAACTTGAAGACCAAGTCAAGTTTCTCATGAAATCCTACGAGGCTCCTAAACCTTCAAGCCAAGTGAACAAAATCACTTCTTCATTTGAATATTGTAGTGGTCCTCATGACACTCGTGATTGCATGGAAATCCCCGAACAAGCTTTTGCGGACTACGCATCCTCGCGTACTAACAGAGCGGGAGACAAGTGGTACACTTTCAAACCAAGCCAAACCCTTACGGTGATTCATACAACCCCTCTTGGAAAAATCACCCAAACTTTAGGTGGAAACAAAACCAAAACACACCCCAAAACAATTCTTCCAATCCACCTAATCATTTTCAATCAAACGGTTCATCCTCAAACCGTACTTTCAACAACAATCCTTCCAACAACTATGGTAGTACCAACAATTTTGAAGGATTGATGTCCAAATTTATTGAATCTCAAGAAGCTCGTATGGCTAAGTTTGAATCCGAATTTAATCAACAACAAATGGAGATGACCAATAAAATTGACAACTTGTTGACAGCTCTTAACAACCAAGTGTTGACCACACCAAATAAGGATACTAGGAACACTAGTAGCGGAACCCAAATTAAGGACCCCTCATCATCCAAACACGTCCACTTTGTCAATGTTGTCACTATTAAGCCAATCGATAAAAATATGAAAGAAGATGATAAAGATGAAGTTGGAATGTATAGTGAATCTAAGAATGAGGTCAAGGAAGTTGAGGATAATGAGGAAGAGAAGGTAGAGGCAGAAGAAAATGTAGAGAACTACTTCGATAGGTTACCTACCAAGGAAGAATGTGTATATCATAAGGATTTATTCGATGACCCTGAGACACCATACATCCTAGGTTCACCAATCATCAAAGCGGGCGATCCATCTAATATCAATATACCATGCAACGTTCGGCATGTGCATGTGTGGAAAGCCTACATCGATCTTAAATCTCCCATAAACATTATGACTAGGATCCATTATAATTGGATAATGAAAAAGCAACTCGGACCTAAGATATTTTCCAACACGGGTTGGATGAGTAACTTTGTAGGAAGGGTAAAGGGATTGCATGTTCTTGTAGGAAATTTCACGTACGTTACCGACTTTGTGATTGTAGAGGATATTCGTCCGGTAATAGATAGTTTCCTAACTCAAGTAGTGTTTGGAAAGCCATTTGTTGAAGTCTCTAAAATGAAATATAACCCGTCCTTAGGGATAGTAAGGTTCATGGAAGAAATCGATGAGATAGCCTACCAAATGCCGTATAAGATAAAGCAATATCGACTTTTATCAGACCTTGAGAAAGAGCATAAGCAAGCAGTCTACTATAGGAATGATGAGGATAGACGTAGAGGAGTAGACCATGTAATGAAAAAAATACTTGGCTTCTACAAAGAATGCTTGCAACTAGGTCCGGAATATAAGACCAAACCAGAGGATGACCTAGAGACCGTGACCAACGACGAAGTCACGTAATAGGCGTGACTTTGAGTCTAGCTACAAGATTCGTTAATAAAGAAAAGCGCTTCTTGGAGGCAACCCAAGCTTTTTATTTGTTTGCTTGTTTGTTTATTTGTTTTATTTGCTTCCGTATGTGTGTTCTTATTTCTATTGTTTATAATTCATGTTTCAAATGAAATTGTGAAAATGCTTTATTTTGTTTTTAACTTCGTCTTAATTACATATAAAGGTATTTTGCAAAAGATAAGTGTAAGGGAAATCCAAATTTGTTTTCAAAGAACGAATTGAACATGAACGATAACAATGAGATATAGACAAACATATTAGTACTTGTTTGAGTCAAATGCTTGTATCGAGTCATAATGATATTTTGCAGGAATTAAGGTATAGGTTTTCCTAGAAATTTTCTGAAAACTCAACATAAAATTTCTGTCAGATCAATTCTGACGACGTCAGCAATTAAAACCTGACGACGTCAGGTACAAATTTTTTGAAATTTTTTTGCAAGTTTTGTTTTTCTGCCGGAATTGTAAATTTTTGTTAAATCTTTAACTTATAAACTCCAGGAATCTGCAAACATTCATTCAACAAGCATTATATCCTTAATTGCTTTTTAGGATTTTATTTTATATAGATTTTACCGCCGATGTTACGCTAGGTTTTCTTGTTTGTTTTCTCAGGTTTAACAGGTTATATTGGACAAGAAGATATACATGGATGGTCAAGTCTTTAAGCATCAAGTTTCAAGTTTTTGGCGTTGCTTTAATCTTGAAGTTGTTACATTCTCTTGGAGGAGGATTTAACCATGTTACCGCATTATCCACACCAAACGAATCAGGGGAGTATTTGTTTCATTCTTTCATTTTCTTTACTTTTACATCTTTTAATTGAACATTGGGGACAATGTTCAGCTTAAGTGTAAGGGGGGGGGGGGGGTAAATGAAGATACCTTAGAGAATATGACACTTGATTTTTGTTTGTTTAATAGTAGATGCGTAATAAACTAAGAGAAATATTTGTTAGAGCAATTTTAGCACCAAATTTAAAATTTTTTTGCAACATATAGGAGTGAAACTTTAGTCTTAATAAGCGTCTCATAGATAGGAGTTATATGACTAGCACAAAAAATCATACCACTCAAAAAAAATTATGAATAAGGTAGTGACAATCCGAGTATTAGATTAATTGACTAATGTGCCAGCGATCTAGTGTATGACTTGTTGACCATCTGTTATGCAAATAACGTGCCAGCGATCCAAGAAGTGCATTAGTGACCATCCGTTAGTTGAAGAGTCAAAGACTCGTGCCAGCGATCTACTAAATTTATACAGGTGAGGTTCGCCCTAGACTTGTTAAGAAAAGCCTTGGTGCTTATGAGTGTACCGGTAGCACTTAGATTCTAGAACTTGCGTTAGTGATTCATTCCGAGACCACAAGTGAGACCATTCGTGTAGTTAGATTTACTACATGATAAGAGGCATTAGGATAACCCATGTTTTTATACCTGTGTTATATATAATTACATTGACTTCATTGGTCAAGTAATTCTCCCACACCTTTGCGATGTACTCATTTTTTAGTACACGATACCCCTAGTACACCCCTCAGAGCATATCTTTTTCGTTTCTAACTTTAAGCATATTACTTAAAGATATAATTTGTTTACAATCTACCCCAAATGTACACCCAAATCGCCTTAGGCCTCCTTGTATGCACTCATCTTTAGTGCATTATTGTTACAACATTTGTGTAAAACCCTAGTTAATTGTCTAATTGATTACATGGTTGCTAAGTCGAGTCATATCTTATACATATTTTTTTGGGATGATTGGGACTCATGGGTAAAGTACTAATGATATGGAGTAATGGGGAAGAACATCAATTATTACCCCCATATGTGCAAAACGTTTTAAAGTACTCCAAGTGTTTTGATTATCTTAATTCGAGTCATTAGATTAGTTACATGTAAAGTATGTAAAAGTTCAAGTGTAAGGGGAGAACCGAGGCCCCTATGATGTAATATTTTGGATGGTAGGGCAAGAGTGTATGCAAAAAAAAAAAAAAAAAAAAAAAAAAAAAAAATAGAAAAAGAAAAGAGAAAAACATACGGACTACCATCCCGTTTCTTTTATTTATGCTTATGTTTATGGTTTTGATTAGCTTAAGTCGTGTCGAGTCTTAGCTTAGCAACGCCGCATTATACATGTAATTGACCTAGATGATTAACTTGCCACCAGTAACTTATCCTTTATCCAACAAACCGTGTTTTCCATATCCCTACACCCAACATTATAACCCTTGAAAAGCCCTCTTTGATAGTTTATCTTAGGTGCTTACGCCTAGTGGAGGAGGTTTTTTATCCTTTCCCAAGCCCAAGGTAATCTATTTGCTATGACAGGTATTGAGTGATATTTTTCCAATTCCATTAGTTATATAGGTTTATAACACCCGAGAGAAGAGAGTATCCAAACACTATTTGTGAGGTGCTAGTGTATGATTTCCGTGCTTATTTTGATTAAGGTAGAACAATTATTTGTTGTAATTACTTTTATATTAATGTTAAACGACCCCAAACTTGTATTTTGATTAGAATAAAAGCTCATTTGCTTGAGGACAAGCAAATCCCAAGTGTAAGGTTATTTGATGAGACGAAAAGTGTTACGCTTTTAAGAGGTCATTTAAGCCTTAAATCATGATTATATGATCAAATATTGCCTTAAATCATTCATTTTCTCATTTTAGGTACTTTTGAGAGGAATTATGAAAAAAGAAGCATTTTGGACGTTTTTTGAGCATAAAAGTGAAGAAAATGACAAAGTCAATAATTCAAGCTGTAACAGTACCTGACGGCGACACACACTACCTGGTGACAGCGTCACTTGTTGATGAAGAGGTGGATAATTATTTTACACTTGACGGGCCAGAAAGGAATTTTTAAGTTTACACATGATGACGTCACGTTATAATTCACCAAGGACGTTACGTGTTATTACAAAGAGAGACGGCCCAGAACCTTATTCAACCAGACGGCATCAAAGATGGATCTAGGCAATCCTAGAGTTATTTTGGTGGCGAGGTGACGGCATCACGTCCCATAAGGTGACGCCGTCAAGTTGTGAAATCTATATATACTTTTCTAATTTTCATTCATTAGGTGTGGAACTTTGGAGAGAAACTTAGGGTACGAACCCTAGTCGACTTTTGCAGCTATTTTGAGGTTTCCAAACATTTTTTCTTACATATTTAATTGAAGATAAGTAATCTATCAATCATTCAATATGTCTATGTATTGTTTGATTCTATCTTACGCTTGTCTTTCTATTAACATGCTAGGCTAGGTTTGTTTGTGTTTGCTTAGATGTAATGAAACCTAGCTATTGATTATTGATTGATGGTTTGTTATTAATTGTTGTTGGATGAATGATATCAATGTTAGGCTTAAGAAAACTGGCTAACTTCCTATTGGTAACTTGCTTAATGTCTTAAGAAACATGAATCGGATGTGTACTACGATTAATTGGTTGTATTTAATGCATAAGAGAATATTAATGAGGCCGTGATAGGATACTTAACGTGCGTCATAGAAAGAGATATGATCTTATAAAGTTGGGGAAAGACGTACACGCCCCCACGAATGGTATTAAGGAATACAACCCGTCATCCTCACAATTGTAACAAACTAATCAATCAATGAAAGATAGCTAGGGAGTAGTGAAACCTAAGTAAACACGTTTGTCTACTTATTAGAAGTTTCACACATTTTTTTCAGTTATTTTATTTTTATTTGCATTTGTAGTATTTGGGTTAGTTGACTAGCAACTAATTCCGCCCACTCTTCCAAAACTCGAGATTTTACTTGCTTTCCAAAAAATTATAAAAATACAAAAAGAATCATCCCTCACTTCTAGACCTAGTTTAGATCATTTTCAATCCTAACGAACACTATTCCCTGTGG
Organism: Artemisia argyi; assembly: GCA_030686995.1. Lineage (NCBI taxonomy): Eukaryota > Viridiplantae > Streptophyta > Magnoliopsida > Asterales > Asteraceae > Artemisia > Artemisia argyi. The sequence goes on along the minus strand of CM060708.1, from coordinate 122,817,335 downwards.
AGAACGATCAATCCCCTGGTTCTTACCACTACACTATACTACATCGGTCGGGTACACTTGCCTGGCGGGAATTGTAAGCTTCTCAAGATCCCTTGAGAAGTAAAACTTTTGTGTGACAATCCAAATCGCATCACACACTAAGAAACGAAAAAAATTATCATCACCAACAAAAAATCGAGAACTTGATGACGTATTGGTAAGTTTTGTTGAGAATATGTTTGAGACTTGGATTATTGATTTGTAAGATATAAGAATGTAATAATCGTTTATTGGATCATTTCACAAGAAGAGATACATGAGACTTATATAGCCTATACTATGATCTATTTAGGGTAACTGGATAATCAATCCCTAAACATATGCTAATCAACAATAGTACACAGCTCATTGCTTCTACATGTAATACTTATCTCTAATATACAACTAATCAATACTTAAATCTAATGTACTATACAGCTAACACTCCCCCGCAGCTGAGCGGAAAAATCACGAAAGCTCGGACTGGAGGAGTAAACTAGAAAAAAAAATTGTTGATGAAGACATTCGACAGTAAATGGAAGCACATCTTCAGCTGCAGGCAACAAACCAGATAAACCAAAGTATCATAAACAGTCGTCTCGGGAATAAGAATCCTAGATTCGACACCAATAAAAGTCATCTCGGGAATAAGAACCCTAGATTCGACACCAACAAAAGTCATCTCAGGAATAATAACACTAGATTCGACACCAACAAAAGTCATATCGGGAATTAATACCCTGGATTCGACATAAAAAACAAACAATTAATAACTATAACTATTTTTTTATATATATAATAATAAAACTAAAAACATTGGGTTTAATAACGAAAGTTGGTTCTAAAACTTCAACCCCCAAAGAACCTTCCAAACAAACGAGACGTGCTTTTCCCTAGAAAAGCATAAAGATCACAAATTTAGAAGAAGTTGTGGTTTATTTTGGTTATGAGTTAAAGGGAGCCTTCCAAACCTCCGGCGTGTAGCCGGCGGCCGAAGGCGGCAGCAGAAGAGTTTAAGTTTTTTTGCGGATCTTAATTGCCTGATACCGTGTAAGATGTGAGAATGTAATAATCGTTTATTGGATCATTTCACAAGAAGAGATACATGAGACTTATATAGCCTATACTATGATCTATTTAGGGTAACTAGATAATCAATCCTTAAACATATGCTAATCAACAATAGTACACAGCTCATTGCTTGTACATGTAATACTTATCTCTAATATACAACTAATCAATACTTATCTCTAATGTACTATACAGCTAACAGGATTGTGGTGCATCATTCCATGCTACCCATTGTAAGGAAGTGTTAGAAACATTCAGGCTATGCTCCGGTGAGGTCCATTTATCAGATGACAAGACAATAGACATTGCAGGTGTTAGGGATGTAATCTTCAAAACTTCTTTCTAAATGATATATTTTGTCAAACATGTTTCAAAATAAAAGTTATTAGCTCTAATAAGTTTTACTAGTAGCTACTCAAAGATTCATCTCGTTCAAACAATACTTAAATATTATTCTTTCCGTTTCAGAATAATACTTTCTTCAAACTTTTAATAGTAACTTTAAGATAGGGTGATATAGATACTCTGATGATTGAAAACAAATACTAACACTGTGTTCCCAAAAAAAAAAATTAGAATGCAAAGTAAATGAAGGAAAAGGAAAGTAAAAGAAAATGTAGTAAAAGAAAGAAAGTGGAAAAGTAATTGTGTGTTCTTGAGTGTAAAAAAAAAGACAGAAAGTGAAAGTATCTTGTCATTTATTTATACTAGCAGGGTACCCGCGCGTTGCAGCGTCGGGTACCATGAAATAAAAATTTTCAATTAATAATGTATTTTAATTTATTATGTTCTTTTTGACAATAAATTTACGGATATCAAGAATTTTGTATAGCTCGTACCCGTTCGGGCTAGAACCCGTTGACCCGTGCCTGTTCGGGCTCGAGCCCGCTTGGTCCGCTCTTGTTCGGGCTCAAGCCCACTTGGCCCGTTGCCCGTTCAGGCTTGAATATTTGTATAATGTGCTTTATTATTTGTAGTAGTGAAATTTAATGCATGAATTGTGTTTAATTTTGTTGTACAATATGCTTAAGAGGTGTTTTAATAACTGTATTAATTTTATTGATTGACCACGTAAATAATTAACTACATTAAGGTGGTGTTTGTTTTTCATAAAGAGGCTCTTAACAGTCTCTTAATCTAAATCGTTCAGACGCGGTCAGACATTTTGGTCGTTCAGACCGTTTGTTTTTTTTCCCGTACAGACACGTTCAGAAGCAGTAAGATCTTAATGGTCTAGACTTGAGAGGGGTTTCTGAATGCCTCTTGTTGCCTCTTGCTGACCCAAAAAAACCAAAAAAAAATAAATAAAATAAAATAAAATAGAACAAGCAAGCAAATGTGCGGTTCAAACATGAGTTTTTTTTTTCTTCCGTTCAGATGCGGTCAGATTCAGACATTTACGCCTCAGATTCAGATTCACATGTGCGGTTCAGATTCAGATTCAGAGTCTCTTAAAAAACAAACACCACCTAAATAGCATTAATGTGGTATTTTGTTGTACACTATGCTTCTTGTCTTGTAAGTCAGAAAATTATATGCATTAAAGTGTTGTATACTATGTTTCTTTTCTTGTAAGTAGTCATTATAGTCATTAATAACATTGATCACTTTAATAACATTAATGTTGTAAGTTTGAAAATGAGTATGAAAATTACATCATGCTTATTTTGTTGTACACTATGCTTATTTTGTTGTAAATCTGAAAATTGGTTGCAGCTATTGTACATTATGCTTAAATAGTTGTAATTTTTTATGAAGGGGTGTTTTTAATAGCATTAATGTTGTTTGATAGAATTTTGGTCCTAAAATGACACCACGCTTTATTTTGTTGTACAATGTGCTTACTTTGTTGTAATTCTGAAAATTGGGTGCATCAAAGTGTTGTAAACCATGCTTAATTTCTTGTAAGTCCTAAAATTTTGGAGAGAGTTATTCATGCTTTATATGTAGTATAGATTGTTGATTTTATAGAATTACTATTATACTTTTAAAAAACAAATAAAGAACTAAACTGAAATCAATAGTATTTTTTTCATTTACTTAAGTGGTTGTTTTTGTTTACTCACCTTTCATCCCAAATGTAGGATTAAAGTATTCACAACAAAAACCCCAAAACTTTTATCCCCTTTAGAGGAGGGGTATGGTAACATGCCGTTTGTGTGTCATTTGTGCCAAATCAGCGCCACCGCAGTTTTCACACTTCACATTCACACATCAAAAATACCCCACCTTCATATCACATGCCGTTTCAAACTTTTTGGGCCCACCATACCTACTTAAAACACAAACCAAAAAAAAAAAAAAAAAAAAAAAAAAAAAAAAAAAAAAAAAGTGGAATTGGCGCAAGTTACTTCAGTCACATTTCAAATGGCACAAGGAGGTGGGGTGTGATAACATGCAAATATCATGCCGTTTTGGCTGCCACATAGGAATTACATGAGGGTGAATATAACATACCCCTCCCTCTTATCCTTCACTTTTCTGACTTTCCTCACTTTTATCTTTCAAAAACTCAAGAACATGACAACTTTTGGTTTCCTCTCATTTTACTTCTTTTTTCTTTTTATCAAAGTCAAACTCGAGAATACATTAGGCCAAACCCGTAATAAAAGTGGACTAAAGAACATAAGTTGGTCCAGTAAACGCTTTTAAGTTCTATTAGTTCATTATAAAATTTTAAGCTGTCAAATGTTGTTCTTTGTTATAAAACAGAAAATCCAACAATACAAAATAAAAGTAGCAAGCAAAAGTTCTATATAATATGCAAACTTATTTTTCTAAAGATAACCGACAATTTTTTTTAGGTCTTATTGAATTTACCCGATAAGTCCATGAAATACCACCTGATAAGTTACCTTTCAGTTACATTTCCCCTTAAACTTTGCAAAATGTTTTCCATTGTATTTGAACTTATATAAATTTTGCGTATGACATTGTTTAAAACCGGTTCAGCATTTTCAATCCTAAAACCGGTTTCAAACCAATCTGGTTTGTTGAATTTTTGACTGGATCCGTTCCGGTTTGGCGGAAAATCCGTTAGTAACAAATATACTCGGACTAAAAAGTAAAGCCCATATATGAATTGGGCCAAACCCATCATCATAAGCAGGCTAAAGAAACCGAAACAGCCCGTTGCATAGAGAACAAAAATGAATCAACCATCTCTGTTAAAATCCCATTTTTAGGGTTTATTGGCCCCCTTTCTTGTTGAACTTGTTTCTAACAGCAACAATGGCGGGTGGTTCTCGGTCTCAAGTGAACAAATCACATAAAACTCGTTTTGCTTCAAAGTCTTCTCGCAATCTTCATAAAACTGCTACTTCTGTTAAAGGTCAAAACTTTTTTCTATTTTTTTTTTGTCAAGTTATTGTTTTTAGTGCAATATTTTAGCTGAATGTGTATTTAGTTGGATTATTAAGGTGGAAATTAGAAGAAAATGATTTTGGAGTGTTAATTGTTGTTTTAGTGTTTATAAATTTGAAAATAGAACAATATTGTACTTTGGAGTTGGTAAATTTTCAAACTTTTAAAAAAATATGATATGGGTGTTTGTTTAAGATTATATGTGGCTTATGAGCTTATTTCTTTTTCGGTTTATATATCATAAGCCTCAATTTTCCGGCTAAATTGAGGGCTTATATATGTTTATTATATAAAATCCCACAAGTGTCTAAATAAGCCGGAAAATTGAGGCTTATGAAATATAAGCCAAAATCAAATAAGCTCATAAGCCCATATATAAGCTTAAACAAACACCACCTTAATTGGCTTATTGTAAAATGAATAAGCTCATTTTTTGTGGCTTATGAGCTTATCAACTTTAGCTTTACAGCTTAAGTAAGCTATAATTGATAAGCTCACAAGGTTTAAAAAATGAGCTAATTGGCTTTTCAATAAGCCTAACAAATGAGATTAGAGAAACGCCCCCTATGTAGAGAACACGAAAGCTTTTTGGTGACTAAAATTAAAAAGAAAGATCATTTCCGCACTACGTCTCCGAAAGGTTTTGTTACTAGGTTTTATGCGTATGTTAGGATTAGTTTTGGTGGAACACAGTATAATATTTTGTCTATTTTAGTCCTAAGCATTTAGGGTAATATAGCCTTAATGATAGTCTGCTACTTTGATGTTGGTAAAGTTTTTTGAGTGCTGGTTGTTGTTAAGTTTTGAACTTTAAAAATATGAGTGGGTTTGAAATTTTATGGTTTTGTTTTATACAAGTGTTGTAAAAAGTTTTAGTTGGAACATGTGGTGTTACTAGCGCTACCTTTTGCTTCTTATATGCCAGGTTATATCATAAGTTGGATAAATTTTCTCAATTAGATTAAAGTTTATATCAAGTAGAACACATGGAAGCTATTGTGGTGATTTAAATTCCTTGAAGTTTTTATTGTAACCCCAACATAGTGCGTTTACTTAGAATGCATGTAGTAGAAGTCCCAACACTAGTGTTTATGCTTATGTTTGGATTAGTCCTGTGTGTATTGTTCTGGAACAAATCATAATTTGAGATAAAGAATGCTTACAATATATGGATAACCTGTCATTAAGGGTTTATAAGGAGCTCAGAAGTTACAGTGCTGACCAATGTTGTGTATTTGAACACATTCTATTTTATTTACCTTAATGTTTTTTATGTTATTTTACTGTAACTTAGATGGGAGCAAGATTAGGAAGAAGGATCGCAATGCGACCATGGGAGCTCGGGCTGCTCGATTAAATCATAACAAAATGGTAACTTTTATACTTCACTTTTTATGCTTCTCATTACATTTTATAAAATCGTGATTTTCAGATTCAAAATTGAGAAATGTGTTTTACTGTGGTATAACTTTAAGTACTCACTACAAAACTTACAAAGTTGTGGAAATTGTCTCTAGGTTTTGTAATAGCAATAAGTAGGGATAAATTTGAATTTTGAAGAATATATACTCGTAGTTGGTGTCTAAATGTTGAATTTGTATGACGTAGATAAGAGAGCAGAAACGAGCAACGATTTTGAAAGAGAAAAGGGCTTCCAGTGGAACAGCTAGTGCTCCCCGTGTTATTGTGAGTATTCTCCATGAAGAACATGCTTTATTGACCATGTTGAAATTTTATTTATTTTGGCTCACTAAACTCATATCGGTTCCCGTAAATCAGGTTTTATTTGGTCTATCTGCTTCTGCAAATGTAAGCTCGCTAGCACAGAGTCTGTTGTCGTTACTGTCAAATGAGAGTAATGGAACCCCTTCACCAGCAGTTGCATCATCTGAATACAGGCTAAGAGCAACGGTACGGTGCCACAATACTTTCGTTTGTCAAGCTATTGTTAAATTGGTCTTGTGTTGGAAAATTCGCAGTGCGTCATTCCTGACCAAATTTTTGGAATATATATTGGGATACTATTGATTCAACTTTTGCTTTGCTATCTGTCACACGAGATCACAGAACTTTTGGGCTCTGTATTTAAGTCTACATCGAGCTTCTAGGTGAAAATTTGGTCTAACTCACCTTTACTTAATTTGATAGGTCTTAGAAGCACCACATGGTGATTTAATAGCGTGCTTGGAGATGGCCAAGGTACTTAAGTTTTAGGCATGAAACAATATTACATGTTTATATTGTTATTGTTTCAAATAAGCTGATGTTCTGTGTACACTTCCAATCATAGATTGCAGATCTTATCATTTTTGTGGCCTCTGCCAACGGTTCAAGTGAGAAAGGCAGTTCCAGTTATTACGTAGATGAATTCGGTTCTCAGTGTCTTTCTGTCTTCAGGTCGCTTGGTTTACCTAGTTCTGCTGTTTTCCTTCAAGTAAGTTCTTACAAATTTCTCTTCCTTTAAAAAAGTTAACGTCTTCATAATAAGTATCTTGCTTACACCGACACTTGGATCTTATGTTTTTCTCTTTTTACTGCAGGATCTACCTTCCGATTTAAAGAAAAGAAATGAACTAAAGAAGACATGCATTTCTAGCATCTCTTCTGAGTTTCCTGAAGATTGCAAGTTTTACCCAGCAGATACGAAAGATGACTTACACAAGGTAATGTTTTTCAGCTGTCATGGAACACCTTGGCATAGTTGAGTTAAGGCATCATCATTGTAGGTGGCAGTTTTGACACAGTAATAATCTAATAAAAAAAGTTCAAAAATTCTTACAGTCAAAACATTGATTACGATAGAAATAATTTATATAATCATATTTGACAGAATAAAAAGTTATAATCTTGGACATAAGAGCGTCTCTGGCAACAAAGCCTGTAAAAAATAACCAACCTGTTAAGGGAAAGGGACCATCTTTTTGCCATTTTTTTTTTTTTTTTTTTTTTTTTTTTTACAATAATTGCATTTTTACTGCGTATTTCTGTGCATATGGGCTAACTCATGATTTGACATTGCTTCTATGCAGTTCATGTTTCTATTTAAGGAGCAAAGGCCCATTATACCTCATTGGCGTACACAACGACCTTATATCATGGCTCAAAAGGTAAATTATTGTTTTTTATATAAGAACCAACATCTGATCTTTTGCTTGTAGCTGCATTTGTTATGTTATAAAATGCAATTTCTTATTTCAGGTTGACATGGTGGCTGATGGGCCTGGGAAATGCACTCTTCTCGTCACTGGCTATATTCGTGCTCGCAATCTTTCAGTGAATCAGCTGGTGATTGTTCATTTTTTTGTCATGATTCTAATCTAGTTAAATTTGATCTAGTGCCTAACATAGTTATGATCAGGTTCATGTATCTGGTGCTGGGGATTTTCAGTTAGGAAAGATTGAACTTCTCAAGGATCCATGTTCGTTAAATTTCAAAAAAGAAGGGGATTTTATGGACGCAGATGAAGTAAATGATTCACAGGTGCATATTATTTTCCCTGAAGAATGTTAAATGGGTTTTGGTTTTCATATTGTCTCCGTGTACAATGGTTTATTAACTTATCGAGTTAAGGATTAGTTATGACTTCTCTAAATGATTTGCAGGTTATCAGAACTTTAATTCCAGATCCTATGAGGCAAGAGCCTTTACTTGTTGAAAACATACCCGATCCTCTGGAAGGGGAACAGGTAACATCTACTCATTTATACCTTATTTCTTCGTAATAAATCACCGTTGATATTTCAAACGAGTTTTAGTCTTTCTTAATTTGCCTTATTTCTTTGTAATAAATCACCGTTGATACTTGCAAGCTGCCTTTTAAGAATTGCCAAATAGTTGATGTCTTTTAAAAATAGTTTTAGATAAATCTTTTTTGATCTCTGGAGTACCCCCCCCCCCCCCCCCCCAAGACTCCACTTGCTGCAAATTTCTGTCTACTTTTTTGGATATTCCATATTGTTAGGGGTTGTTATAGGTTTGTGTGTTGTAACTGATTATTTTAGTAATTGTACGTTTTTTATGTATGTTTGGATTAAATCAGATTATGCATCTGATTGGACTAGACGAATACCCGTGCATAGCAACGGGATTTTATAACGACAGATCGTTTAGTGATAAAAGAAAGTTTATGGGTTATAAATGAAAAATAATAAAAGTTAAGGGTGACAAATCTTGCCCAATTTGTAATTTTTGGGCGATTTTTGACACTTTTTTAAAAGTTTGGGGCGTTTTTTGCCCCCTTGCATTTATTTGATGGGCTCTTACAGGCAAAAGATAAAAACAGATATTATTAGATGGGCTTTTGAATCACACAATTCAACTTTCAAGCAATTACTCTCATTTTTTTTCCGACCAATTCACTTGTCACTGGTAACTATAAAACATTCCAACTATTTTAATTTTAATTTATCTCATTTATTAGCTATTTTATGCATAATTATTTAATACTCTAATTAATTGATAGATATATTTAATTAGTTGCATTTTTATTCATTTAATACTCTATTTTTATTATTATTTTTTTAAGAAAAAATAATTAAATATAGTTAAGATTTAGATGCTTGATCTTTTTTAACAAGATAAATTAAAGGGGTTTTTAGGACTGTTCCAAATGTTTTTAATAGTTGAATTATAATTTGCTCGCTTTAGCCCGTGCCCGTTTGGCCCGATTTATAATTTGTCCGTTTAGCCCATGCCCGTTTTAACCCGTGCCATTTTAGCCCTAGCCCGTGCCCGTGCCCGCCTGTTTTGCCACCTCTAATAAAAGTTTGAAGATTTAGGGATTAAATGTGTTGACTTATTGACTTATTGACTTTGATACTTAAGCTCATGTCAACATAATGTTTTGAAACCCGGTTGAACCGTTCCGGTCGAAAAATGGGTCGATTTAAACCGAGTCATGCTTTTAATAACTGAACCCGTCGTGTCCAGTTTTCAAAACTATATGTTTTTTCCAGTTGAACCCGTTGGTCCGGTCCAGTTTTCAAAACTATATGCAACATCAACTTGTTAGCTTGTATAAAGTTTTGTGTGTTTTATTAATTTGTATAATGTGTATAATAACATACACTTTTCATTTTAGGGTGTTTTAAAAATAACATTAATTAGTGTGTTTAATTATTTTATATTTTATATTATGTTGTAGCTTGTTTAAATTGTATATTGTGAAAATTTTATTGTACTTTTTTTAGTAAGGGATGTTTTAATTGATTGTTTTTAATTTGATATAGATGCTTTTAATTGGTTGTACCATATGAATAAATTATTGTAATTTTAAGTTATGGGGTTTTTTTAATAAGAGCATTAATTACACAATTCATTTTCTCTCACCCTTGTAGTATAGAAGGGCAAAATGGGGATTGACTGAAAATTCAGTTTTTCACTTTTTCCCTTTGACTAAATCTACATTATAAGTAGTTAAGATAAGAGTAAAACTAAAGTTAAAATCTTTTCATACCAGTTCATGAAATGCCCTTTTGTGTTTAATAAGTTTGACCCTTTGTGGTCCTTTTTATACATTAAACTTATTAAATAATCAAAATTTTGCAAATTACTTAAACATTTGTATATTACAACTTCAAACAGTAGCAACATTTGTATATTAAACACAAAACCGACATGCAAACACCCCTTTAGAGTAGAAACTATTTTTCTGGTTTTGGCTGCTTACATCACCTTGTTTTGTGATAGACATGGCCAACAGAAGCAGAAATGGCAGAAGCTGATAGAGTACATAAAGAAAAGAAGCAGAAAAAGAGGTCTCTTCCTCGTGGTACTTCTGAATACCAGGTAAGTAGTTTTCTCAACAAGTTTTCACAACAAGTTTTCATTTATATTAACTGGTGAATGTTACCATCATATATATGATTTTGAGTTTGAATTTGGATTTTCAGGCTGCATGGATTGTGGATGATTCAGATGTTTCTGCCTCAGATAGTGATGATGAAAATGATTCAGACAATGATATGGTAGTTGATGAAGGAGAACAAGGCTTCACCAATGCTGCTGATCGTCGGAAATATGGTCTTGAGGATGACCAGGCTTCACTTAAACTTAGGGATTCTGATGACGAAACCGAAGCTGAATCTATGATGATGGTATCTTTCTTTTCTTAAGAAACGAATGCCACTTAATGTTCTTATTACTTCCATGGTGTTTATATATGTGATTTTGGTAGTTTCTTCCAAGTTATGTTCAGAAAATAGCTACAAGGGCAATGGCCTCGAGTTTTAATAACAGGTTGTTTTTTGTATTGGTTGGTTGTCTGTTAACATATTTTTTAAAGTACGGTATGTTAATCTAATTCTTTATTAAAGTGCATTCATATTTTTATTTTGATTCTACTCGTTTGACTTGTTAGAGATAAATTCTAATCTAGATTAACCCATCCATAAGTAAATGGGTCGAAATTGATAATCGTGTACCCATAAACTTGCTTCCTGCTTGCATCAAGAATATTATGGATTTGATTCATGACAATTATTAAGCTTGAGCTTCATACCCATGCCTTTGTTTATTAGCTCTTATTTGATTATATCACGTCTAGGTTACTTGTAAACAAGTATGTGTACGTTTTACATTCATAAAAGGAGAACTACTAGTGTGGTTTAAAATTTTCTATATTTGAATCCTGAAAGTTATATTTCGGCTTGCAGGATAATGAAAACTTGACAAAGGAGCAGATAGAAGAAGATATTCGAAAAATCAAAGAGGAACATGCTGAAGATGAGGGTATTTTCTTGTTTCTTTATCAAAGAAAAACATGTGTAAAATCAATAAATATGTATTTATATTTATATTTATATTTATATTTATATTTATATTTATATTTATATACTAGTATATTATTGGTATTTGTAATAAAGAACACAGTTTGAGAGCCTTCATAATATATTATTGGTTTTTGCTATCCAGAATACCCAGATGAAGTGGATGCTCCAGTCGATGTTCCTGCGCGGAAACGATTTGCCAAATACAGAGGCCTAAAGTCTTTCCGGACCTCTTCCTGGGACCCAAAAGTAAGCTGTATACAATTGCAAAACTCACCGAGTCCTATTGCTTTTATTAACATACTCTTGATTTCCAGGAATCTCTACCTCCAGAATATGCAAGAATATTTGCATTTGATAATTTTAATAGAACACAGAAACACGTACTTAAGAAAGCTCTGGATATGGAACAAGGAAGCGCAGATGAATGTGTACCCGCAACTTCTTACGTGACACTCCACATTCGAGATGTCCCAGCTCATATTGCTTCAAATTTGTGCTTTGTGGCGAATAAAATGCCAGTCATTGCATGTGGTCTCTTGCAACATGAATCAAAGATTTCTGTACTTCACTTCAGGTGACTTATTGAATGAGTACCTCCTGTCCTCTTTGACCTTGTTTAAACACCGTAATCTTTATTTACATTAGACTAGAGGTGCGGGTATTTTAATTCTTCTCTTTTCATTAGTTAGAGAGATAATTCATAACTTGCATCAACCCATTAATGAGTAAACTGATTTAAACGATTAGCCTATGCATACCACATATTTTCATTCTCTTATTGTTCTAAATTTTTTGTTTCTGCAGGGTTAAGAAACACGAGACGTACACTGAACCCATAAAAGCCAAAGAAGAACTGATATTTCATGTTGGCTTCCGACAGTTTGTGACAAGGTAGTCGCTGTGTCCTTTGTATTATTTTTTATCAACTGCCATACATATATTGACCTCTTAACCAATAAACTAATTCCATTGCAGGCCGACTTTTGCAGCTGACAATTTTAGTTCAGAGAAACACAAGATGGAAAGATTTCTTCATGCCGGACGCTTTTCTATAGCTTCTGTATATGCTCCAATCTCGTTTCCTCCTCTTCCATTGATTGCTTTCAAGAGTAGAGGTGATTCTCTTCCACCTGTTCTGGCAGCTGTTGGCTCGTTAAAAAGTATTAACCCTGACAAGATTATTCTGAAGAAGATCATTTTGACTGGGTAAGAAACACCTTTCATATTATTCACTCCTTATATATTTTGGGCTGTTTCGATGTGCATTTTGAAATTGATTATGTGACATTGGATAACCACGATTAGATAGTGTTTGAATACTGCTGCTTGTAATGGTAGTAATCAGAAAAATATCAAAATAGGCATTCTGGTATAATTCTGAAGTATTTAATTGTAAATTTCAACTATAGATATATTTTCTAAATTCATCAATTGTATACACTATCAATAGTTATATTTTTCTGATGCTATTATCAACGATGGAAGTTTAGATATAGAACTGAATATCAGATCAATTTTTTGACCCCAAATAGTTGAAATACCCAACTTAATTAAAACACTAAAAACTTCTTATTACAGCTATACAGTTACCTTAGTCAATTTTGTAGCGATATACAAAACACCCATTGTTTCCCACCTGAAAAATGGAGATTATTGCAACTTTCATGGACCGAGGTTGTCAGCTAAATTATTGTTGAAACTTGCTTTGCTTATCATTAAATCGTGTATGATGCAGATATCCTCAACGTGTTTCAAAATCAAAAGCTGCAGTGAGATATATGTTTCATAATCCAGAGGATGTGAGATGGTTCAAGGTATGTGTTTCATTTCAGTTACGGCATCTAGTTATAGAGTTTTTTGATCGTTCAATATGTGGCTGATTCTAAATTGGATTGTTTTGTTGATGTTATGTGTATAGCCCGTGGAAGTTTGGACAAAATTGGGTCGCCGTGGCCGTATCAAAGAGCCTGTTGGTACACATGGTATGTGCTGTTTAAATCTGCTTTTTCTGATTCTTGTTGAGCTGTTATTATCTATTTACTGAGTAACCAAACTAGATTTAAGAGACCATTCATATCTCAAGATGACAGTTTCGACTCATTATATCTGAGTCGGTCAATATGGACTATATTTGATCTCTTCAATGGGTGTAATGGGCTTATATACATCCCTTTTCAAGTTTACAACTTTCTAACTTTTACAAAAACATATGAAAATAGATTAATGATGCAAAAGTTTGTTGTTGTAAATTTGTAATGATACTACACCAATTTAGTTAAAAATGTTTTGAAATACTTATTTGGGGAACACCACTGGTCTCTGATTTTTAATTTGGCTAGTTTGATATCCTGTTTTGTGTCGTTAACTTGGCACATTTACTACTATTCATATCCAATAATTTTTTTCACGTATGAAATAATGGTGAGATGATCTACTAAAACAAAAAACACAGTGTAAGCTATACTTAATGCACACTAGATAGATCATCATTCTGTAGGATAATATGACCAGGTTCTGCAATCTGTTCACAGTTGCACATACGATTTTAAGGGACCAGTTACTTATTCTAACTTATATATTTCTCTCATCTAATAGGTGCAATGAAGTGCATATTAAATGGAGTCCTTACGATTTTAAGGGACCAGTTACTTATTCTAACTTATATATTTCTCTCATCTAATAGGTGCAATGAAGTGCATATTAAATGGAGTCCTTCAGCAGAATGACACAGTGTGCATGAGTTTATTTAAGCGATCATATCCCAAGTGGCCCCAACATTGGTTCCCAATGTCCACTTGACCCTTCACCGTATGAACAAAGTTCCTCATGAGTGAAAGCTCATTTTAGAGGATAAGAGTTCGACAATGATGGAATGAAGCTTTGGTTCAGATTGGTTACTTTGAGTTTTCACTGCCTGCTATTGCTGCTGTGATCTCTTCCCCCCATTTTCCTGCTTAATGGCGGGTAACGGAAAAGTTTTGCTGTATATTGTATGCGCTCATTAATATTTATCGAATTTCGGATTGTGTTTACCCATCAAGAGCTTTCAGTTTTCGTTGTACGTCGAATTGTGTAATTGATTGGGTTTATAATGTTACTTATCTAATTTATTCGGAATGCAAATTCTTGTGTTGTGTCACAATCTTGCAAGTGTTGTATACAATGTTTCCATGTCGCCCCGTGATTTTATTATTTGGTTATCATGCTATCGACTAGTAACTCATGGCCGCCTTATGAAACTTACGTTGTAGCATCATCCTAGTGTAAACAATGAAGTAAGTTTTTTTTTTTTTTTTTTTTTTTTTTTTTTTTTTTTTTTTTTTTTCGTCTTTCAATTTTTTGTTAGTTTTACATTAAATGCCTACCATTTGTCATTCCAAACATAATTCACGCCTGCCAAAAGTTCCATGTAGATTTAAGATTTACCAAAGATCCCATCCATTCATCTCGTCCGTCCATTTCTATTCCTCCCAACCGTTAGATTAATTTGTTTTTTTGTTAGTTTTTTTTAATAATAATGAAAAGGGCAACATGGTCATTCCTTACCTCTCTTTTTTCTCCTAACCATCTCATTCAAAGAGATATGCTCTTTCAAACCATCCTTTCCACCATTACTAAAACTCATCATTTCCTTAATTTCTCGTCTCATTTCTTAACGAATTTCAAATCCGAAACCATCATTCGATTCATCTTATCATTGCGCACACAATGATATGATTTAATTTGATTTTCGTTAGGTTTTGAAAAATCCCCCATTTTGATGATTTTGACCTAATTTTGTTTATTTTGATTCTCTGTTAGTTTGATGATCAGGTTGTCAGATTGATGCTGAAAATGGGATGGCGGCGTGGTTTGTCGATAAAAAGCTCAAAAACTATTGCACATTATGGTAAGTTCTTCAAGTGTCGTTAGCTTTTTAGGTTTTACGCTCTTATTAGTGATTCTTCATAGATATGTCATTATCAATACTGCTAGTAATGATAATTAACTGATTAATGTGAAAGTTGTTAGGATTTTGTTGCTGATATACTGATGTATTTTGTTAGATATACTGATGTATTTTGTTAGAATCTAAACTGATGTACTGATGTATATGAATCATATATGATTCAATGTGTATCATACATGATTCTACCAAGGTCTTGGCTCTTTTGTGGAGTTTAATTATAGGACGTCCTAATACTTATCATGCCTTTTTTGATATTGCTGTAAGGGTAAGTGTGATGTATATGAATCATATATGATTCAATGTGAATCATACATGATTCTGGTAGAATCATACATGATTCTACCAAGGTCTCCGCTCTTTTATGTTTTTTGATATTGCTAAATAAGTAGTTTTTATTTATGTATGTGTTTTATCAACATGAATAGGGTATATCTAAATGCTTTCAATATCCCTGTCGAATTCGGTGTCTGAGATTTTGTTTATAAGTGGATTTTGTTAGAATCATATATGATTCACATAGAATCATATATGATTCTCATATAATCATATATGATTAAAGGATAATCATATATGATTCTGATAGAATCATATATAATTCACATAAAATCATATATGAGTGTATTAGATTATTTTATGGTTATTAACATTTAAAATTTTTATGCAGGTCGATAAAAAACTGTTGCACATAAGCCTAAAGAGAAGAACATGGCTGATCGTGATCCAGAAAAAGACGTCCGTAAAGAAAATGTGCAATCAAGAAAATGTGCTTAAGTGATTGTGTACTAGTTAACTTATGTATTTGGTAAACTGATGGGTCCCTCTGGTGCTCCTAGTTAACTGATGTATTTTGATAAAATCTGATGGTAGTTAACTGATGTATTTTGGTAGAATCTGTTGATAAATAGATGTTGTTAACTGATGTATTTGGTATTGAATAAGTTCTGATGGTAAACTGATGGTATTTTGATGTATGTTTTAATTTTTCTGATGGGTAGTATATGTTTTAATTTTATCATATATTAATCATATATGTGAATCATATATGATTTACATAGAATCATATATGATTAAAATAAAATCACATATGATTCTTTTAGAATCAAGAATCATTAATTATTAATGTTTAGAATCATATATGATTCTATGTGAATCATATATGATTCTGTTAATACAAATATCGCCTAAAAACGTTATTTATATTTTACGATATTCGCTAAGTTTTGTTAACGACAAAATGTAAACTTTAGTTTCTAAGCAAAACATAATCTTAGTTTTTAAGACTTGCATAAACTAGACTTTTGCTACATTTTACATTTCATAAAACACAACACAAGTTTATTTCTTAAATTAGAAATTGCCACATCACATTTATGGCAAGTTTTGTCATCATGTATTTATGGAAAGAAATGTGTTTGACTAACTTTGTTGTTGCTTACAAGTTTCATGTTTGACTTGATTTAAGTGATGTGACATTGTTTGGTTGCTAGGAGTTATGAGACAAGACCTTGTTTGGTTTGAAGAGTTATTGCAAAAACCTACTGCAGACCTGGCGGTACCCTGGGGGTACACGGGTGGAACCCATCTGAGGGTTCCGCCTGATCCGCCAAGCATGCAGTTTGATGTGCTATAAATACCAAGCCATAACTTGATTTTTGGCTACCTCTTGAGATCATATCTTACACACACACTCATCTTTTCTTCTAACCTCTTAACTTTGTAAATGTGAAGTTTCCTTTTGTAGCAAAGAAGCTCACAAGGTCGTCAAAAGTTACAAGTTTCCAACACTACGTTGCAAGACTTGTTAGCTTAGTATTGTGTAAACTCTTGTTGTTTACACGTCAATTGTTTGTGTATATTCTGTAGTGAGTGGTTAGTATTTTAGTCCTCAAAATACAAAGAGTGTTGGGAGTTGTTGTACCCTAGTAAAAGAACTAAACGGGAGTGGTTGTGCCCTTGTAAAAGAACTCGACATCTAGCTTTGTGTCGGTAAAAGTATAAGCGACGTGTAAGGTTTTCTCCGCCGGTGAAAGGAGCTTGTTGACTAGTGAAAGAAACTCTCGAGTTGGATACTCGGGGCGTGGACGTAGGGCAAGGAAAAAGAGTCCTTGTAGCCGAACCACGATAAATACTCGTGTTGTGGTTTGATCGTTTCTTTCATTTACTTGCATGTTATATATTGTGTTTGTGCATATATCTTTGATCAAACGGAAAGTTTCAAAGCCAACTTAACAAGTATAAAAAAAAAGATTTTAATCGGTAAACTATTCAACCCCCCTTCTAGTTTTCCACAATTGGCATCAAGAGCTACGTTACTCAAGCTTTTAAAATATATTGTGTTTTAAAACTTGAAACGATCCATGGATTTTGAAAATTACAAAGAAGGGCAATCTATGCAAAGACCACCACTCTTTGAAGCAAATGGTTTTATATATTGGAAAAACCGTTTTGAAACTTACGTGAAATCTAAAGATATAGATTTGTGGTATATAATTATTGATGGTGATAACGTAGTTACTAACATCAAAGATGATGATCAAAAGAAATTAATAGGTAAAAATAATGAAGCTAAAATGATGCTTTATAATGCTTTGCCTAAGAAAGAATATGAAAGAGTCTTTTTGTGTAAAACCGCCAAAGATATTTGGCAATCTTTAATTGTCACTCATCAAGGAAACTCACAAGTTAAAGATAACAAAATTGATCTTCTTGTTCAACAATATGAACAATTTGTTATTTCCGAAGATGAGATTATTGATAATGCCTTTGCTAGGTTTAACACTATTATTACTTCACTTAAAGCACTTGATGAATCTTTTTGTAGTAAGAACTTTGTCAGGAAATTTCTTAGAGCACTCCATCCGAAGTGGAGAGCAAAAGTGACGGCAATTGAAGAATCCAAAGATCTTTCAAGCATGTCACTTGATGAGCTTATTGGAAACCTCAAAGTTCATGAAATGGTAATGGAAAAAGATTCGGAACTAGTTAGAGGCAAGAAAGAAAAAGTTAAGTCCATTGCCTTGAAAGCTAGAGTCCAATCAAGTGATGATGAAGAATCTACTTCGGATAGTGATGATGAGGAATATGCTATGGCCGTGAGAGACTTCAAGAAGTTCTTTCGTAGGCGAGGAAAGTTTGTAAGGCAACCTAAAGATGACAAGAAAACCTTCCGGAAAGATCGTGATGATCGAAAAGGAAAAGTTGAAAGAAAATGTTATAGGTGTGGAGACACAAGTCATCTTGTAGGAGAATGTCCAAAATCACCCAAGAGCAAACCTCAACAAGCTTTTGTGGGTGGTGCTTGGAGTGACTATGAAGGAGATGATGATGAGCCAAAGAATGATGATATTGCTCTCATGGCTCACAACTCAAATGAGGTACTCTCCGACTCATCTTACTCCTCTATAGATGATGATACTTTACAAAATGAATATAACAAACTTTGTGAGTTAAGCTTAAAAATCATAAACAAAAATAAATTTTTGAAAACTAAAAAGGAGTTTTTAGAAAATGAAGTCTATGAGTTAAAAGAAAAGGCTAAAAGATTAGAAAAGGGTAAAGATATTGACACCTCATGCAAATCATGTGAAGAACTTAAACTTGAAGTTGAGAGACTTAAAATTAATCAAAATGATCTAATCAAACAAACCACAAAGTTCAAAAAGTTCGATAAGAGCATTTCATGTGCGGATGAAATTATGAAACTTCAAAAGTCACCTTTTGATAAAACAGGTCTAGGTTTCAGGAAAGTAGAAATCATTAAGGGACAAACGAAACAAGAAAAGAACACACATGAAACAAACAAAATTGCTACAGCAGCCCGCGGACCAGACGGAACCCAAATTAGGGTTCCGCCCGTTGGCCCCGAGGGATCCGCCAGGACTACTGCAGCAGTAACTCCATCCACATCGGATCGTTCAAAATTTGTTAAATTTACATATAAAAATGGAACAAAACCTGCCTTTAGAACTGGAGTAGGACTTAGTAAAAGTGAATTTAGAGCTAAGACTACTCAACCAAGACGTAAGACTCCAATTCCCAAACGCCCCTTTCCAAAGAGCAACTTCAATGCTCGACCAAACTACCAACACGCTTGGAATCAAAACACTCCTGGACATTACCAAAACTCAAACTACATGCCATGGAACCCTTATGTTCTATTTTCCTATTTGGAACGAATTAATGGTATGCTTAACCAAAATGGACCCATGAGAAATTGGGGACCAAATGTTTGAGTGTTTTTCATAAAATAGGTGTGCCTCAAAGTTTGTTTGGATCTGGATGAATGGATTAAAGATAGCGGTTGTTCAAGGCACATGACGGGTAATAAAAGCCTCTTCTCAACATATCACAAATGTGATGGAGGTAATGTTACGTTTGGTAGTAATGCTAAGAGCAAAATCATCGGAAAAGGTACAATCTCTCATGACTCCCTTTCTATAGATGATGTTGCTCATGTTGATAACTTAGGATTTAATCTTCTTAGTATTAGTCAACTTTGTCGTAATAAGTATAATGTCCTTTTTAGTGAAAACGGTAGTAAAATCCTTAAAGATGGTATAACCGTAGCAAAAGGTGTCCTTAAGAACAACGTATACGTCATGAAGTTAGATTCAACATCTAGAGACAAACTTTGTCTTACCTCATTAGATGAATCTTCAACTTTATGGCATAGACGTTTAGGACATGCTAACATGAGACTAATCCAAAACCTCTCCTCCAAAGACTTAGTTCGAAACCTACCCAAGTTGAAATATGACCAACACTTTTGTGATGCTTGCAAAGTCGGTAAACAAGTCCATAGTAGCCATAAGGCTAAAAACATGGTGTCTACATCTAGGTGTCTAGAACTTTTGCATATGGATTTGTTTGGTCCATCCGCTATACAAAGTTATGGAGGTAACTTCTATACTTTGGTCATAGTAGATGATTACTCACGTTATACTTGGACAAAGTTTTTGAAAAGTAAAAATGAAGCTTTTGATAAATTTGAGATTCTAAGTAAGAAAATTCAAAATCAAGTAGGGTCTAATATAGTGTCTATTAGAACGGATCACGGTCGTGAATTTGATAATGAATTTCAATTTGGAAACTTTTGTGATAAAAATGGAATTACTCATAACTTTTCGGCTCCACGTACTCCTCAATCTAATGGTGTAGTAGAACGTAAAAACCGGACATTACAAGAGATGAGTAGAACAATGCTTAATGAACAAACTATTCCACAAAAGTTTTGGTGTAATGCCGTTGACACATCAACGTACATTCTTAATCGAGTCCTAATTAGACGATTTTTGAATAAAACTCCTTATGAACTTTATAGAGGTAAAAAGCCTACATTAGGATACTTTAGAGTGTTTGGGAGTAAATGCTTCATTCTTAACACCAAGGATTATCTCACTAAATTTGACCCAAAGTCTTATGAAGGTGTATTTCTTGGATATTCACAAAATAGTAAAGCTTACATTGTTTTGAACAAAGAAACCTTAAGAGTCGAGGAATCGTTAAACGTAACATTTGACGAAAGTCCACCTCCCTCTAAGACATCACCTTTGGTAGATGATGACTTAGTTGAAAGCCAAGCAATTGAATGTCAAGAAATCTTAGGTAATGACAAGGAAGATGAACTATTAAACAAAGAACTTGTCAATGTCAAAGAATCTAAAAGTCATCCATTAGACGGTGTCATAGGCAACATTAACAAAAGAACACTTAGATCAAAAGTTCAAAATGAAAGCAACTACTTTTGTTTCGTGTCAACCATTGAACCGAAAAACATTAATGAAGCCATTAAAGATGAATCTTGGGTAATTGCAATGCAAGAAGAATTAAACCAATTTGTTAGGAATGATGTATGGACATTAGTTCCTCAACCAAAGAGTCAAACAATAATTGGAACAAAATGGGTCTTTCGTAATAAAATGGATGAAAATGGAATTGTGTCTAGAAACAAAGCTAGGCTAGTAGCACAAGGATATAATCAACAAGAAGGCATTGATTACGATGAAACTTTTGCTCCGGTAGCTAGGCTCGAGTCAATTAGAATATTACTTGCTTATGCGTGTGCACATAATTTTAAACTCTTTCAAATGGACGTCAAAAGTGCATTTCTAAACGGAGTCATTAATGAAGAAGTATATGTGGCTCAACCACCGGGCTTCATCGATTTTGAAAAACCTAATTATGTTTACAAACTTAAAAAGGCTCTTTACGGACTTAAGCAAGCTCCAAAAGCATGGTATGATCGACTTAAAACATTCCTAGTTGACCATAAGTATACCATGGGCTTAGTTGATAATACTCTCTTCACTAAGAAGAAAGATTCACATATTATCATAGTCCAAATCTATGTTGATGACATTATATTCAGATCAACTTGTCAAGAATTATGTGTGGTTTTCTCAAAAATCATGCATGACGAGTTTGAAATGAGTATGATGGGAGAACTCAACTTTTTCTTAGGACTCCAAATCAAACAACTTGAAGATGGTATCTTCTTTAACCAATCTAAATATATTAAGGACATGCTTAAGAAATTTGGACTAGAAGATTCGAAACCTATCAAAACTCCCATGTCCACGGAAACTAAACTCACTAAGGATGAGGAAAGTGAATCCGTAGATAGCACTAAATATAGAGGTATGATTGGTAGTCTACTTTACCTAACGGCTAGTAGACCCGACATTATGTTTAGTGTTTGTCTATGTGCTCGTTTTCAAGAAGATCCTAAAACTACCCATCTCGAAGCCGTTAAAAGGATTTTCAGGTATATTAAGGGCACTACACATTTAGGTTTATGGTATCCCAAAGGAACGGGAATAGACACCATATGTATGCCGACTCGGATCATGCCGGTGACTATGTCGATAGAAAAAGCACAAGTGGTATTTGTACTTTTGTTGGATATTGTCTCACCTCATGGTTCTCTAAGAAGCAAACGGCTCTTGCTATCTCAACAACGGAAGCCGAGTACGTTTCGGCCGGAAAGGCATGTCAACAAGCTCTTTGGATGAAGCAAGCTCTTGTCGACTACGGAATTCAACTCAACGATATCACAATTCTTTGTGACAACAAAGGTGCCATTGATCTTAGCAAAAACCCGGTTCAACATGCTCGTACCAAACATATTGAAATCCGTCATCATTTCCTTCGTGACAACGTCCAAAAAGGAAATATCTCAATTGAGAAAGTTTCTTCCGAAGATAACATAGCCGACATTCTCACAAAACCTCTTAAACGTGAACCTTTTAATCTTCTTAGGATAGGCTTAGGACTCATGGAACCTACATTGTAGTTCTGGACATTAGACAAAAATCTCAAAAATCAAAACAAATCCAAAACCATGTTTCTCAGCAGGGTCGGCGGAACCCTCAGCCATAACGGACGGAACCCAACCCAGGGTTCCGCCGTGTCCGTCGACCTGCAGAATCAAAACATTTGTTTATATTAAACCAAACACCCATTATCTCATACCACCACTTCCAAAACTGTTACTATTCACCATTTCTCTCATCCATACCCACGAAAATTTTGGCCTTCCATTCAATCACATTACTAATCCATCATCATCGTAAGTATTCTTAACTTGATTACAATCCTGATCTGAGTCTAGGAATTCTATTTCTTGCACAAAAACAAAAACTTGGGGTTATGCATTAACTTAAGAAATTCATGCATGAGATTAGGTAATTAATAAAACTAATCATGTTTCCCATAGTTAGGAATTGCATCTTTAATTAGTATAAACATGTTTGCTAAAACACCCTATGTCAAATCCATTCAAAAATTTCTCACAAGTAGGACAAATATTTTTTCGTCTCACATTGAAAATACAAAATCAAAACGTTATGTTTAAAACATCACTTGCATAATGTCTCTTGAATGCTAAAGGGAATACATAACCAATATGTATTTTCGGGTACATTCAAACGAAGCTACATTGAACTAGGAGCGTTTGGGTTATCTTTTGTTTTATAACAAAACTTGCATAAAACGATTTTGAAGCATCAAAATGAGTCAAGATAACCGCACCTCCACATTGTTTTCATATAGGCACACACTAGAACTTCCACATTATAATAGTGGTTTACGTAAACTAAAATGTGAAATTTTGTTGTTCTAGGAATCATCATGCCTCCTCTAACCCACTACGATCACAAGGACACCATTAAGTACCTACCAAAACACCACAAAACCAAAGGCCTTACCGCAAATCAAGTAAACGTTTTCAAAGCCCTAGAAAAACACTATGTCCATGAGGGTAGAACCATAGACCCATCTTTCCTAGAAGGCACAAACCTTTACGCCGATTTTGCCACAATAAACTTTGAGTGTCTTTTGAATATCGACGAGCCTATTTGTCCTAGGTTCATTCTAGAGTTCTATGCATCATGCGTCCTCTCAACGGATGATTATGGTCATATGTCTATCCACTTTAGGGTTAGCGGTCACCAATACTCCTTCACTCTTGAGGAGTTTGCTCAAATCCTAGGTGTTCCAAACCGTGGTACTTGCCTCTATTCCGACTTGCACTCCCTCTCAACTCTTGACAACCTCCAAGACCGTATCCATCCTTATGACACACCCCTTGTCTCAAAAGACATACTCCGTGACCACCTCTTTGTTAGGACCACCACAACTAGGAGAACCCGTTCGGGGAATGAGGTCGATAAGGACCCATATGGAATGGAAAAGAACGAACTCAAACCCCAATTCAAGAAATGGGAGGAAGTCCTTAGAGCAAATGTCATTAGCACAATAGGGAACCGTGACCATATCAACCTTTGCCTTTGCTACATGCTCTACTCCTTGTCCGTTAGGCAACCCTTCAACCTTGCCTACTACATGGCAAAGAGAATGGCCGACATTCCCGTGCATGGCACAACGGCTATGCCATATGGAATGCTCTAGACCCGTCTCTTTAGGTTCATCTCACCCATTCCACCAACTTCAAATGGTCTTCGTCTTGACTACACTCTCATTCCACACACCTTTGTTCCACTTAGTGATAAGAGAGTTTACAAAGCCCAAGGAAAACGTCCACATCCTCCTACCTCATCTTCATCTTCCTCAATGAGTGAAGATGACAATTTGCCAAACTCTAGGCTCCCACCTCTAGAATACCTTTCCCAACTTCAGGATATTCCAAATGAGTCGGAGGAGTTCAAGAAAACAAAGGGGATGTTCAAAAACATCAGGAGATTCCTCGGGAAGATGAAGAAGAAAATGGACCGTCAATGAGTGCGGGTGTGTTAG
Source organism: Artemisia argyi (assembly GCA_030686995.1). Taxonomy (NCBI): domain Eukaryota; kingdom Viridiplantae; phylum Streptophyta; class Magnoliopsida; order Asterales; family Asteraceae; genus Artemisia; species Artemisia argyi. The sequence goes on along the minus strand of CM060708.1, from coordinate 122,792,911 downwards.
GAGTGTTTGGCACAAGGTGCTATTGAAACAATTTGGTCGTTTAAACAATATTTGTGATGTATTTGTGTGTTAGTACAATGTTTGATACACTTTGGAACATGTTTCAACTAACAATGTTGCAGGAAGACAACTTTTGGCGAGTTGTCAAATTTTCATGGTTATGGAATTTTCACTAAGTATGGTGAAATTCTCGACCTCAAGGTCAAACTCCTATGATATGTGGGTTTAGGTGTCTAATTTTTGCATTGCCTAACCAGAAATGAAGTATCTCTTCGATTTTAGGAGTTTTCGAAAATTTTGAAAATCGTTTCGCGGATCAAAAACGCGGACTGTGAAGTTTTTCAGGCCTGGCGGATCCGGCGGATCCCAAATTTGGGTTCCGCCAGTACAAATTCTGGGTAACCCAGATTTTGCCCAACGGACCAGACGGAACCTTCACTTGGGTTCCGCCTATGTCATCTGAGGGTGCCGCCAGTAGCCTGCAGATTTTTTGTTTTCTTTTTCGCCAATTCAACATTGAAACACCAAAATCCAATCTTTTTAGGTAGAAACCCATTACTTGCAATGTGTTTAGCATAATAGGATACTCCTTCTTCCATGAACTTAACCAAAACCAATTCCCGCCAAAATTCAAATTTAAAACATAACAACCTCAAGGACCCCTCAAACATAAAGGAAGGAACCCTTTTAAGAGATCCTTGAAATCCCTGAGATTTATACTACCAAAAATCCACCAAAACCACAATGCATTTAGTGCAAAACTTGTCTTCTCACTTCACCATTTTCATTGGATTGACTTCCATGACATGACAACCCACAATTAAGTTTTCCAAATCATTAGGAACCACCATTTTTGTATGGACTAACATCAAATCCAAACACTCATTCCCACAAATCTTCATCACTATAAATCAAACCATCCTAAACACTATCAAATCACACCTTCTTCATCACCATTTCTGAAACTTTAAACCATTTTAACCATGACCAAGTCAACAAACACCTCTCAACCATCACGACCCATCCGGAGAACCGCCCGGATAAGTGTCAAACCACTATGGTCAAACCAATCCATCAACCTTAGCTCCTCATCTTCGGATGAATTCACGTCACCCATCAAAAATGAACATTTTTTGAACCTTGCATCTCCATCTCCATCACCCAAACAACCAAATGAGCTTACTCCACCACCAACTAAATCACCCATTGACCCAACTCCACCAAGTGCTCCAACCCAACCATCCAAAACTCCATCACCATCACCATTACCCAAAATTGAACCTATGGAGCTTTTCGGGTCTCCTCCAACATCACCACACCCATATGTCCAAGATTTGAATGATCTTCCACCAAGACATACCCAACCACCACCTTTTGCAAATCAATCACCAAGGTCAATTCTTGATCTTGATGAAGATCTTCAACTTACCCAACCACCACAACAAGTGTACCAACCACCCAAACCGTTGTTGTTTCACCCAATTTATTGTGAAATCCATGGTCCTCTTTATGGAGAACCAAATTTTGAACACCATGATCACCCAACTCCACCACCTTTTCAAGCCCAAACCTATGAGTCTTTCTTTCCCTCTTATGAGGAAATACAAAGCATGGTTGACAACCACCTTCATCAAGCAATGGAATTTCAAACCACCTTGCTTGATTCAATCCCAAATCCATCCTCTACCCAAGAACCAAAACCAAACCAACCCCTAAGCCAAGAAACCAAAACCAACCCATTTTCACCCACCCATCCACATGTTTGCTCAAATTGTGAGCAAATGGGTGAAAGCATCAAAACCTTGCTTCACCAATTCCAAAATGAAACCCGGTTTGCATTCCAACACGTCATTGAACGTTTGGATGCACTTTCCCACCCCAACAAATCCTAGACAACCCTTGGAGGCCGTTTGCCCCAATTTAGGAATGTAGGATTTTATTTTCTTGGTTATTTTCTTAGTTTTTGGTTACTAAGTAGTAGAATAGTTAACATTTCTTGTCTTTTGACTTTTATAAGTCAAAATTTTACTTGGAATGAAATTTCTTTCTACTTACTTTTGTGCATTGCTGGTTGATCGTTGTTGTGTTGTCATTGTGGTTGCAATGTGTGTGGTAACTACAAGCTTGACTATATATATCACCAACTAACCATTTTTTTGTAGGTCTCAAAATCCATGTTTCCCATATTGGTACTCCATTTAGGGGGAGTATCGATCAAGGGGGAGTATGGCCATTATTCCGCTTCGCTACTCTACTTTTTGTTTTGACAAAAAGGGGGAGAAATATATTAAACCTTCAAATACTTGATATGTTTTTTCATCTCTTAAGTAAAACAAGGTTAATATAATTTTTTTAAGTCTTGAAAACCAAGATTTTGCGTGTTACTTAAAAACAAAGTTTATGTTTTGTCATCAACAAAAAGGGGGAGATTGTTAATACAAATATCGCCTAAAAACGTTATTTATATTTTACGATCTTCGCTAAGTTTTGTTAACGACAAAATGTAAACTTTAGTTTCTAAGCAAAACATAATCTTAGTTTTTAAGACTTGCATAAACTAGACTTTTGCTACATTTTACATTTCATAAAACACAACACAAGTTTATTTCTTAAATTAGAAATTGTCACATCACATTTATGGCTAGTTTTGTCATCATGTATTTATGGAAAGAAATGTGTTTGACTAACTTTGTTGTTGCTTACAAGTTTCATGTTTGACTTGATTTAAGTGATGTGACATTGTTTGGTTGCTAGGAGTTATGAGACAAGACCTTGTTTGGTTTGAAGAGTTATTGCAAAAACCTACTGCAGACCCGGCGGTACCCTGGGGGTACACGGGCGGAACCCATCTGAGGGTTCCGCCTGATCCGCCAAGCATGCAGTTTGATGTGCTATAAATACCAAGCCATAACTTGATTTTTGGCTAACCTCTTGAGATCATATCTTACACACACACTCATCTTTTCTTCTGACCTCTTAACATTGTAAATGTGAAGTTTCCTTTTGTAGCAAAGAAGCTCACAAGGTCGTCAAAAGTTACAAGTTTCCAACACTACGTTGCAAGACTTGTTAGCTTAGTATTGTGTAAACTCTTGTTGTTTACACGTCAATTGTTTGTGTATATTCTGTAGTGAGTGGTTAGTATTTTAGTCCTCAAAATACAAAGAGTGTTGGGAGTTGTTGTACCCTAGTAAAAGAACTAAACGGGAGTGGTTGTGCCCTTGTAAAAGAACTCGATATCTAGCTTTGTGTCGGTAAAAGTATAAGCGACGTGTAAGGTTTTCTCCGCCGGTGAAAGGAGCTTGTTGACTAGTGAAAGAAACTCTCGAGTTGGATACTCGGGGCATGGACGTAGGGCAAGGAAAAAGAGTCCTTGTAGCCGAACCACGATAAATACTCATGTTGTGGTTTGATCGTTTCTTTCATTTACTTGCATGTTATATATTGTGTTTGTGCATATATCTTTGATCAAACGGAAAGTTTCAAAGCCAACTTAACAAGTATAAAAAAAAGATTTTAATCGGTAAACTATTCAACCCCCCTTCTAGTTTTCCACGGATTCTAATGTGAATCATATATGATTCAATGTGAATCACATATGATTCTTTTGAATCATATATGATTTTGAATCACATGTATTCAGAATCATATCAGAATCACATATATTCATAATCACTTGTCAAATCTGCTGAAATATCAAACAAAAATATTCAATTAGACGTAGTTGAATTAAAATTCTCATAACACTTTTCCAACAGTGCAATAATAATAAACAAATTTAAAAAAATTGTTATTCAAGAAGCGTTAGTCGCTTTTTCAGCTGCGACATTTCTTGTTTGTTGTTCACCTGCATCAGTTCTAGTCCTTTGTTCTCTTGCATCAGTTTCACTTTGGATTAAACTCTCGCAAGTTTTGCAATATACTTTGGATTCATTGGACACGTCGACTTGGTGTGCTTTTTAGTCTTCTCACCACATAATCCACATTTCCTTTTTCTCTTAGATGTTTCTTCAAGTGCTATTTCTCTTCAACATGTATATAAATATCATCAACAACAGGTTCCCAATTAGCAGATCCCCTGGGAGTTTCTTCATGTGCGTATAAAGTCAGCCTTGGTGTTGTCACAGATGCTGAAATATAGTATTTTCATTAGAATCATATATGATTTCCCAAGAATCATATATGATTCTTAAAGAATCATATATGATTCTACTAGAATCATATATGATTCACATTTAATCATATATGATTCTATGTGAATCATATATGATTCAATGTGAATCATATATGATTTTAACAAAATACATCAGTACATCAGCAACAAAAACATATACATCAGTACATCGCTAATCTGATTTCAATACAAATCAACTTATCTCACTCACAAATCAATAAAATAAGCTGAATAAGCAATAAAATAAGCCGAATCGCATGTGATTTGCCTTGAAACCCTAAAAACCTAAATAAGTTGAATCACATGTGATTTACCTAGACACCCTAAAAACCTAAATAAGCAACAAAATAAGCTGAATCACATGTCATTTACCTTTAATAGCGGCTACATTTTATTCTTCATCTGGAAATTCAACATCTTTTCCATAAGCTTGTTTCCATCATCCACCACTTGACGTTCATCAACCGCAACTGGAACATCAACTAAATCAATAGCTAATCATTAACAAGTGTGAAGATGTGGTGGTGATGAAGGTGCGGTGGTGGAGGTGCGGTGGTGGTGAAGGTACGGTGGTGAAGGTGACGGCGGCGGTGAAGGTGCGGTGGTGGTGAAGGTGCAGTGGTGATGAAGGTGCGGTGGTGAAGGTGCGGTGGTGGTGAAGGTGGCTGATTGGAGGATGATTGGGGTTGTGTGTGTTTGTGTGTGTGTTTTGCCCTAATTTTTTTGGGGGAAACAATGAAACGTATTGATATTTTTTTGTTTATGTAATTGCCTTTTTTGCCCTTCAAGAGTAAATATTAGATTTAATCTAAGCCTTTGGATCAAATTGGATTGTATGGTTGAGATTTGTTGATTGGTTCTATGGCAAAGAGGGGTTCTTCATGGATCTCAACTCATGCACGCCTTTCGTCAAATTTCTTGATCCACCACCTCCAGGTACCGAAAGTTTGAAATTTGAAATTCAAATTGCAAGAGAGAAGAAGGGTGTAGTTGAACGTTATTTGTGATGAACTCACCAAGTAGGTGACGAATTGAATATGGCTCTTAACACCGCCCTAGCTAGCAGGTACATGAATGATCTAACACATTTATGCCAACACCAACACGTTACCCATTTAATGTCAAAATACATATATAAAGAAGTCTGTAAAATTAAAGATAGTTCTTATTTCATGTATAGGAAATTAGCAAGATCAGTTTTCATTGTTCCAATTTATTGTTGGTTCAGTTCATTAGTTGTATCTTAAATACCTTATTAAACAACCACACAACTACCCACCCACCTCCTTTGTATCTCATTAATTCAAGTTCTATTTATCACCATATATTCTCATTCAATCAAGTATTCTTTCTACCTAGTTTCATCACATTGCTTCAATACTTAGCCATGATATCACCAGCTGAAAATCATGTATTTGTAAGTAGATTATAACCTGCTATATATACATTTCTCATTTCATGTGTTACCAAGTCTAACAATACTTACAAGATAACATATAATGAATTGTTTTCCACTTAGAATATTGTGTGTGTTTATAGATATTTTTTTTTTTCCAATTTATTTGTTTCATTTCAGAAACCAGGAATAGATAAGGACGACGATTATCTCGTTGAAATAGGTGGTCTCGGAAATTATCACTAAGGTATAATTTCGCTCTTTTATAAGTACTTCACATTCATGGCTAGAACATTTTGTTAAAATCATTTTGTGTAGGTAAATTTAAAGAGTTTGAGTGTCATGTATATGCTTGTATGGGATGCATAATCAATGGTGATGTTAAAGGTCTAAACTTTTTTTCGTTAACTACTACTGCTGTTAAAGCCAAGGTCTAAACCTTTTTTCATTTTTTTTATGTTTTTATTGTCTGTTTGCTGTTTGAGCTCAATTATTATAAACTTTTCAAGTATGAATTTGGATTCTGAGACTTTGGTGTTTGTTTAAGCTTACATGTGGGCTTATGAGCTTATTTGGTTTCGGCTTATATTTCATAAGCTTTAATTTTCTTGCTTATTTTGAGGCTTGTTGGCATATATAAGATAATTATAGTATAACAAACTTATACTAGTACACGTTTTTTATGATATGATAAACTTATACTAGTTATAATGCCCGAGCACGCGCGGGTTTTTTTTTTTTTTTTTTTTTTTTTTTTTTTTTTTTTTTTTTTTTGAATCATATATTTTTATTTATTAAAAAACAAATAATTTAATCTTTGTTTTGTTTGATTTATGATTTTTAATTATAGTTTTTTATTATTAAAGATAATTATTTAAAAATTTTAATCATATTGTTAATTGCATCTTATCTATATTTTTTGTATTTATCTTCTACTTGTGTTATGGATAAATATAAAATGTTACCTAATAAGAAAATAATCTTTTTTTTAAATAATATTATTACTAAATAAGGTATGGTTTAGTTTTTTTGAAATGAAAAAGTCTCCACTTGGGGTTTTGTTTTATTATATAAAAGATTAGCCCATACGTCTCAAAATAAGCCGGAAAATTGGAGCTTATAAAATATAAGCCAAAATCAAATAAGCTTATAAGCCCACATATAAGCTTAAACAAACTCTCACTTAAGTTGGATAAATTCACTATGGGGGTGTTTCTTTTTGCTTATTTAATGGGCTTATGAGCTTATTGAATAATTGAAAAGCCGATAAGATCATTTTATGTAGCTTATGAGCTTTTGAACTTTACTAACCGATAATTAATTAGTAAGATCATTTTATATAGCTTACGAGCTTTTTTACTTGAGCTTTAGAACTTAACTAAGCTATAATTGATAAGCTCATAAGGTTTAAAAATATGAGCTAATTAGCTTTTCAATCATGGCATAAGCCCAACAAATAAGGTTAGACAAACACCCCCTAAGTAGAGCACACAAAAGCTTTTTTGGTTTAAAAAAAAGAACATTTTGCACTTCATTTCCAGGAAGGTTTTATTACTAGGTGTCATGCGAATGTTAGGATTAGTGTTGTGTGTGCTGTGGTGGAACACATTATAAATGTTTGTCTATTTTAGTTCTAAGCATTTGGAGTAATGTAGCCTTAATAATGCGATGAAGGATGTGCCTTTTTTTTCACTTTTTCCAGTAGCTCATATTTTTGTAAAAAGTTGTTAGATATTTACTTGAGTTTATCAAAAGGGAAATATTACAAGACGCAGTTGCTGCATGGTTAAGTTTTTGGAGTGCCGGTTGTGATTTTAATGTGTATAAAAATGAGAATCAAATGTGTTTGTACTTTGACGTTGATAAAGTTTTGAACTTCAAAAAAAATGATATGGGTTTGAAATTTTATACAAGTGTTGTCACAAGTTTAGCTGGAACAAGTGGTGTTACTAGTGCTACTTTTTTTGCTTCTGCAAGGTTATATCATAAGTTGGATAAATTTTCTCAATTAGGTTCAAGCTTCTGTCGAGTAGAACTCATGGAAGCTATTGTGGTGATTTAAATTCTTTGGAAGTGTTTTTTTAACTCCCGTAGTGGGTTAAAATTACCTTCTTTCTTTATTTTTATTCTTTTTTTTTTTTTTTTTTTTTTTTTTTTTTTTTTTTTTAATATATATTTTCCAATAAACTAAATAAACCACTAAATGGGCTTTTTTCTTTCATAGGGCTTTTCATTTAAGTGGCAATTGTTTATGGGCTTTTTATTTAAATGGCCCTTTTGAAGCTTACATGTCATATACCACCATTATGATAAACCATAAGACACCAAATTTTGTTCAAACAACTTTTATTATGACTCAAGCTCAAGTTGATGCAACTTTGGCGGTAATTTTATTTATTTATTTTTTAAATATATTAATTTATTTCGAATTTTGTGAATATTTTGGGTGTTTGGCTAATTTTGGCTTTGAAGCCCATGTAAGGTGCTGTTTGGTTTAGCTTATGTTTAGTAAGCCACCTTTGTTTTAGTTCAAAATAGGCATAGGTTCATAAATATGAATGTTACAGAGTAAAGTTAAAGTTGTAATTTTATGAAACAGCTTTGTTACCATAGACAGTGTTGTAAAAGCCATTGTTTTTTTACTCATCAACCCATGTTTACAGGCTAGCGCACCTCGAACCGACCATTGAACCCACTGAAGAACATGAAGTTTTTGAACAAAGGTAGATATGAAACTTATTTAATGTTGTCTGTTTTGTCTACAATGTTTGACGCCTTTACTTTTCTCTAGATTGGTCCAGTACGAGTTTCTACGCGATGTCACAAGGTCCGTCACTACAGATAATAACTGTCTTGGAGATTGTGCCTTGAGGGCAATTTCTGACCAATTTCATGGACATGATGATCACCGTGAAGAAGTCCGTAGAGGTGGGGTTGCAATAACTTCCTTCAAGTTACAGTGTTGACCAATGTTTTGTATTTGAACACATTTTTTTTTCTTTTTTTATTTACTTCGTAACTTAGATGGGAGCAAGATTAGGAAGCAGGATCGCAATGCGACCGATGGCTAAATGTATGAAAGAATTTAAATTACTTTAAATATTGATAGGTAGCTAATAACTTAGATTTTGATTTCCAAATCAAACTAGTCCCAAGAATTTTTTATTATTTTATTATTTTTTATTTTTTAATTATTTTTTTAAATATAATCTTTTTTACAGCTACCAGTTATTTCATATACAAGTTTAATTTTGTTTGCATGGCCCGAGTAAATTGTCATATATTTGTCTTAATTCACACAACTCTTAAGTGTCTCTTAAGCATTAGTCGAGTAGTATCTTAAACAACTTTCGCCTTTATGTTTACTCTTACTATAACTTTTGTTGATACAAAAGTTGGGCGTTCATTGTTTGGGTTTCTGCTCTTGTATCAATTAGATCTTAATGCTTGAGACCTGCGCACTAAGAAAGCAAACAAACACCGTTAGGCTTATCGTGGGATTGTCTCCCACGATTATCCTCCGGCGTGAGAGTAAGTAATCGATTTTAGGGTTATGTAGAAGAGTTAGGGTTGTGAGTCGTACCTTTAACGAGAGTTATGGTTTTGTTTATATAGGCATGTAATCCTTATTGGATACGTGCTCGATATATATCCGGTTTGATATATATCCCTTAAATAGGAGATATCTATATCCAAACCATAAATAACTTGGGTTTGGGCTTTCGTGAGCCCAAACCGTTTAGAATGCTGGCCCAAATCATTGTCATGATTGCCCACTCGTGGTGGGCTTGGGCGTTAGTAATGTTTATCATTTGGGTTCGTGGCCCGAATATAGACTATACGTCATCATGTCCCCCAGTCTAGTGTGCACGGGTTGTAACCGCGTATACTAGACTAATAATATCAGCGGTAAGCGTGGGAAAAATTAAATATATTCACCGCCAAAAGTGAGAACTATGTATCTAGTCCCAAAATATCTCAATAATACCTCGGTAAATGTGGAGGTCATCCACATTGTCCTTCGGAAAACGTGAAAAAGTGCTTGTACCTGATGGTAAATGCGGAATCGGTTTTTTTATCGGTTTTTTACCGGTTCATTTTTTTCGGTTATAAATTTTCGGAATCGGTTTTTCTATCGGTTTTTTACCGGTTCGTTTTTTTTCGGTTATAAATGTTCGGATTCGGATTTTTTATCGGTTATTTACCGGTTCGTTTTTTTTCAGAATTTTACTAAAAACTTCGAACATTTATTTAATAAACTTGTTAATTATCAAACATATAATTAAACAATATTCTCATAACTTTTATTTAAACAATACAATTATACAACAAAAAAATACAATCATAACTTTTATTTATACAATACAATCATAACTTTTATTTAAACAATACAATCATAAAAACATATAAATACTAATAGATTTCGAGCTTCGGCATGGCTATCACCCGAAACATATTAGTGAAATCAAGTATATCGAGCTTTGGCATTGCCATCACCCGTTATACTCAGCTACTCAAGATCATTTTCTTTCAAAAAATCTTGTACATCTACATCTTCAACATCAAATTCTTCAAACTCGCCTTCATCTAATTCGCATTCGGTATCCGAAGATGATATCCCCATTTCATCTTCTTCTCTTGCTATACCTTCTTCAACTTCTTTATCTAATATTGGACCTTCCAACGATGATTCATGTTGTGCCCTATCTACTCCGTCCAAATAATCTTTCAAACATACACATACTTCCACGACTTCGGGGGTTAGTCTTGACCTTCTATCCGATATAATTCGACCGCTAGTAGAAAATGCCGATTCGGAAGCTACCGTCGAAGCTTGGACCGCTAATAAGTCACGAGCCATAGCGGATAAAATTGGAAATTGGATTTCCCTTTCTTTCCACCAAGCCAAAATGTCAAAGTTTGCAAACTCATCGGGACTTAAAGTTCTTAAAAAATTTGTAGCCATATATTGTCCAAATTCGCTTGTTGGGGCCGATGTTCGTTGACGCTTTGTAGCGTCCTCAAATAAAGAATTATAAAGTTTATATTAATGTCTCTTGTCATTCGGGACGATCCGGCCCGCATTTGGTTAACAATTGAGTTTTGTTGGTGACCATATTTTGTTGCATAAATTCCAAATATTTTTTTTTAAATTATCGTTAAATCTAAAAATTTGAGATGTTATGTAGTTGGGGCTTCACTGTCTAACCCAAAAGATAAGTCTAAATTTTTCATTATTTTTGTTATTAAAAGTTCTACACCTCCAACATTTAAACATGGATTAAGTGCGGCGGAACAAGTAAAAACCAAAGGTAAACTAGCAAAATATTTTATAAATTTCTTTTTATAATTTTAACCATTTTTCTAAACATTTGAGTAGGTGAGTTTTTAAATTCATATAATTTTTCCGTCATAGCATAAATTTGGTTTAAAACTAATGGGCTAGTTGGGTAATAAACACCCGATAACATAGTTGTTGCCTCTTTAAAAACATGTAAAAACATAGTTAATTCATTTAGTCGGTCCCAATCTTGGTCGTTTAGTATTATAACGGACATATTTTTATTAAGAAGTCTATCATTAAAAGCATGTAAAGTTGTTCGTTGTCGTAATATATTTTCAAGCATTATGCAAGTAGAATTCCACCTAGTATTATTATCAAAGCAAGGTCCTAGGGGTTCTTCATTACACATACTACGAAAACGTCTATAGTTAATTTGTCGTTCGTTGCTCACACTATATATAGTTACTAATAAATTCATAAATTTCATCTTTAAACTATCACATATTTTTAATGCCGCTTGTACAGATAAATTTATAACATGAGCAACACAACGGGAATGAAAAAAAGCACCATCTAAAATAGGTTTTACACATAATTTTAACAAGTCTATAGCTCTAGTATTATTTGATGCATTATCTAGTGAAATCGTAAAAACTTTATCATCTAAATTATATTCAATTAAAGTGTCATGTAAAAATTTTCTTAAATTAGATCCCGTATGAGGATAACCAAATGGTTTAAAAGCAATTGTCCGTTTCACTAATAACCAAGATTCGGGATTAAACCAATGAGCCGTAACGGCGAGAAAATAATTTTCCGTACCATGTGGTGCGGTCCAAGTACCGTAGTTATAGCAACACCATATTTATATTCACGAAAATCATCAATAATATCTTTTTTAGCCGTTTTCCATAAATTAAAAGCATCACTTCTAAGAGTAGTACGACTTACATGTTGATACCGCGGTTGTAGCCTCCTTTTGATGATCTCCGTAAGCTTGACTGATGAGTGTGTAAATACTCATCATTTTTATCGTATCTGAACTGCCAAAACATCCAAAAACACTCAGAAACGCATCAAAATACATAAATTATCCCAAAAGTGTGTTTTATATGTTTTAGATGCAAAATATTTAAAAACAAATGAAAAACGAACAAAGTTTGCATAATTGACAGTTTTAGTCCCTCAAGTTTCAAACATTGACAAAACTAGTCCCTGAAGTTTTAAAATGAAAGAAAAGTCAACCCAAGGTTTTATAAAGTCAAAAATTATCAAATCGATCCTTGGGTGAAAACTTTGAGAAAATTACACAAATGGTCCCTGCAGTTTGAAAAATGACACAATTGGTCCTCGGGGTTTCAAAATTTGGAAAATTGAAATTTTGGTCTTTGGTTATTATTATATGGCAAGTTTAGTCCTTGGTTACCACTTTGGAAAATTGTCACTTCAGGTCCTCCAATAGAGCAAATTACAAAATGGTCCTTGTGAAGTTATTTCTACAAACCAAACATACCCCTATTAATACTACTCCCTAAAATCCAATCCAATAAAACCCCCTAGCCCATTCCTCTTTTTCCTGGCCCAAATCATAACACAGCCCACCCCACATCCGTTTTTAATACCACCCCAACTTTGACCTTCTTTGACCACCCCCTTCCACATCACCTCCCCACTTCCCTGCTAACAGCCAAACCCACATCATCATCACACCTAGCCTGCTTCCCCCTCCTGCACACTCAACCCTCCCCCTTGCCTACTCAAACAAACACAAGACTACAAACCCACCCTTCTGGCATCAATATATCAAAGAAACAGACAAAGATAGTTTAGGCGCCAAATGTTTGAATGGCCAAGATTGAAGTTGAATGATCCTATGGTCCAAGTAGCAGCTGGGAAAAGTCCAAATGTACCTCCCAAACCCTAATTTGAAGACATAAAAGGAAGAGAGAAGCTGTGGAGCAGAGGAGTAGATTTTTTAGCTTATTTTCTTAATTATGTCGATTTAAATTGTAATGTGTATTTTCCAGTGTAACTTTCATCTTAAGTTGAATTCTCAGTTGTCTTTTTAAAAGTTACTCAGTATCAATTTCAAGTCTCTTAGTTTAAAATTGAAGTTTGCAATTTCTGATTTTCTTTAAGTAAATCTCTCATGTTGATTCAAAATATGTTAAAATGTTATTTCAAGTTTATTTAAGTTTACTTAGGTAAGTTACAAGCTTTTCTAAGCTCAGAAATTACTTAAGCAGAGTTTAGTCAGAAATCCAAATAAATATTTAGAAAATAAAAAAAAAATAATCAAAAAAAAAGAAGAAGAAGATGGTGCAGAGCTGATTCATATATTGCACTGGGTATATTAGAGCTCTATGGAGAGCATTAGGTTGGTCCTTTGGTTCTGGTTCATCTTTGATTCTGGCTTGGGACCTTTTGTAAGACATTTTCCAACTTTCTTTTGGCATATCACTGTTCTTGTGTTTATGTATGAATCATCTATATTTTTATGTTCATTAAGGGTATTGGTAATGAATTGACCCCATTGAGTTACTTGTTGCTGTTTAGAATCATGGTTGGTACCTAAAGTAGTTAACTGTCACATAGCTCATTTTCCTAACCATAAGTATAAATCTGTGCATTGTCTGTGTTTCTAGGCTCATTTATGTCTCACAGCTAATAAGAAATTTGGTTTAAAGATTGCTTCATAAATCTGTGTTGGTTCCCATTTAAAAAGTTCATGACAAACAATGTAAGGGAGTGTTTGGTACTAGACAGTCTACTGAGCTTTTGGCTTTGTTCTTGAGTTCTTTCTGTATTAACAACTCTCATTAGGTTGGTAAAGGTTAAATCCAGCTTTAAAACCAGTCCCTCACCATCAAAAGTCAAAAAGACCTTCAATCTCAATTTTGTGACTAACTGTGTAAGGATTGGGTATGCTCATCATAACCTTTGTTGTATAAGTAGTCTAGCAAACTTATTTCAGTTCCATAGTAGCCTAATACAACTTATTTAGTCATAAAAGTCCATTAGAAAGTCATAAAAGTCAAAGTAGCTTGCAAAAGTTTCAAAGTCAAAAGTGCATTTCAGTCAAAATCCTAATTTTTTGGGTGAATTATCCTGATTTTTGTGAACAGATTTAGGACTTGAAATTTGTTGGAGTTAAAATATACCAGCTAAACTTCATAATCATAGTGTTTGGTGAATTTTGTGATTTTTTTTCTATGGACCCTTTTACGCCTCAAAGAGACCTGCAGGGGGACTGATTCCCCTGTGCACAGTCCTTCACCACCACATCACCACCTTTGGTGGTTGATTGTGGCCACCATTGTGGGCCCCAGAGCTTGTTTTTGCTTCCAAAATGTTCACAAGCTAGCAGGCTAGCTGTTTCAACCAAGCTTGAGCTCTTAACCATTGTGGACCCCACCTGGTTTTGGTTTGAAAGTGTGTCCCCAAATCTGTCTCAGCCTAGAAATTTTGTGCTTATTATTGTGCTTATTGCTTAATCAGTGGGTACATTTAGTTGTTTCTTGTTTATAATTGTCCACATGACTTAAGTAAACCAGTTTTCACCATTGTGGACCCCACACAAGCTTATTTGAGCTTATTTCCTTGTTGATCAAAGAAAGTCAAACTGTTTGGCTTATTTGAGAGCACAGGGCTTATTTTTGAGCTTAAGCAAAAGTCCCTTCACAAAAGTCTCTTGTTTTAAGTAGTTAAAGAGTTTTGTAAAAGAAAATTAAGAAAAAGACAAAAATTTAGAAAGTGATAGCTTCTATTTAAGCCCTTTGGCTTATTTTTCTGCTTATTCATAAGAAATTCTCATTTTTAAATTTTTCTTAGGCTTCTTATTACTTAAAATAATTTTAGGAATTTTTTCAGATTTTTCTTTTGTCATTTAGTATTTTTATAATTTAGTTTAATTTAAATTAATTAAATAATTAGTTTTAATTAATTTTAAATAATTAAAAAGTAGAAAAATTAGGTTTTCTGTTTTAAAATTAGTTTTATAATATTTTAGATTTTTCTAAATTTAATTTTCATTTTTCTAGGTAATTTTCATAATTAATTAATAATTAGTGTAATTTAGTTAATTAAAAAGTAATTATTAAATAGTAATTAATTAATAGTAATTAATTAAATAGTGTTAAAAATAATTTTAATTTTCTAAAAATTTTCTTAAGTCATTAGGATTGTAAAAATATCATTTTCACGTTCGTAGGACTTTATTTGCTCACGTTTCACTTTTATTTTTGCGCGTTCGCGTTTATTTTAAATTCAAACGCGCGTTTTTAGGTTAACTTACATTTCTAGGTAATCTGATCATCAGTAATTGTTCCAATAGTGTTTATAAGTTATTTTCAATCATAATCTCATAGTTTAATCACTCAAATCAAATTCCTGATCCTTCTGTTAAATCACCCGATCCCTTTAAACGTTTTAAATACAATTGCTTACCTCGCTGGGACATAACGACCCGGGAATATCCTGTACTCCTTGGTTAGTTGGTTTTAGACGTTTGACTTGGTTGACCAATCACATTGGAAAACTTAGTTGACCGTTCAGGACCAATCAAAATTTGGCGCCGCTGCCAGGGAGGTAGCTGCGTAATCAAAACGTTTCGTAGAGATTAGTGATTTTTCATTCGTCACTGTATAAACCCACCACTTTTTGTAAATCCTAATCATAAAACAAAAACGTCATTAACACTTTTCCTAAAGTGTTAACAACACCAAAAAAATAAAAAACAAACAAAACAAATCGTCACGTTTTCTAAATCGGATTTCTTTTAAGGTGATTCTTAAAGAGATACGATTTTGTTAAATGAAACGATACCAAAAATATTGTCCAAAAGTTTTTAACCTATACACAAAAACCCAAAAACATTCATCTCTTTCTTGTGAATAATAATTCTACATAAAAACAAACCGTCGCAAACCAAGGCAGAACATCTACCAACTGGGGGTGTGGACAAAATAAGTTCCCAAACCAAAGATAAAAACTTGCCTTTGTATCCTTGTGAGTGGTGTACCTTTCTTAAAGAAGCCATTCATTTGTGATTATTGGTTTAAGTTCACTGTTGATTTGCCTCGATCTTGTTTTATTGAAATTTTGTTGTTAGTGCATGCGCACTCGTTCACAAACGAAACGAAATTGTCAACTGAAAAACGTAACTGAGTTACGTCCTATTGATGAGGATCCAGTTCCGAAAATGGACGGTAATCAAGACCCACCCATCATAGATGATGCAGCTCCTGATCTCCGAATGATGGAGGAGTTGTGTCAACCCACAATGCTCGGAAGAGGCGGCCCCATTGCCCCTCTTAACATTGCTGCCACTGATTTTGGACTTAAGCATCACATGATACAACAAGTCCAGAATTCGTGCCAATATCATGGCTTACCTGGTGACGATGCAAACAAGCATCTTGATAAATTTCTTACCGTCACCCAAAGCATGAAGCAGAATGGTGTCTCCGATGATGCCCTTCGTCTATCTCTTTTCCCCTATTCTCTAACCCATCATGCCACTGCATGGTTTGATCGACTTCCTAAGAACTCGATTCACACTTTTAAAGAAATGGTGATTAAATTTTTAGCCAAATACTTTCCACCATCCATGGTTTCCAAGTTACGAAATGACATTAGTAACTTTCGTCAGCATCCCGAAGAGTCTCTATTTGAGGCATGGGAACGCTATAAGCTCTCAATTGATCGGTGTCCTAACCATAACATGTTACTCGTTACCCAAATAGATACTTTCTATAATGGGTTGACATTGAGACACCGTGATATTCTCAATGCTGCTGCTGGTGGGACCTTTATGAAAAGGCGCCCCGAAGAATGCTATGATCTCATTGAGAACATGACTGCCCACCATAATTTTTGGGATTCCTCAGCCGAGAGGGAAGAGTCATGTAAGTCTGTCACTCCAGCATCTTCTGAAATAGCGATCCTCACTAAAAAGATGGATGATTTCGCTACGGCTATGTTGAGGATGAACCAAAGTATCCAAAATCAACAAGTCCAAAATCAACAAGCCAAAGCCGTTAGTTGTAGAACCCAAGAAACACCTTCTGGAGGACGAGGTTGATCAAAATAAGCCATGTTTCTAGAGAGAGAAAGTAGAGAGAAGGTGAGATGAAACAAAGATATTTTTCTTATTATAAATTATGTTGCACACCCACACCACTCAAGTGAAGCCTTGAGAGGTATTTATAGGCCTTACAAAAGACAACTTTTACAATATTACATTAGTAGTCCCTGCACTTTATGCATTCTAGTTGTCTACTCCAATTCACGTAAATATCGCTCAGCTTCATTTCTAACAATCTCCCTCCAGCTGGAGATATACGTGAA
The DNA here is from genome assembly GCA_030686995.1 of Artemisia argyi. Lineage (NCBI taxonomy): Eukaryota > Viridiplantae > Streptophyta > Magnoliopsida > Asterales > Asteraceae > Artemisia > Artemisia argyi. Next base: position 122,775,709 of record CM060708.1, on the reverse strand, counting down.
TTGGTTACAGTGATTCCTAACAAGTAAAATAAAACAATCAAAGTAAGCGCAGCAATGCTGAGGAGGACTTCATAGCTCTTTTCTTCATAAAAATCCCCAGCATTCTTTGTTTACTTGTAGACGAATCACTTGCTAACCTAATTGGGTTATTACTCCCTCCCAATTAGTAAACCATTTTCATTTACATGCTCCCTCCCAAATAGACAACCCGTTTGATATAACCTTGATGCTTGTCGAAGAAGTACCTTTGAATTCTGCCCATATAATCTTCAGTCTTATGCACAGCGGAAAATGAATCTTAGACTGATAATATGTAACTTCTTCACAGGTTTGTTTGGGGAGCATCATATTGTCATCTTCAACTCACTTAGAATGCTTCCAGTTCTTCAATAAAAGCCTCGATGTACACATTTCTCCCTCCTGGATGATGACGATCTCTCGGAATCATCATAAATATCTGTACATAAACATATCAACTGGAAGCCACATACAAATCAATACCCCATGAGTGAAATGGCAATAACTATTCTCTCTACAATTCATCTCAGATCAACCTCTCTTCCATTGGCTAATAGTAAGTGACCACGTGTGGAGACAACCCAATATGACAAACTTGAGTGTGAAGTAAAATTCCCCAGACTTGTGACTTATGCTTGTACTATCCTGATTAAGAACCTATATGAGCACAACAACGTAACTCCTTACAATATAGGTAGTGGCATATACCCAACCAACCATCCTTTATTGTATATCCGTCTCTTGAACAATCCACAACCTTGTGTGACACTGAGCACTACAACGTAACTCCTTAAAGTGATAGCTATTGTGAGCATTAAGAACCAACTTATGCGTTTATAGATCTCACACATAGCTATATGTCCAAGTCTTAATCTCTATCCCATGAATGCTCAAACAAGGATCTCCAAAAGTCTTTCATCCAACCAACCCCTAGACCTTGAGATTCTAAGTACACGCACCCGTGAAACGTCACTTCAAGCTCAAATAAGTAATAAACAAATTATCCCCGTAGTCACCTTTTGATAACGTTCAAAATTTAGCCATCGATCTTTGGTGAATCTTGATCAGGATCTTATAAGCAATTCGTGGTGTGTTTTTGGTGAAGCTTGACATTCAATCTCGTTGATTCGTAGTGATTTCAGATTTTCCCTCCAAAAATAGAATTGGAAAATTTTCTCGTCCATAATTTGGAAATCACTACGAAATGCAATTCTGAGGTTACCAGAAAAATTTGAGTTTTGAAAATTTTTACGCAAAATTTCACCGAAAAAATTTGAATTTTAGCCTAAAAATTTGAATTTCGGGCCAAAATTTTCAACGTTATACCAAAATTAAAATCTCGCGTAAAAATTGAACGTTTAGTCTCCTCTCAAAAATAAATTTTACTCAAATTTTCCCGCCAAATTTTTTTTTTTTTTTTTTTTTTTTGGTCTAACTCGATAAACCATGTAACTCGATAAAGCTTCCTAACTCGGTAACCACTTCCCAAACTCAATAGTATCATCTCAAACTCAGTAAGATCTTCAAACTCGATAAGATCTTATGTAACTCGATAAGCTCAGAAAAATTTGGCAGAGTTTCGTCTAGGTATAAGCCACAAAAAAACCTAACTCGATAAACGATTAGGTGAACAGGCTAACTCGCCAAAAAACATGCTTAACTCGATAACTTACACCTAACTCGATAAGCAGACACCTAACTCGATAAGCATGCTCCAAACTCGATAAGCATGCTCCAAACTCGATAAGCATGCACTTAACTCGATAATCATGCACCAAACTCGATAAACATGCACCAAACTCGATAATCATGCACCAAACTCGATAATCATGCACCAAACTCGATAAGCCTCTCCTTACTCGACACCAAACTCGATAACCAGACACCAAACTCGATACCCAAACTCGGTATACAGCTCCTAACTCGATAAACATTGTCTCCTAACTCGACAAAAATGCTACCTAACTCAATAATGTTTACCCAAACTCGAAATTTTTTTCCCAAACTCGATAAAAATTTTCCCAAACTCGAAAAAATAAGATCCAAACTCGATAATCTCTCGATGAACAGTAACCAGATTCATTTTTTCACCCAAAAACACGATTTTACACCCAAAAACACCACGATTCGCCCCCGGTTAGCTCTGATGCCAATTGTAGAACCCAAGAAACACCTTCTGGAGGACGAGGTTGATCAAAATAAGCCATGTTTCTAGAGAGAGAAAGTAGAGAGAAGGTGAGATGAAACAAATATATTTTTCTTATTATAAATTATGTTGCACACCCACACCACTCAAGTGAAGCCTTGAGAGGTATTTATAGGCCTTACAAAAGACAACTTTTACAATATTACATTAGTAGTCCCTGCACTTTATGCATTCTAGTTGTCTACTCCAATTCACGTAAATATCGCTCAGCTTCATTTCTAACATTAGTCAAAGTTGTGAAACTTGTGGAGGTCCACATTCATATTCCGAGTGTCCAACCACTAGTGGTTACACTCATGAGGACGTATATGCTGCTCAAGGTTCCCATAATTCGGGAGGTAATAACTACCAACCGCAAGGGGACCGCAATCTTCTTAGCTATCGTTCTAACAATTTCCTTGGACCTCCCGGATTCAATCAAAACCCTAATGTCCCAAACCGTAACCAGAACCAAAATCAGAATCGAACGAACCAAGGTTACCAAAACCAAGGAAATGTCAATCAAACCCAAAACCAAGGTTTCCATCATAACCAAAATCAAGGTTTCCAAAATCAAGGAAACTACAATCGAAACAAAGGTCAAAACAACTATCAGGGAAACAATTCTCATGGACATGGCAACCAACATCAGGGAAATTTTCAAAACCACAGTTCTCATCAAAATAACCGTGCTCAAAATTTTCCAAATCAAAATCAAGCCATCACTCCAACTACTCAGAATTACCCTAACCAAGCTCCTCCTCACCATACTCAAGCAATTGTTCCAACTGGCCCATCACATGATGAGTTGTTGAGACAATTCATGAAATCTCAGGAGGAAATGAATAGGGTAATGATGACTCAGATCGCAGACCTTAAGAAGTCTTTAAATGATCGACCCTCGGGCTCAGGTATTACTTTACCTAGCAACACGATCGCTAATCCGAGAGGCGATGTTAAAGCGATCACAACGAGAAGTGGTGTTTCCTATGATGGATCCAAAGCTCCTACTACCTCTTCTTCTCCTCCCAAGGTAGTATAAAGTGAGCCTGAGGTGACAAAGGACAAGGTGCAATTTACTAGCCCACGAAGTACCGCACACATCCACCCTCAGGTTGTACCAGAAACCGTACCAAAACCAGGAGTTGTTTTTGAACCACCAACAACTCCTGAAGAGAACCCTAAATCCAAACCTTCACTACCATATCCATCTCGGTTACAAGACCAGAAGCTCCGCAAAAAAGCAAATCATCAAATGGAAAAGTTTTTTCAAATTTTCCGAGATATTCATTTTGATATCAGTTTCGCGGATGCTCTCCTTTTGATGCCTAAATTCGCATCGACAATCAAAAATCTGTTGAACAATAAAGAGAAGCTATTCGAAATGGCACGAACTCCACTCAATGAAAACTGCTCTACAGTTCTTTTGAAACAGCTTCCCGAGAAGCTAGGAGATCTGGGAAAATTTCTCATTCCATGTGTTTTCCCCGGAATGGTTGAGTGCTTCGCCTTGGCCGATCTAGGTGCAAGCATCAACTTGATGCCTTATTCAATATGGAAAAAGCTCTCTCTTCCGGAACTCACCACCACCTGCATGACTCTCGAGCTTGCAGACCGCTCAACATCTCGTCCCCTCGGTATTGCCGAGGATGTATTTCTAAAGGTGAGAAACTTCCACTTTCCGACAGATTTTGTGATTGTTGATTTCGATACTGACCCGCGAGTTCCTCTCATTCTTGGGAGAGGATTCTTAAGGACGGGTCGTGCGTTAATCGATGTGCACGAAGAGGAAATAACTCTTCGTGTTGGTAACGAAGCAGTAACGTTTAACCTCGATCAAACTTCGAGGTACTCCTCTAATTATGACGCCGAATCGGTTAACCGAATTGATGTCATTGATGTTGCGTCTGAGGAGTACTCTCAAGAACTTCTTGGTTACTTACCAAGTGGCAGTCCCACTCCATCTACTGAGCCTATCATATCCGACTCTTCCCCTTCTCTCACTCCTTTTGAGGGAAGTGACTTCCTTTTGGAAGAGGTCGAGACTTTTCTCGCCCAAGATAGTTCAATTTCAGGTAAATTTGATAAGGACTATCTTGATCCTGAGGGGGATATTCTTTTGCTAGAAAAATTGTTAAATGAAGATCCATCTCCCCCTCTTCCTCCAAAAGTACTTCATAAAGAGGAAGTCAAAAATGTTGAAATGACTGATGACTTTCCTGTGGTTGAGCTTAAGGACTTGCCGCCTCATCTTGAATATGCATTCCTGGAGGGTGATGATAAATTACCCGTCATAATTGCTAAAAATTTAAGTGTTGAGGAAAAGGCTGCTCTCATAAAGGTTTTGAAGTCGCATAAACAAGCAATTGCTTGGAGACTCTCCGACATCAAGGGCATTGACCCTGAATTTTGTACTCACAAGATTTTAATGGAGGATGACTTCAAACCAGCAGTCCAACACCAAAGAAGGGCGAATCCAAAAATTCATGAGGTCATTAAACAAGAAGTTTTAAAACTTCTTAATGCCGGATTGATTTACCCTATCTCGGACAGTCCTTGGGTTAGCCCAATACATTGTGTTCCAAAAAAGGGTGGCATTACTGTTGTCACAAACGAGGAGAATGAGTTGATTCCAACTCGATTGGTTACGGGTTGGCGTGTCTGTATTGACTATCGCAAGTTAAATGACGCCACCCGCAAAGATCATTTTCCTCTACTCTTTATGGATCAGATGCTCGAGAGATTAGCGGGGAATGAGTACTATTGCTTCCTTGATGGTTTCTCGGGTTACTTTCAGATTCCCATTGATCCGCAAGATCAGGAAAAGACCACTTTCACATGCCCCTATGGAACTTTTGCTTATAAACGTATGCCATTTGGTTTATGTAATGCTCCGGGTACGTTTCAAAGATGTATGATGTCCATATTTTCCGACATGATCGGGAAAACTATGGAGGTCTTCATGGACGATTTTTCGGTCATTGAGGATTCGTTTCAATCATGTCTCTCCCATTCAGACAACATGCTCAAATGTTGTGAAGACACAAAGTTATGTCTAAATTGGGAGAAGAGTCACTTTATGGTCAAAGAGGGCATTGTCCTCGGCCATAAGGTTTCAAAGAATGGGATTGAGGTTGACAAAGCCAAAATTGATGTCATTGCAAAATTACCTCATCCCACTACCGTCAAAGGTATTAGGAGCTTTTTGGGTCATGCCGGTTTCTATCGTAGCTTTATTCAAGATTTTTCTAAAATCGCCCGGCCTATGACCCATCTCCTCGAAAAGGATGCTCCTTTTATCTTCTCACCTGAGTGCGTAGAAGCTTTTGAAACTCTAAAGATAAAGCTTACTGAGGCACCTATTCTTGTTGCCCCCGATTGGGACTTGCCCTGTAACCACTGGGAAAATTTCACCTTGTACTAAATAATTTCATGTGCTAATAAAATGATTATCCTTTTCTACGTATATTTTTTTTTTCTATTAATTACTATTAAGTGTGATATAACTCACAAACTTGATAAACGTGCTCCCACGTAGACCAACACCAACTTACTTATGTTTATTTCACATAAACATCCTTACATGTCAAGTATACTACATTACAACAACACACTTGCCACTTTACGTTAATTCATTAACATACGCTCACATTAAACATTTTCTACCCATTAGGGTTTCCGCTAAACCCTAAAACTAATGTAATACTAATATTAAGTTTAAGTTTTGGTGCATAATGACCTTGTTTTATGTGCTTTAGAGTAGATACACTGAGGTTTATAATGTGTTTAAGTCATTATTATATTCCTATGCATTACTGACTTGTACCTGAGCTTGAAAGACTTGTACCCTTATATTTTGAATAAAACATGTTACTAATAGTTAACACCCCCATTTTTCAGTTACGCAGCGGAATCATAAGTTGGGGTATTACTCCTGGTATCACAATCACAATCATAGAAAACGACTCGAAAGAGACGTTTTTAAATAAAACGGTTATCATTCATTATTTAAATCAGAGTTTACATAATAGAGGTCCCAACGGGAGTTCTGAAATACATATAAAAGTTTATTCGTTGAATGATAACATAAATGGACACTCTTTTTATAAGAAAGCCCACTGCCACTCCGTGCCAAGTTATGCATCAGTTACCTGAGATAAAACATGCTAAAAAATGTCAACACAAAGGTTGAGTGAATCCACAGTGTTTATAAACAAGTAATAGGTTGAACACAAGTTAAATAGTTGTAAAACAATAGTATTGCAGCACAGCATATTGCCCCAAGTCTCATGACACGCAAACCTTAACAGTGGGACATCATAGTAATGAACTATAATGTAAGTTACTAACATTATAATAATAATGCAAGTAATAATGCCCTCGAGTAGGAACTTGCCAACTTCCTATTTAGTTTTCAAATATAATGCATTTGGTTACTTATCCAGTAACACAAATGGGGCGTCAACTGCCAATAGATCTATTCACTATATTCGCGTTCACTCGTAAGTGATTAATGGCTCATGATATGAGGGTCTTTTAGTGGCAACAAAGCTAACTTAGGCAATACCAGATCAGGATAGCATACAGAAAAATACTTGTGTTCGGTTTGTAGCATGTATCTCCCCACAAGTTTTGAAAAACGTATAAAGTAGTGGGACTATGAACTCACCTTGGTGATAAAGTAATCTGGATGGAAAACAAATGATGTTTATCGAATAAACTGCTCCAACACGTAACCTAGGGAATGATGTCAAGTATTTGTGAGTTTAAGTATTCGTATTGTGAAAGGATTAAATGTTTGAGTGAGACAACATGAAGTCTCTTCAAAAATTAGTTGATGATTAAGATTTATTTATGTTTTGTTAATTGGTACCGACATGTCTCATAAAGGTTTTATATTAATTCCCGAGTTATCTCAGTGTTATAATTATATTCCCGTAATAAAATAAAATATTACACTTTTTACCCTGAAGTTTTAGATATTGACAACATTTACCCCCGAACTATCATTAGTTTTATATATTTACAACTTATACCTTTCAAGTTTTATAAAATTACAATTTATATCCTTCAAGTTTTATAAAATTACAATTTATACCCTTCAAGTTTGGTGAAATGACGGTTTACCCCCTTCAATTATAGTGAAATGACAATTTCTACCCTGAACTTTCCAATATAAAACTTTCTACCATTTGACCTTAAGTTTATTTCATTTTAAGTCCGACTTATAAAACTAGTTTAGAGTTTTGACATAAAATACCCTTCATGCAAAAATAACCTTTCACCCGAAATCCTTTTTGAACGAAAACGCACTTTTAGCTTAGGAAAAAGGCACGACTTTCTACGACTCTTATACATATGTTAAAATAAGTTTACAAATATGTTTTACGTAGCTTATCAGTTTATATTTCCAGCTTATTAACTCAAAATAATTAAAAAGATATGTTTATATAGTACTCGACAAGGCCAAATTCAAGGGTGAATAAAGGCGAGGCGTTTAAATGTTTTTACTACGTTTTTAATCTTTTCAATAGTTTGTCACATGGTCTATCTATAGGTTCAACTAGAGGTCGTGATTTGTTATAGTTAAGTCACAATTAATTTCTGAAGTTGGTCGTTTGAAACTATTTTTAGTAAGTTAAACTAAGTATTTTAGTTATTTTTAGCAAGTAATAGGCCAAAAGTATGGCTCGATAGAAACGAGGCCTTTCAACGAAAATGAAAAGTGTTTGTTCCAGGTTAATCTATGTCATGAGGTCTTCAAATCCTCCAGGTTTCGAAATTTAAAGAGCTCGTTTGATAGGGGTAAAGAGTGACCAAAGTTGACCTCACAGAAACATGTCTCGACATGTTTCTGTTACAACAAGGTTTTTAGTTTTCAACTTTTACACTTCCAAATCAGTATTCTTAGTATAGAAACATGTATTTAAGCATAGATAAGTAAACTTTAAACAAGATTTAAGGTTCCTTGATTTGTTGTTCACAAAACAACCCATATGGTTGTCTGTTGTCTGCTCGACCAAAATAGAAAAAGAAAAAAAGAAAAGCAATGTTTGTATTGACTTTATATTGGATTCAAGCTTGTTAAAATGAAGTATTATCATGAACTAAAGAGATTAGAAAGGCTAGGACTTACAGAAATTGATGGTGGAAAGGTTCGACTATATTGAGCTTCTACTAGAACCAAAGCTTCCCAAGCTTCAAGCTCCTATTCCACTTGATCCTAACTCTTCTAAGGTACTTCTAATAGCAGTAGGTGTATGAGTGAATGAGTGATGTGCTGTTTTGAGTGAGGGATGGGGCAAGAAGAGGTGAAATGCTTGGCTATTTATAGAGGGAGTGAGCTAGGGTTTCATTTAATGATCCATGGCCACTTGGTAAGTGTTGTGAAGACTCAAGGGGACACAAGATCAGATTTTTCAAAGATTGTTGGCCATTAAAACCCTAGATCGATCTAGGTTCAATGGAGTGGAGGTGTGTAGAAGCTTAGGGCACATGGGGAGCTTTACAATTTTGACCATGGTTTGAAGATTAAGAAAGACAAGTGTAGGGGAAGGGTTACTTCCTTATAGAAGAAGATTGATCATGTGTAGTGTTGTAGTTAGTTCATAGTTCCATTTGAACTACATGGTTACATATGGATCGAATCATGCTTTAGGTGGCTTGTACATAAGCTTTAGGGTGTTGTACTTAGGCTAGGAAGTATAGTAAACTCAAGGTAGGGTTTAGTTTAAGTGAAGTGTAGTTAAAAACAAACTAGGGTTTGTTTAGATTTAAGTTTAGGTCGAAATTTATGAAAAATAAAGTGATATTTCGAATGGTGCAATAGGGTGTGGTACCATGGGCTATAATGAGTTGTACTTAAGATTTATAAATGTAGAAAACACATTTCTAGGGTTTAGATTAGGTTTACATAAGTTTTAGGTTTTTTTAGTTAAGTTAAAGGATGTAATTATAGAATTTTAGGTTTTCATGCATGAGACACTTGTACACTAGGTTTAGAGATTTGTACATTTTAGTTTAAATATTGTAATATTAAGTTTAAGTTTTGGTGCATAATGACCTTGTTTTATGTGCTTTAGAGTAGATACACTGAGGTTTATAATGTGTTTAAGTCATTATTATATTCCTATGCATTACAGATTGGTACCAGAGCCATGGTTATAGAGAACAAGGTATAAAACCTAAACTATAACCACTTTTCTCAAACTTAAATAAAGCCCTCCGTGCCACTTCACCACTATAACTTTACTTATGCATGTTATGATAATTATTTAGTTACATGGTGAGATATTTATAATTATCGGGTTGTTACCGAGTCATGTCATCCCCTACTCCTCCTAACACTATCTTATCGGATTCTGAATCCACGGATTCACCGGTCCACTTCCCTGGACCTAGACGAGCTATATCAGATATGGAGTCGGATCCTTCAGAAGAGCCATCTGAGGACCCCCCGACGGCACCTGTTATATCTCCTTTTCCCGATGATCCGTATGTGCTTGCAAGGCAAAGGTTCCGTACATTTGTTGATGCAGTGCCATCCGAGTCACCTACACCACCACACTTACCAGCTAAACATAAGAAAGTTCGAGTTTTACAACCTTATGAACCCGAACCATTCATGAAACTATACCGTCTTTCTAATGGTCCTGTAAAGAAGATTACACCACGAAAGAGGTTAGTTTCTATTCAACCACGTGCTTCTGAGGTACCACCATCATCCTCTTCACCAGATATTCCACCAGTTCGTCCTAAGAAAACCCGTGAGACTGCATGGAAAAGGACACACCCTGTATCTACACAATCGTCACCTCCACCATCTCCACACCCGTACATGCTACCTACTCATGTACCACCATCACTTCCAACCCCATCACCACCACCGTCACCATCACCCCCAGACTTCACTCCCCTATCTGTACCATTTGAGCTTAGTATTGAAGCAAGGGCTGCTATCGATCGATATAATGCTTTGGCACGACCACCCACTTCCGATTGCCCTACTCCACCACGAATCTTTGAAACTGGAGAAAGTTCTCAGGCGGCAGGGAATAGACAGCCGACCATTTCCACCCTTATGGCACGTATGGACCGCCATGAGGAGCAGATTGATATGGCTTTAGGTCACCTAGAAGAATTTCCACTTGAGCGTATCGAGTCAATGGAGTACAGATCCGAAAATATCATAGACAGGCAAGCCACAATACAGGAAGAATTAGGAACCCTGAAGAATGAATTGCAGGAAACTCGTAACCAGATGCATGAGCTAGGTGAACAGCATGGGCAGATGAGTCAAGATATACCACTATTGTACGCCAATGATCTGATGATGTCAGAAGCTATGGTAGAGCAGAGTAGTGATATAGTAAGTGCTTACTCTAGGATTGCCGCACTAGAATCAATAGTCGTAGGGATTCAGGTTCAGAATCAGGAAAGCTTGCAGATCCTCCTCAACATGATTTCGAAGCTTAAGAGTCGCATTGGAGGTGCACCTGGCAATCATTAGATAGGATCTTTATCTAGCATCTTTCGTGATATATATATATATATATCCCAGCCACGGGGTGTGTGGCATAAATAAGACGCTTGTATATGTTTTGTTATGTAACAGAATAAACAAGTTATTTATAGCTATGTGTGGTTGTGTTTTATTATATTATGATGTGTTATGATATTGATTGGTGTGAGCCAGCATTGATCATTTTAGTATTTGGATTTGTTGTGACTTGGTGATTTTTACAAATTCAAATTAATGTGATGATGTTGTGACAATATTGTTGAGATTTCCACATATAATACCTTGTTATTTACATCATATTAATATAACATGGTTACGATGTAAAAATCTAAACATATATTTTTCTTGTGGTGTTAATAGAAATATGCCTCGTACAAGAAAAACAACTACGACTCCAGAACCAGCCATGTCCCAAGCTGCTATTCGAAAACTGATTGCTGACAGTGTGGCTGTAGCACTTGAAGATCAAGCAGCAACGATGGCCCGTTCTGGCAGTGCTACCAGACAAAATGGAGAAAGTGAAGCTGCTACTGTACGTAAGTGCACATACAAGGATTTCATGAACTGTAAGCCAACCTTTTTCAAAGGGACAGAAGGTGTGACTGATTTGGCTCGATGGTTTGAGCGCTCAGAAACTGTGTTCATGAGAAGTGGTTGCACTGATGATTGAAAGGTTACTTTTGCCACTGGAACACTTTTGGAGGATGCTTTGTCTTGGTGGAATGCTGATGCCCGCACTATGGGTATTGAAGCAGCTTACCAGATCAGCTGGACAGATTTCAAGACAAAAATGCTCAAGAAATATTGTCCCCGTACTGAACTTAAGAAAATGGAAGATGAGTTTCACCAGCTGGCAGTGAAAGGGACAGACCTCAAGACATATAACAGGCGATTTCAGGAATTGGCTGTGTTGTGCCCAACCATGGTTCCTGATCTTGAAAAAGAATTAGAGAAGTATATCGAGGGACTTCCTCGATGCATTGAGGGAAATGTCACAGCCTCTAAACCGAAGTCACTGGAAGAAGCCATTGAGTTTGCTCAAAGGCTAATGGATAAGGAAATCAAGTGTAAGTTCAACCAAGGAAGTAACGATCACAAGCGGAAGCTTGATGATAAAAGAACAACCCATCATCACAACAACCATTCCAACAACAACAACTACCACAACAACAATAACCACCACCAACAACAAAACCGCAAACAGGAGACTGCCAAAGCTTATGCCGCCACACCTACTGAGGGAGGTGGCTATTTGGGAAAGAAACCACTGTGCAATCGATGCAAACTGCATCATGATGGGCAATGCACTGTTAAGTGCACCAAGTGTTAGAAAATAGGACATCAGACCAAAGACTGTAGAGCAACAGGAGCAAATCTTCAGCCAGTCACTGTCACTTGCCACAGATGTGGTGAGAAGGGGCATTACAGAAACCGGTGCCCAAAACAGAATGGAAACCAGAACAATGAGGCTCGTGGAAGAGTGTATGTTCTTGGAGACGAAAACGCACAGCAAAACCCGAACGTGGTCACGGGTATGTTTCCTCTCAACCAACATTTAGCTAAAGTATTATTTGATTCAGGAGCCGATAAGAGCTTTATATCTATCACTTTTGCTTAGTTACTTAAACTCACTCCCACTGCCTAAGATAACACATACGAAATTGAATTAGCCAATGGCCGACTAGTAGGCACCAATTCCATAATCCGAGGTTGCACCCTAACATTACTAAATCAACCTTTTAACATCGACCTTATGCCCATCGAACTCGGAAGTTTTGACGTTATCATAGGAATGGATTGGCTATCCAAGTATCACGCAAGAATCATATGTGATGAGAAAGTGGTTCATATTCCTTTTGAGGGTGAAACTTTGGTTATTCGGGGTAATCAAAGCAATACCCGATTAAGTATTATACCCTGTCTCAAAACTATGAAGTACATCGAGAAAGGATGCCACGCTTTCTTAGCCCATGTGGCTGAGAAAAAGACAGAAGAGAAACAACTGGGGGATGTGCCAGTTGTAAGAGAATTTCCGGAAGTTTTTCCCGAAGAATTGCCTGGACTTCCACCCGTTCGTCAGGTAGAATTCCAGATTGACTTGGTGCCAGGAGCAGCACCAGTAGCGAGAGCACCTTACCGTTTAGCCCCATCCGAGATGCAAGAACTATCCAACCAACTGCAAGAGTTACTGGATAGAGGTTTTATTCAACCAAGCTCTTCACCTTGGGGAGCTCCTGTCCTATTTGTCAAAAAGAAGGACGGATCTTTTAGGATGTGTATTGATTACCGTGAATTGAATAAACTTACAGTGAAGAATCGGTATCCATTACCAAGGATTGATGACTTGTTCGGCCATTTACAAGGTTCAAGTGTTTACTCCAAGATGGATTTAAGATCGGGTTATCATCAGCTGCGTGTCAGGGAAGAAGATATTCCCAAGACAGCCTTCTGAACAAGATACTGTCACTATGAATTTCAGGTGATGCCATTTGGGTTAACCAATGCACCAGCCGTGTTTATGGACCTCATGAACCGGGTATGCAAACCCTATTTGGACTAATTTGTGATCGTGTTCATTGATGATATTCTCATCTACTCACGAAGTGAAAGAGAACATGCAGACCATTTAAGGACTATCTTGGAATTACTCAAGAAAGAACAATTGTATGCAAAATTTTCCAAGTGTGATTTTTGGATTCACACTGTACAATTTCTTGGCCATGTGATTGATCGCAACGGCATTCATGTGGATCCTTCCAAAATAGAGGCAGTCGAGAATTGGCCAACACCTACAACCCCTACTGAGGTGCGTCAATTTCTAGGACTTGCTGGCTATTATCGAAGATTTATAGAAGGATTCTCAAAGATTGCCAAGGCATTAACGGAATTGACTCAAAAGAACAAGAAGTATGTATGGGGAGAAAACCAAGAGAAAACTTTTCAGCTGTTAAAGCAAACGCTGTGTGAAGCTCCAATTCTAGCTTTGCCTGAAGGGAATGACGATTTTGTTGTCTACTGTGATGCATCGCACCAAGGTCTTGGTGCTGTGCTAATGCAAAAAGAAAAGGTGATTGCCTATGCCTCTCGACAGATTAAGACTCATGAGGAGAATTATACGACTCATGATCTCGAGCTAGGAGCAGTGGTGTTTGCTCTCAAGATTTTGAGACATTATTTATACGGCACGAAGTGTGTTGTGTACACTGATCATAAGAGTCTTCAGCATATTCTTGATCAGAAAGAATTAAACATGAGACAACGGCGATGGTTAGAGTTGTTAAGTGACTACGACTGTGAAATTCGTTACCACCTTGGAAAAGCAAATGCAGTGGCAGATGCTTTGAGCAGGAAGGAGTGGATTAAGCCTCTACGAGTAAGAGCGTTAGTCATGACCATCAACTTAAATCTGCCGTCCCAAATTCTAAATACACAAACAGAAGCGGTAAAAGAAGAAAATATTCAAGCTGAGAATTTAAGGGGTATGGATAAGGAATTTGAAGTTCGTTCTGACGGAACACGTTGTATAAGGAATAGGAGTTGGTTACCACTTTTTGGTGATATAAGGAATGTGATTATGCACGAGTCCCATAAGTCAAAATATTCCATTCACCCTGGTTCTGAAAAGATGTACCAGGATCTCAAAAAGCTTTACTGGTGGCCAAATATGAAAGCTGACATAGCTGAGTACGTCAGTAAATGTTTGACAGGTGCACGAGTTAAAGCAGAACATCAAAAGCCGTCTGGCTTGTTGACTCAACCAGAGATTCCCGAATGGAAATGGGAAAGAATAACTATGGATTTTATCACCAAGCTACCCAGGACGTCAAGCGGTTATGACACTATTTGGGTCATCGTTGATCGTCTTACGAAATCAGCGCATTTTCTTCCAATCAAGGAGACAGATGAAATAGAAAGTCTGGCACAATTATACTTGAAAGAAGTAGTTTCCCGACACGGAATACCCATTTCTATTATCTCGGATCGAGATTCTCGTTTCACATCTCGATTTTGGGATACGCTTCAGAAAGCTTTGGGTACTCAGTTGGAAATGAGTACTGCTTATCACCCACAGACTGATGGACAAAGTGAACGTACTATCCAAACATTAGAAGATATGCTCCGGGCATGTGTAATAGATTTAGGTAAAGGATGGGATAGACATTTGCCTTTGGCAGAATTCTCATATAACAATAGTTACCATGCTAGTATCAAAGCGGCACCATTTGAAGCCCTTTATGGACGAAAGTGTCGATCACCTGTTTGTTGGGCTGAAGTAGGAGAGGCTCAAGCCCAACTAACCGGACCAGAGATCATTCAAGAGACCACTGATAAGATAGTACAGATTCGACAACGTTTGCAAGCTGCACGAGATAGGCAAAAAAGTTATGCTGATGTAAGGAGAAAGCCTATGGAATTTGAAGTCGGTGACAGGGTAATGTTAAAAGTATCATCATGGAAAGGTATGGTTAGATTTGGTAAGCGAGGAAAGTTGAATCCCAGATATATCGGACCATTCAAGATTCTAGAGAGAATCGGACCAGTAGCCTACAAACTAGAGCTTCCGGTAGAACTTAGTAATATACACCCTATTTTCCACGTCTCAAATCTGAAAAAGTGTCTATCAGACGAAACCCTTGTGATTCCCATGAAAGAGCTTCGTCTCAATGACAAACTCAATTTTGTGGAAGAACCTGTGGAGATTATGGATAGAGAGATCAAACAATTGAAACGAAGCCGCATACCCATCGTTAAGGTGAGATGGAACTCCAAGAGAGGACCAGAATTTACTTGGGAGCGAGAAGATCAAATCCGAGCAGCTTACCCACATCTTTTCACAAACCCACCAACCAACATAGATTTAATCTTGGGATGAGATTCCTTTCAACTGGGGGATACTGTAACCACTGGGAAAATTTCACCTTGTACTAAATAATTTCATGTGCTAATAAAATGATTATCCTTTTCTAAGTATATTTTTTTTTTCTATTAATTACTATTAAGTGTGATATAACTCACAAACTTGATAAACGTGCTCCCACGTAGACCAACACCAACTTACTTATGTTTATTTCACATAAACATCCTTACATGTCAAGTATACTACATTACAACAACACAATTGCCACTTTACGTTAATTCGTTAACATACGCTCACATTAAACATTTTCTACCCATTAGGGTTTCCGCTAAACCCTAAAACTAATGTAATACTAATATTAAGTATCAAAACCATGAAACTCCAAAGTATAATACTCTCTAGTACAATGTACAAGATATCAAAGCACGAAAACCCTAATTTCACTTCAACTCCCGATATAAACCCTAACTTCATAAATCTATGATTTCATGTGAGAAAATCACAAACCCTAACTATTAGTAACATGTTTTATTCAAAACATAAGGGTACAAGTCTTTCAAGCTTAGGTACAAGTCAGTAATGCATAGGAATATAATAATGACTTAAACACATTATAAACCTCAGTGTATCTACTCTAAAGCACATAAAACAAGGTCATTATGCACCAAAACTTAAACTTAATATTTTTACAATATTTAAACTAAAATGTACAAGTCTCTAAACCTAGTGTACAAGTGTCTCATGCATGAAAACCTAAAACTCTATAATTACATCCTTTAACTTAACTAAAAAAACCTAAAACTTATGTAAACCTAATCTAAACCCTAGAAATGTGTTTTCTACATTTATAAATCTTAAGTACAACTCATTATAGCCCATGGTACCACACCCTATTGCACCATTCGAAATATCACTTTATTTTTCATAAATTTCGACCTAAACTTAAATCTAAACAAACCCTAGTTTGTTTTTAACTACACTTCACTTAAACTAAACCCTACCTTGAGTTTACTATACTTCCTAGCCTAAGTACAACACCCTAAAGCTTATGTACAAGCCACCTAAAGCATGATTCGATCCATATGTAACCATGTAGTTCAAATGGAACTATGAACTAACTACAACACTACACATGATCAATCTTCTTCTATAAGGAAGTAACCCTTCCCCTACACTTGTCTTTCTTAATCTTCAAACCATGGTCAAAATTGTAAAGCTCCCCATGTGCCCTAAGCTTCTACACACCTCCACTCCATTGAACCTAGATCAATCTAGGGTTTTCATGGCCAACAATCTTTGAAAAATCTGATCTTGTGTCCCCTTGAGTCTTCACAACACTTACCAAGTGGCCATGGATCATTAAATGAAACCCTAGCTCACTCCCTCTATAAATAGCCAAGCATTTCACCTCTTCTTGCCCCATCCCTCACTCAAAACAGCACATCACTCATTCACTCATACACCTACTGCTATTAGAAGTACCTTAGAAGAGTTAGGATCAAGTGGAATAGGAGCTTGAAGCTTGGGAAGCTTTGGTTCTAGTAGAAGCTCAATATAGTCGAACCTTTCCACCATCAATTTCTGTAAGTCCTAGCCTTTCTAATCTCTTTAGTTCATGATAATACTTCATTTTAACAAGCTTGAATCCAATATAAAGTCAATACAAACATTGCTTTTCTTCTTTTCTTTTTCTATTTTGGTCGAGCAGACAACAGACAACCATATGGGTTGTTTTGTGAACAACAAATCAAGGAACCTTAAATCTTGTTTAAAGTTTACTTATCTATGCTTAAATACATGTTTCTATACTAAGAATACTGATTTGTAAGTGTAAAAATCGAAAACTAAAAACCTTGTTGTAACAGAAACATGTCGAGACATGTTTCTGTGAGGTCAACTTTGGTCACTCTTACCCCTATCAAACGAGCTCTTTAAATTTCAAAACCTGGAGGATTTGAAGACCTCATGGCATAGATTAACCTGGAACAAACACTTTTCATTTTCGTTGAAAGGCCTCGTTTCTATCGAGCCATACTTTTGGCCTATTACTTGCAAAAAATAACTAAAATACTTAGTTTAACTTACTAAAAATAGTTTCAAACGACCAACTTCAGAAATCAATTGTGACTTAACTTTAACAAATCACGACCTCTAGTTTGAACCTATAGATAGACCATGTGACAAACTATTGAAAAGATTAAAAACGTAGTAAAAACATTTAAACGCCTCGCCTTTATTCACCCTTGAATTTGGCCTTGTCGAGTACTATATAAACATATCTTTTTAATTATTTTGAGTTAATAACCTGGAAATATAAACTGATAAGCTACGTAAAACATATTTGTAAACTTATTTTAACATATGTATAAGAGTCGTAGAAAGTCGTGCCTTTTTCCTAAGCTAAAAGTGCGTTTTCGTTCAAAAAGGATTTCGGGTGAAAGGTTATTTTTGCATGAAGGGTATTTTATGTCAAAACTCTAAACTAGTTTTATGAGTCGGACTTAAAATGAAATAAACTTAAGGTCAAATGGTAGAAAGTGTTATATTGGAAAGTTCAGGGTAGAAATTGTCATTTCACAATAGTTGAAAGGGGTAAACCGTCATTTCATCAAACTTGAAGGGTATAAATTGTAATTTTTTAAAACTTGAACGATATAAATTGTAATTTTATAAAACTTGAAGGATATAAAATGTAATTTTATAAAACTTGAAGGGTATAAGTTGTAAATATATAAAACTTGGGGGTATGAATTGTCATTTAATGATAGTTCAGGGGTAAATGTTGTCAATTTCTAAAACTTCAGGGTAAAAAGTGTAATATTTTATTTTATTACGGGAATATAATTATAACACCGAGATAACTCGGGAATTAATATAAAACCTTTATGAGACATGTCGGTACCAATTAACAAAACATAAATAAATTTTAATCATCAACTAATTTTTGAAGAGACTTCATGTTGTCTCACTCAAACATTTAATCCTTTCACAATACGAATACTTAAACTCACAAATACTTGACATCATTCCCTAGGTTACGTGTCGGAGCAGTTTATTCGATAAACATCATTTGTTTTCCATCCAGATTACTTTATCACCAAATAGAGCAGTATTGCGAATATTAGCACGTATTTTAGTTGCTCGTTGCTCAGCCAATAATTCTTTCATGCTTTTTCCAGATTCTCGTTCTTCAGCAAGTAATTCTGCCATTGTTTTCCCACGAGAATTTGGAATGAGGGGAAATTGTGGGGGTGTGGATGTGTCAAAACCGAAAAGTTGACATTGAAAATCATCATGAAGTTCCCCACAATATGCACAAGAAGAATTTGGAGTATGGCGGAGTGAAATATTAGCTAACTCCTCCTTAAGTTCTTTAAATTTCTCAAGAACCTCTAAAAAGTCTTGCTGGATTTGAGGAGTTGCTTGGATCATTTGGTACTGTGGAGGTGGGTCTTGATACGAAGAGTCAAAATTGTTACAAGGAAATGGATTCCTTGTTTGACAATCAGAGCTAAAGTGTGGACCTCCACAGTACTCACAACAGTTGAACTGATGTGGCTGTGAGTCATATGTGCTGTAGTCATAATTGTTATCAGGAAACTGCTCATAGATAAGCGTGTTTCCTGATTGACAATCAGAACTGTAGTGTGAACCACCACAGTACTCACAACAGTAAAACTGCTGAGTCTCATGGTGTGGTAGCTGATGGAATAAATCAGTCGTGTCATGGTAGGAATAGGGATTCTGGTTATAGACAGACCCGTTTCCTGACTCTACCATGCTACAACTGGGACAATTACCACCATTATAAGGACCACCACACCATTGACAATCAAGAAGGTGTGGATGAGACATAGAAAGAATCAAATGGTTTTGGAGGGTAAGAAATGTAGAATCAAAAAGGTAAGAGGGTAAAGATGGATATTTTTGGGATTTTTGATAAACATTTTATAAGAAAGAAAATCTTTTTGTGTTTTTTGTGTTCGTTGAAAACTGATTTAAAATGTTTTCGGGAACAATTTTGTTTTTAAAATAAGAAAATATGAACAAAGGATGGTAAATATACAATGAGTGAATATCCAGATTCACTAATCTGTAAAACCGTTTAGAATACGCACACAACCTCCCCGGCAGCGGCGCCAAAATTTGATTGATGCTAAACCGTCAACCAAAGTCAACCACGGATGTGGTCAAGATGGTCAAACAGCCTAGAGTCAATGCTCCGCGGAAGTATAGTGTTTCCCCGGGTCGTTATGTCCCGACGAGGTGTGGATTGTAATCAAAAACGGGTTTATGATCGGGTGAATTTGGACAGGAAAGGGTTTTAAGTGAGTTTGAATGATTACACTAAGGAAATACGAGTGAAAACGATTAAACACACTATATTAACAATGATGTGAAACCTAATTAACTTAAACCGCAATCTAAAAAACTTAAAATCAGAAATTGCTTATACGTAAGCAGAAAAATAAGCCAAACGGCTTAAATAGAAGCTATCACTTTATTTAAATTTGGTTTTTCTTATTTTACAAACTACTTTTAATAACGTAACCTAAATTTAAAAAAACGTACAAGTTGTTTAAATAAAACGCGAGTTAAAATTTAAAAAAAACGCGAGTGCATGAAATAAAAAGTGAAATTAGAGCTACGCTAACCCTACGAACATGAAAATTATATTTTTACGGACCTAATGATAAAAGAAAATTTTAGAAAAAAGAAATTTATTTTTTTGACTTTTATATTATTTATTATTAATTAAACACTAAATAAACTAAATATAATTATAAAAAATACTAAACTATTTTGGAAAATTATAAAAATTTTACTAAAATTACTTTGTACTAACAGAATACTAGGAAAAATAAAAAGAGTCCCTAATGCTTATTAAAAAGCAGTAAATAAGCTAGATAAGCTAAATTAAGCAAAAATAACAATACCACTATATAAATAGAATTTGCAAACACATAACTGAAAAAGACCCTAGGGCGATTGGTAATGAGGTGTGTGTTGTGTGTGTTCAGTTGTGAAGGTCCCAGGTTCGAATCTCACAACCCCACCTTTTTTGCAAATATTTTTTTCTTTCAATTTTCTTTTGCAAACTTATTAAAAACATAAAAAGGAACAATTTTCACAACTAAGACTTTTTCTGAAAACCACAAATAAGCAGAGTAATAAGTAAAAATAATAAGCAGTTTTAAAGTAAAAGCTTAAAAAGGGTTTTTGAAAACTGAAAAGCTAATTTAAGCTACTATAAGCTAACCTAAGGTGACAAATAAGCTAAGTGGTACAAAAGCCAACTCAACTGAACTAGAAGATACCAAATGAACAATCTATAAGTGCTAAAGAAGCTGAAACAAGCACACAAAATAAGCAAATTCACAAAACCAAAAACAGGCCTGAGAGGGCACTTGCAGCCTAATGTAGGGCCCACAGGGGTGATTGGAGGGCCAAAATGAGACTTGATCTCAAAAGCCACCCAGAAGGGCTTTTCAAAAAGCTGAGGGCCAAGCTCTAGGTCTCACTAATAAGCTAAGAAAAGGCTTATGAAGATGGGTGAGTGAGAGTGAGAGCTGGGGTGCAGGGCAGTCCCAAGTGGGCAACTGTGGGCTTAAAATTGAGCAAGGATCCTATAAACAAATGCAACCAAAGCTAATACACATCAACACAAGCAACTATGGAACATGTATGCAAGTTTTTACAGCTAACATGAGATTGAGTAGAGCTTAAAGGCTGCTGAATTGGGGCTAGTTTGGGGTAAGGTTAGCTGATGCAGCAGTTAGGTGGGGCAGATTGCAGACCCAGTTTACTTATCCTAATAACCTCGCTAAGCTAAAACAAACTCAATCGCATAAAGGATGAACTGAAAACAGATTGTAAAACTGTTTGCAAGTTCTAAAACCTACTTCATCTATCTAAAATTGGGAGCAAACCTGGGCAGTAGCAGCAGGTACAAGTTTGGGTCAGAGTTGGATTATTGACCCACAAGAGTCAAACTATATCCCTTAAGCCAAACACCCTTTTAAGCAGACCTGTTTGAGATTTCAACTACAAAAGCAATTCTTAATCCATGTTGCAATAATATAGACATGTAATTAGCTAGGATTAAGTAAATGACAGCTAATAATAAGCAAGTAAAAAGCATAAGCAGGCCCATATGGGCACTTTGAGGGCATAAAATAAGTGAGTAAATGAGCTAACCAAGGGAAACAAAAAACACATCAATGAAGACAGCTTGAGTGGCTTTCTAAATCAACAAAAATTAATCAAATTGGTCTAGTGTGGACCAAGATATCATCCAAAGAAAAATGGGTCACACTAAGCTAGCTGGATGCAGGGGAGAAACATGATCAAACAGGCAGACTCAAGACAAAAATTAAGCATCTAGGTAAATTCTAAAAATTATACAAAAATAAGGATAAAGACGACAAGCAATCAAAGTTTACAATCCATAATTTTCAGACCCTAACACTCTCTAATCAGTGAATTAAAATTCCTACTTTAAATCTGCATTTTGATTCTTTTGACTATTTCAGTTTTGTTAAACTTTGACCAAGTTCAACTTCTCATGATCAAAATGGGACTTAGATGATATAACTAAATGGGATTGAACCTAATTAAGCTAAATGAACTAGTATTAGACCTAATCCTATGAATTTGGAACCTAATGTAATCTACTGTTCACATAATTCCAAGTTAAACCAACTTTTGACTTTTTAGTTAAAGAAACCTGCATTTTATGACTAGACCTAACCTAAATACTCTATTATCAACTACTGAGACCAAATGCAATTAACACAATAGGCTAGATTATTGAGAATCCAGTAAACCCAAACACCCCTATATACCACTGATTTAGCAATTTTACAAAGGAGTGTAGTGATTTGAATCATGAAACAGATCAACAAGCTTATATAGGGCTAAGGTAATCATAAATAAGCATAAAACAATAACTTTTAAGCAGGAATAAACAATAGTTAATAGATAAGCAGTTTAAAGACTAAGCTAGCAATTAGGAATTTAAAACTAAAACTAACACTTCTAAACACTCCACTAGGCATACTAGGCAACAACTGGTATATAAGGAACCTAATAAGCAATCACAATCATAAAATAAGAAGTGGTACCAAGCAGAAAATAAATAAGCAGTTTACATAAACAACGTTTAAATTTTTATTGAATTTAAAAAGTGGAATTACAAACTGATTCTAAGATACCAAAATACTTAATAAAAATTAATCTACAGCTAATTTTTCACTAAATTAAACTACTTCGTAATATTAAAACCTAACTGCCAAAAAAATGGCATACACATTATCTATATATATTAAAACTCTAGGGTTTCCATCTTGTCTTCTTTGTCTCTTTCCTCTGAGCTTCTTCTCATCCCTTGGATTAGATTAATTTGATCCCAGCCTTTCAATCCTTTTTTGGTGGGAAAAGTTGGGGAAGTACTTTGGCAGTTAGCTTTTGGCATGGGGGGCAATTTGTTGTTTAGTGGTGGAAAGGGAGGGGTAGGTGTGGCGTGTGGGAGTAGTGGTGATGATGAGGTTGGAGGGGGGTTGCAGGCTAGGAGCAGAGCACGTGAAGGGGGAGGGATAAAGGTTTAACTTTAAGTTTGACTAGGGTGAAGTATTAAAAAGGGACGGGGTGAGGTTTATATTTTGGGAGTGGGCTTTTGATGGTTGGGCTTGGGTGGATCATGTTGGATCAGGGGTGGGATTGGATGCTAAAGGGTGGTGTTTGTTTATTTAGGGTCCAATTGGTTTTTAACTAATAAACATCAAGGACCAAAAGTGTCATTTTCAGATTTTGAGGGGCCATTCCTGCCATATTTTCCATAAATAAACCAAGGACTAAACATGCCATGTTAAAATGTCCCAAGGACCAATATTTAATATTTTCCAAAATTTAAATATCCAGGGATCAAAAATGCCAATTTGTGAAACTCAGGGATCAAACATGTAAATTTTCCAACACTTTTACCCAAGTGTTATTTTTGATAACTTTTTATTTTAAAAGGACTTGGGTTGACTTTTCTTGCAAAATAATTGCACAGGGACTAGTTTTGTTAATTTTTGAAAGTTGAGGGTCTGAAACTGCCAATTTTGCAAACTTTGTGCCTTTTTCATCTGTTTTTGCTCATTTTGCATCTAAAACATATAAAACACAATTTTGAAATATTTTCAGTATTTTGATGCATATCTGAGTGTTTTTGTATGTTTTGCAGTTCAGATTTGACCAAAAATGATGAGTGTTTGAGCACTCATCAATCCCCCACACTAAACTATTGCTAGTCCCTAGCAATACTGTTTTGAAAACTTGATGGATTTTAAACTCTTTACCAAAAGCCATCACTTCTGGAGTAGCCAGGTGTAAGAACTGTGGCACACCTGATAACCGTGTGATTTTGAGCAAACCACCAGCTGTCAACGGATTTGATTAGTCTTTACCAAAAGCCGTTTGCTTCTGGACTAGCCAGCTCTTGATGGAATAGTCAACATCTTGGTGAGCTGATTACCAATTATGGATTTTCCACTGCATTTACCACAAGCCATAATCTTGCGGGCTAGCCAACTCATTTGTTTTTGGGGAGTTGAGGAACCATATAATTTTGGGCAAATTGCAAGCCGTAAACGGATTTGAGATGTCTTTACCAAGAGCCGTTTGCTCCTGGACTAGCCAATCCCTTTTGTCGGTTAGCCAAGGCAGACTGATTACCACAAAAATTTTGAAGCACCAGTGAAAAAATTTTAAAATTTTTGAAATTTTGGCTAAAACGGGGGTATTATATAGTAAAATGTGATAAAATTCGCTAGAATAGCGAAATACCCCCCCCCCCCCCCCCACACACTTAGAATGAATATTGTCCTCAATATTCAAAGTCCCGGCGATTATGCCGACATTTTGAACGTAAAAGGGCAACATTACAAGCTAAGCGTAGAAAACACCATTTTGTTTTTCACTCTTGTAACCATAGCATGGGGGACTCCCCCACACTTAGGGTGAAAACCCTATAAGCATGCTACTGTTTTTGCTTACCGAGTCGCTAGCTTGACTCGACCCCGAATTCATTTGTCCTTGGGGAAGCATGATGTGGAAGAAGGAATCTCAATCGGACTTTCATTCAAGATCTTTAGACAAACATTTGAAGCACGTGAAAGTTCCACACCGATGAGATAAGTATCCGGCGCAAGATAATGATATATGAAAATGCCGGGATCAAAGATAGTGTCCTCACTCCCGAAGGAGTGAAGAAGAGAAGAAGTCACCTTATAGGTGAAGAAAAGGAAGAAAATCATGATAAAAAGCATGATTTGATCTTCTCCCTCAAGAGGAGGCTCAATAGCCTGAGTTTGGATTGCAAAGGGTAAGCTCAAAAACATCCCGGGAGGGTGGGTGGGAATTTGCAAATTCTCATGATTGAGTGCATCTCCCCCCGGGATATCAAACTCCGGAGGAGTCGTGATATGATGAGTGAGTTCACCGGAGAACTCCTCGTGAAGAGAATTATTCACAAGATGTGAATTTGTGAACTCATGTTCCGGAATAGACTCATCACAATCCTCATTCTGAATATCGAAGAGTGGATTATCATAAATCAAAGTGAATTCAGATTCGAATTCAAATAGAGGATTGGTGAGAGTAGTATTGAATGTTTCGGGAACAAAGAGATTAACATTCTCTATTGGACTGTTAGGATCAGAAGTGAGTGACAGATCATGGTTTAAGAGATTTTCACTTTCGGTTTCGGAGTTAAGGAGACCATCATCACTTCCTGTTGGAAGTGAATTGATTTTGGTGATCTCCTCAAGAAAATAATCAGCATCAATATGTGGAATTGATGCCTCAACATACTCGATGTCTCCATAAGATGCACAATCTTCGCTACAATCGGAGAAAATCTCAAATTGAGCTTTTGGACACTCTAGAGGGGAAGGTAAATCACACATATGATCAGAAGTTCCCTATGACTCTCTTGGGATTGGGATAAGGCTCTCAGCACTAGACTTTATGAATTCGTCCGATACCTTTTTAGGAATAGTGCTAAGATGCTCATCCCCCATGTTCAGAGAGTGAGTATGAACTTAGGGTGTGATAGCAGCTGTTTGAGATGAAATCTCAACTGCAGGGATATCAACTGATGAACTTGACGAATCATTTCGAATAATAACAATGTTATCTTCATCATCACTGTCATCATAGTCATCAAATAGAGCAGTATTGCGAATATTAGCACGTATTTTAGCTGCTCATTGCTCAGCCAATAATTCTTCCATGCTTTTTCCAGATTCTCGTTCTTCAGCAAGTAATTCTGCCATAGTTTTCCCACGAGAATTTGGAATGAGGGGAAATTGTGGGGGTGTGGATGTGTCAAAACCGAAAAGTTGACATTGAAAATCATCATGAAGTTCCCCACAATATGCACAAGAAGAATTTGGAGTATGGCGGAGTGAAATATTAGCTAACTCCTCCTTAAGTTCTTTAAATTTCTCAAGAACCTCTAAAAAGTCTTGCTGGATTTGAGGAGTTGCTTGGATCATTTAGTACTGTGGAGGTGGGTCTTGATACGAAGAGTCAAAATTGTTACAAGGAAATGGATTCCTTGTTTGACAATCAGAGCTAAAGTGTGGACCTCCACAGTACTCACAACAGTTGAACTGATGTGGCTGTGAGTCATATGTGCTGTAGTCATAATTGTTATCAGGAAACTGCTCATAGACAAGCGTGTTTCCTGATTGACAATCAGAACTGTAGTGTGAACCACCACAGTACTCACAACAGTAAAACTGCTGAGTCTCATGGTGTGGTAGCTGATGGAATAAATCAGTCGTGTCATGGTAGGAATAAGGATTCTGGTTATAGACAGACCCGTTTCCTGACTCTACCATGCTACAACTGGGACAATTACCACCATTATAAGGACCACCACACCATTGACAATCAAGAAGGTGTGGATGAGACATAGAAAGAATCAAATGGTTTTGGAGGGTAAGAAATGTAGAATAAAAAAGGTAAGAGGGTAAAGATGGATATTTTTGGGATTTTTGATAAACATTTTATAAGAAAGAAAATCTTTTTGTGTTTTTTGTGTTCGTTGAAAACTGATTTAAAATGTTTTCTGAAACAATTTTGTTTTTAAAATAAGAAAATATGAACAAGGGATGGTAAATATACAATGAGTGAATATCCAGATTCACTAATCTGTAAAACCGTTTAGAATACGCACACAACCTCCCCGGCAGCGGCGCCAAAATTTGATTGATGCTAAACCGTCAACCAAAGTCAACCACGGATGTGGTCAAGATGGTCAAACAGCCTAGAGTCAATGCTCCGCGGAAGTATAGTGTTTCCCCGGGTCGTTATGTCCCGACGAGGTGTGGATTGTAATCAAAAACGGGTTTGTGATCGGGTGAATTTGGACAGGAAAGGGTTTTAAGTGAGTTTGAATGATTACACTAAGGAAATACGAGTGAAAACGATTAAACACACTATATTAACAATGACGTGAAACCTAATTAACTTAAACCGCAATCTAAAAAACTTAAAATCAGAAATTGCTTATACGTAAGCAGAAAAATAAGCCAAACGGCTTAAATAGAAGCTATCACTTTATTTAAATTTGGTTTTTCTTATTTTACAAACTACTTTTAATAACGTAACCTAAATTTAAAAAAACGTACAAGTTGTTTAAATAAAACGCGAGTTAAAATTTAAAATAAACGCGAGTGCGCGAAATAAAAAGTGAAATTAGAGCTACGCTAACCCTACGAACATGAAAATTATATTTTTACGGACCTAATGATAAAAGAAAATTTTAGAAAAAAGAAATTTATTTTTTTGACTTTTATATTATTTATTATTAATTAAACACTAAATAAACTAAATATAATTATAAAAAATACTAAACTATTTTGGAAAATTATAAAAATTTTACTAAAATTACTTTGTACTAACAGAATACTAGGAAAAATAAAAAGAGTCCCTAATGCTTATTAAAAAGCAGTAAATAAGCTAGATAAGCTAAATTAAGCAAAAATAACAATACCACTATATAAATAGAATTTGCAAACACATAACTGAAAAAGACCCTAGGGCGATTGGTAATGAGGTGTGTGTTGTGTGTGTTCAGTTGTGAAGGTCCCAGGTTCGAATCTCACAACCCCACCTTTTTTGCAAATATTTTTTTCTTTCAATTTTCTTTTGCAAACTTATTAAAAACATAAAAAGGAACAATTTTCACAACTAAGACTTTTTCTGAAAACCACAAATAAGCAGAGTAATAAGTAAAAATAATAAGCAGTTTTAAAGTAAAAGCTTAAAAAGGGTTTTTGAAAACTGAAAAGCTAATTTAAGCTACTATAAGCTAACCTAAGGTGACAAATAAGCTAAGTGGTACAAAAGCCAACTCAACTGAACTAGAAGATACCAAATGAACAATCTATAAGTGCTAAAGAAGCTAAAACAAGCACACAAAATAAGCAAATTCATAAAACCCAAAACAGGCCCGAGAGGGCACTTGCAGCCTAATGTGGGGCCCACAGGGGTGATTGGAGGGCCAAAATGAGACTTGATCTCAAAAGCCACCCAGAAGGGCTTTTCAAAAAGCTGAGGGCCAAGCTCTAGGTCTCACTAATAAGCTAAGAAAAGGCTTATAAAGATGGGTGAGTGAGAGTGAGAGCTGGGGTGCAGGGCAGTCCCAAGTGGGCAACTGTGGGCTTAAAATTGAGCAAGGATCCTATAAGCAAATGCAACCAAAGCTAATACACATCAACACAAGCAACTATGGAACATGTATGCAAGTTTTTACAGCTAACATGAGATTGAGTAGAGCTTAAAGGCTGCTGAATTGGGGCTAGTTTGGGGTAAGGTTAGTTGATGCAGCAGTTAGGTGGGGCAGATTGCAGACCCAGTTTACTTATCCTAATAACCTCGCTAAGCTAAAACAAACTCAATCGCATAAAGGATGAACTGAAAACAGTTTGTAAAACTGTTTGCAAGTGCTAAAACCTACTTCATCTATCTAAAATTGGGAGCAAACCTGGGCAGTAGCAGCAGGTACAAGTTTGGGCCAGAGTTGGATTATTGACCCACAAGAGTCAAACTATATCCCTTAAGCCAAACACCCTTTTAAGCAGACCTGTTTGAGATTTCAACTACAAAAGCAATTCTTAATCCATGTTGCAATAATATAGACATGTAATTAGCTAGGATTAAGTAAATGACAGCTAATAATAAGCAAGTAAAAAGCATAAGCAGGCCCATATGGGCACTTTGAGGGCATAAAATAAGTGAGTAAATGAGCTAACCAAGGGAAACAAAAAACACATCAATGAAGATAGCTTGAGTGGCTTTCTAAATCAGCAAAAATTAATCAAATTGGTCTAGTGTGGACCAAGATATCATCCAAAGAAAAATGGGTCACACTAAGCTAGCTGGATGCAGGGGAGAAACATGATCAAACAGGCAGACTCAAGACAAAAATTAAGCATCTAGGTAAATTCTAAAAATTATACAAAAATAAGGATAAAGACGACAAGAAATCAAAGTTTACAATCCATAATTTTCAGACCCTAACACTCTCTAATCAGTGAATTAAAATTCCTACTTTAAATCTGCATTTTGATTCTTTTGACTATTTCAGTTTTGTTAAACTTTGACCAAGTTCAACTTCTCATGATCAAAATGGGACTTAGATGATATAACTAAATGGGATTGAACCTAATTATGCTAAATGAACTAGTATTAGACCTAATCCTATGAATTTGGAACCTAATGTAATCTACTGTTCACATAATTCCAAGTTAAACCAACTTTTGACTTTTTAGTTAAAGAAACCTGCATTTTATGACTAGACCTAACCTAAATACTCTATTATCAACTACTGAGACCAAATGCAATTAACACAATAGGCTAGATTATTGAGAATCCAGTAAACCCAAACACCCCTATATACCACTGATTTAGCAATTTTACAAAGGAGTGTAGTGATTTGAATCATGAAACAGATCAACAAGCTTATATAGGGCTAAGGTAATCATAAATAAGCATAAACCAATAACTTTTAAGCAGGAATAAACAATAGTTAATAGATAAGCAGTTTAAAGACTAAGCTAGCAATTAGGAATTTAAAACTAAAACTAACACTTCTAAACACTCCACTAGGCATACTAGGCAACAACTGGTATATAAGGAACCTAATAAGCAATCACAATCATAAAATAAGCAGTGGTACCAAGCAGAAAATAAATAAGCAGTTGACATAAACAAGGTTTAAATTTTTATTGAATTTAAAAAGTGAATTACAAACTGATTCTAAGATACCAAAATACTTAATAAAAATTAATCTACAGCTAATTTTTCACTAAATTAAACTACTTCCTAATATTAAAACCTAACTGCCAAAAAAATGGCATACACATTATCTATATATATTAAAACTCTAGGGTTTCCATCTTGTCTTCTTTGTCTCTTTCCTCTGAGCTTCTTCTCATCCCTTGGATTAGATTAATTTGATCCCAGCCTTTCAATCCTTTTTTGGCGGGAAAAGTTGGGGAAGTACTTTGGCAGCTAGCTTTTGGCATGGGGGGCAATTTGTTGTTTAGTGGTGGAAAGGGAGGGGTAGGTGTGGCGTGTGGGAGTAGTGGTGATGATGAGGTTGGAGGGGGGTTGCAGGCTAGGAGCAGAGCACGTGAAGGGGGAGGGATAAGGGTTTGACTTTAAGTTTGACTAGGGTGAAGTATTAAAAAGGGACGGGGTGAGGTTTATATTTTGGGAGTGGGCTTTTGATGGTTGGGCTTGGGTGGATCATGTTGGATCAGGGGTGGGATTGGATGGGCTAAAGGGTGGTGTTTGTTTATTTAGGGTCCAATTGGTTTTTAACTAATAAACATCAAGGACCAAAAGTGTCATTTTCAGATTTTGAGGGGCCATTCCTGCCATATTTTCCATAAATAAACCAAGGACTAAACATGCCATGTTAAAATGTCCCAAGGACCAATATTTAATATTTTCCAAAATTTAAATATCCAGGGATCAAAAATGCCAATTTGTGAAACTCAGGGACCAAACATGTAAATTTTCCAAAACTTTTACCCAAGTGTTATTTTTGATAACTTTTTATTTTAAAAGGACTTGGGTTGACTTTTCTTGCAAAATAATTGCACAGGGACTAGTTTTGTTAATTTTTGAAAGTTGAGGGACTGAAACTGCCAATTTTGCAAACTTTGTGCGTTTTTCATCTGTTTTTGCTCGTTTTGCATCTAAAACATATAAAACACAATTTTGAAATATTTTCAGTATTTTGATGCATTTCTGAGTGTTTTTGTATGTTTTGCAGTTCAGATTTGACCAAAAATGATGAGTATTTGAGCACTCATCAGGCAACGTAAGTCTAAACACTTTAAGCCTATACACTATGCAAGCAAAACAATGACTGAGGCTCAAAGTCATTACACCACCACTGAAAAAGAATTATTAGCTGTGGTGTATGCCTTTGAAAAATTCTGGTCATATTTGATCTTGACCAAAAGCATAGTGTATACGGATCACTCAGCTTTGAAGTACCTTTTTGCAAAACAAGATGCAAAGCCGAGACTACTTCGTTGGGTTCTCCTCCTACAAGAATTTGATATCATAATTCGTGATAAAAAAGGAGCTGAGAACCTAGCTGCTGATCATCTCTCCCGTTTGGAAAACCCCCATCAAGATGTCTCCGAAAAGAAGGAAATTAATGAAACCTTCCCTCTCGAGACACTCAATGCGGTTGCCTTTCTTGGTGATTCTGTTACCCCATGGTTTGCCGATTTTGCAAACTACCTTGCGGGTAACTTTGTGGTAAAAGGGATGTCGTCCCAACAAAAGAACAAGTTCTTTAAGGATGTGAAACATTATTTCTGGGACGACCCCTACCTCTTCAAAATCTGTGCGGATCAAGTCATCCGGCGGTGTGTATATGGTCAAGAAGCCACTGAAATTCTTAAGGCTTGCCATGCTGGTCCCACTGGGGGCCACCACAATCCAAATTACACCGCCAAAAAGGTGTTTGACTCCGGTTTCTTTTGGCCCTCAATTTATAAGGATGCCCAAGAATTAGTCAAATCCTGTGACGCTTGTCAACGTCATGGGAATATTTCACAAAAGAATGAAATGCCACAAAATGCAATCCAAGTTTGTGAAATATTTTACGTATGGGGCATCGACTTTATGGGGCCATTTCCATCATCTCATGGAAATAAGTACATACTCGTGGCTGTTGACTATTTGTCAAAATGGGTTGAAGCGAAAGCTTTACCCACAAATGATGCCCGAGTTGTTGTGAAGTTTTTGAAAGCTCTTTTTGCTCGATTTGGAACTCCACGTGCTATAATTAGTGATCGTGGTACGCATTTTTGCAATGACAAATTTGATAAAGTCATGCAAAAGTATGGTGTAACTCACCGTCTTTCTACTGCGTACCACCCTCAAACAAGTGGACAAGTAGAAGTTTCCAATCGAGGCATTAAGAGAATCTTGGAAAGAACCGTTGGTGAAAATCGTGCATCTTGGTCAGATAAATTAGATGATGCACTTTGGGCTTTCCGTATAGCTTACAAAACACCCATCGGGTGTACGCCGTACAAGCTTGTGTACGGGAAAGCGTACCATCTACCGATCGAGCTTGAGCATAAAGCCTATTGGGCCCTCAAGCATGCAAATTTTGACCTCAAAACTGCAGGTGATCATCGGAAAGTTCAATTGAATGAATTAAATGAACTTCGTGATCAAGCTTACGAGAACTCTTTGATCTACAAAGAAAAGACAAAGAAGATTCATAACTCAAAAATCAAAAACCGCGTTTTCAACGTTGGTGATCGAGTCCTTCTTTTCAACTCTAGAATCAAGATCTTCTCGGGAAAGCTAAAAACCCGATGGACTGGTCCATTCACTATCATTAAGGTTTATCCTTATGGCACCGTCGAATTATCTCAAAATGACAGTCCTAATTTCAAAGTGAATGGACATCGTTTGAAACATTACTTTGGAGAGGACATACCATCCATGGTTGTCCCGGATCTCCAAACATTCCCCAAGGACAATTGAATTCGGGGATCGAGTCAAGCTAGCGACTCGATAAACAAAAACAATAGCACAATATGGGTTTTCGCCCGTATCTCCGATTTCTTTCTACTTTCTACCACCCTAGTGTGGGGGAATGGCCAACCCCCCGCTGTTTGAAAATGTATATATGTATATAAGTTCAAAAAAAATAAAATGTGTGATTGTATGTACAGATAAATAAAGTGAAAAATACAAAACAATATTTCCACAGTTAGCTTTTAATATTATCTTTTTACGTTCAAAGAGTCGGCATAATCACCGGGAATTTGAATATTGAGGACAATATTCAATTCTAAGTGTGGGGGGGGGGGGGGGGGGGGAATTCTAGCGAATTTTATCACAAAATACTTTAAAGTACCCCCATTTTGGCCCAAAATTTTCAAAATTTTTTCACTTTATTTCAAAATTTTTGTGGTAATAAAAGGATTGACTAATCCAGGAGCAAACGGCTCTTGGTAAAGATATCTCAAACCCGTTGATGGCTTGCAGTTTGCCCAAAATTGTATGGTAAATCAACTCGCCATATCCCATAAAGCGAATGAGTTGGCTAGCCCGCAAGATTATGGCTTGTGGTAAAGGCAGTGGAAAATCCATAATTGGTAATCAGCTCACCAAGATGTTGACTATTCCATCAAGAGTTGGCTAGTCCAGAAGCAAACGGCTTTTGGTAAAGACTAATCAAATCCGTTGACAGCTGGTGGTTTGCTCAAAATCACATGGTTATCAAGTGGACCACAGTTCTTACTCGAACTGATACACTTGGCTACTCCAGAAGTGATGGCTTTTGGTAAAGAGTTTCAAATCCATTAAATTTTCTCAAAAGATTGCTAGGGACTAGCAATGGTTTAGTGTTGGGGATTGATGAGTGTGTAAATACTCATCATTTTTATCGTATCTGAACTGCCAAAACATCCAAAAACACTCAAAAACGCATCAAAATACAGAAATTATCCCAAAAGTGTGTTTTATATGTTTTAGATGCAAAATATTTAAAAACAAATGAAAAACGAACAAAGTTTGCATAATTAGCAGTTTTAGTCCCTCAAGTTTCAAACATTGACAAAACTAGTCCCTGAAGTTTTAAAACGAAAGAAAAGTCAACCCAAGGTTTTATAAAGTAAAAAATTATCAAATCGATCCTTGGGTGAAAACTTTGAGAAAATTACACAAATGGTCCCTGCAGTTTGAAAAATGACAAAATTGGTCCTCGGGGTTTCAAAATTTGGAAAATTGAAATTTTGGTCTTTGGTTATTATTATATGGCAAGTTTAGTCCTTGGTTACCACTTTGGAAAATTGTCACTTCAGGTCCTCCAAATTGAGCAAATTACAAAATGGTCCTTGTGAAGTTATTTCTACAAACCAAACGGACCCCTATTAATACTACTCCCTAAAATCCAATCCAATAAAACCCCCTAGCCCATTCCTCTTTTGCTTGGCCCAAATCATAACACAACCCACCCCCCATCCGTTTTTAATACCACCCCAACTTTGACCTTCTTTGACCACCCCCTTCCACATCACCTCCCCACTTCCCTGCTAACAGCCAAACCCACACCATCATCACACCTAGCCTGCTTCCCCCTCCTGCACACTCAACCCTCCCCCTTGCCTACTCAAACAAACACAAGACTCCAAACCCACCCTTCTGGCATCAATATATCAAAGAAACAGACAAAGATAGTTTGGGCGCCAAATGTTTGAATGGCCAAGATTGAAGTTGAATGATCCTATGGTCCAAGTAGCAGCTGGGAAAAGTCCAAATGTACCTCCCAAACCCTAATTTGAAGACATAAAAGGAAGAGAGAAGTTGTGGAGCAGAGGATTAGATTTTTTAGCTTATTTTCTTAATTATGTCGATTTAAATTGTAATGTGTATTTTCCAGTGTAACTTTCATCTTAAGTTGAATTCTCAGTTGTATTTTTAAAAGTTACTCAGTATCAATTTCAAGTCTCTTAGTTTAAAATTGAAGTTTGCAATTTCTGATTTTCTTTAAGTAAATCTCTCATGTTGATTCAAAATATGTTAAAATGTTATTTCAAGTTTATTTAAGTTTACTTAGGTAAGTTACAAGCTTTTCTAAGCTCAGAAATTACTTAAGCAGAGTTTAGTCAGAAACCCAAATAAATATTTAGAAAATAAAAAAAAAATCAAAAAAGAAGAAGAAGAAGATGGTGCAGAGCTGATTCATATATTGGACTGGGTATATTAGAGCTCTGTGGAGAGCATTAGGTTGGTCCTTTGGTTCTGGTTCATCTTTGATTCTGGCTTGGGACCTTTTGTAAGACATTTTCCAACTTTCTTTTGGCATATCATTGTTCTTGTGTTTATGTATGAATCATATATATTTTTATGTTCATTAAGGGTATTGGTAATGAATTGACCCTATTGAGTTGCTTGTTGCTGTTTAGAATCATGGTTGGTACCTAAAGTAGTTAACTGTCACAAAGCTAATTTTCCTAACCATAAGTATAAATCTGTGCATTGTCTGTGTTTCTAAGCTCATTTATGTCTCACAGCTAATAAGAAATTTGGT
Organism: Artemisia argyi; assembly: GCA_030686995.1. NCBI lineage: Eukaryota > Viridiplantae > Streptophyta > Magnoliopsida > Asterales > Asteraceae > Artemisia > Artemisia argyi. The sequence continues at coordinate 122,740,494 of CM060708.1, read as the reverse complement.
TTAAAGATTGCTTCATAAATCTGTGTTGGTTCCCATTTAAAAAGTTCATGACAGACAATGCAAGGGAGTGTTTGGTACTAGACAGTCCACTGAGCTTTTGGCTTTGTTCTTGAGTTCTTTCTGTATTAACAACTCTCATTAGGTTGGTAAAGGTTAAATCCAGCTTTAAAACCAGTCCCTCACCATCAAAAGTCAAAAAGACCTTCAATCTCAATTTTGTGACTAACTGTGTAAGGATTGGGTATGCTCATCATAACCTTTGTTGTATAAGTAGTCTAGCAAACTTATTTCAGTTCCATAGTAGCCTAATACAACTTATTAGTCATAAAAGTCCATTAGAAAGTCATAAAAGTCAAAGTAGCTTGCAAAAGTTTCAGTCAAAAGTGCATTTCAGTCAGAATCCTAATTTTTGGGTGAATTATCCTGATTTTTGTGAACAGATTTAGGACTTGAAATTTGTTGGAGTTAAAATATACCAGCTAAACTTCATAATCATAGTGTTTGGTGAATTTTATGATTTTTTTTCTATGGACCCTTTTACGCCTCAAAGAGACCTGCAGGGGGACTGATTCCCCTGTGCACAATCCTTCACCACCACATCACCACCTTTGGTGGTTCATTGTGGCCACCATTGTGGGCCCCAGAGCTTGTTTTTGCTTCCAAAATGTTCACAACCTAGCAGGCTAGCTGTTTCAACCAAGCTTGAGCTCTTAACCATTGTGGACCCCACTTGGTTTTGGTTTGAAAGTGTGTCCCCAAATCTGTCTCAACCTAGAAATTTTGTGCTTATTATTGTGCTTATTGCTTAATCAGTGGGTACATTTAGTTGTTTCTTGTTCATAATTGTCCACATGACTTAAGTAAACCAGTTTTCACCATTGTGGACCCCACACAGGCTTATTTGAGCTTATTTCCTTGTTGATCAAAGAAAGTCAAACTGTTTGGCTTATTTAAGAGCACAGGGCTTATGTTTGAGCTTAAGCAAAAGTCCCTTCACAAAAGTCTCTTGTTTTAAGTAGTTAAAGAGTTTTGTAAAAGAAAATTAAGAAAAAGACAAAAATTTAGAAAGTGATAGCTTCTATTTAAGCCCTTTGGCTTATTTTTTTGCTTATTCATAAGCAATTCTCATTTTTAAATTTTTCTTAGGCTTCTTATTACTTAAAATAATTTTAGGAATTTTTTCAGATTTTTCTTTTGTCATTTAGTATTTTTTATAATTTAGTTTAATTTAAATTAATTAAATAATTAGTTTTAATTAATTTTAAATAATTAAAAAGTAGAAAAATTAGGTTTTCTGTTTTAAAATTAGTTTTATAATATTTTAGATTTTTCTAAATTTAATTTTCATTTTTCTAGGTAATTTTCATAATTAATTAATAATTAGTGTAATTTAGTTAATTAAAAAGTAATTATTAAATAGTAATTAATTAAATAGTGTTAAAAATAATTTTAATTTTCTAAAAATTTTCTTAAGTCATTAGGATTGTAAAAATATCATTTTCACGTTCGTAGGACTTTATTTGCTCACGTTTCACTTTTATTTTTGCGCGTTCGCGTTTATTTTAAATTCAAACGCGCGTTTTTAGGTTAACTTACATTTCTAGGTAATCTGATCATCAGTAATTGTTCCAATAGTGTTTTTAAGTTATTTTCAATCATAATCTCGTAGTTTAATCACTCAAATCAAATTCCTGATCCTTCTGTTAAATCACCCGATCACTTTAAACATTTTAAATACAATTGCTTACCTCGCTGGGACATAACGACCCGGGAATATCCTATACTCCTTGGTTAGTTGGTTTTAGACGTTTGACTTGGTTGACCAATCACATTGGAAAACTTAGTTGACCGTTCAGGTCCAATCATTGACGTTGTCGAAGTGGTTGAATGAAAGCCCTTGTTGAATGACAAACTTCGTAAAATCTAGTCGAAGCGCATCCGCATCATATATAAAAACATGACCATCCGCACCAATAGTACCTTGCAACATATCATTTCGAACCGCCTTACAACTACCCATATGATTCCTAAGTTAAGTATTAGACCCGGGGTTATAAAAATTCCCACATTTCTTGCAACGTGCCCTTTCGATAGTATCTTTCATAACACACAAATCGTAATTAGACCACACATCACCTTTTCGGGTAGTTGGTCTAATTTTAAAAACATCATCATTTGTGTAATGTTTTCTGGCGTTGCTAGTAGAAACGGAGAGAGTAGTAGAAGCTTGTTGTGATTGTGAGTTTTCCATTATAGCGAATTAGCGAGATTAGAGCATTTTTGAGAGATTAGAGAAAGAAATGAGATTGTTTTTTATGTGTTTTCAACCCCAACTCATTACATCTATTTATAGTTGCTTAAAAGTATCAAAAATCATCAACAAAAAACAAAAAAAGAAAACGGCTATTTTGCTTACTAGCCGTTTGGCTTGGTAAATCACAAAAAAAGGGAAAAAACTGGTCAAAACCGGGTAACGGTCATTTTTTTTTAAACGGGCAACGTGTATATATAAAAATAAATAAATAAATAAAACCGGTTTAAACCGGTTATTTTTAAAAATTGGATAAAACCGGTTATAGAACCGGTAAAAAACCGGTATGTGGAAAAAACCCAAAACCGGTATAACCGGTTCGGTTTCAAAAAACCGGTTTTGTAAAAAACCGGTTGCAGTTTTTTTTCGGTTAAAAAAAACCTGGTTTAAAACTTGCATCTCTAATAATGGTTATAATCTTTTGGATGGTTTTTGCTTTATACCATGTTTGTCTTGTGATATATATACTAACATGTCATGTGTTTGAGGATTTTTTTTTCTTTTAATCATGTTTGTCTTATGGTATACTCACATGCTATGTTTTTGAAGTAACATGCCAATTATACTAACGTGCTATGTGTTTGAACTTTGAAGTAACAAGAAGTTGGTGAAAGAGTACAATTAAAGTAAATGTGAACATATATAACTCCCTCTGTCTCATTAATTCATATGTACATGTTTTTTATTTTGGTTTGTCCTTAAATTACTCGTCTAATTGCAATAGGAAAATAAGTCGAACCATCTTTATTCTTGATTACATAACTAAAAGACACTTGTAAAAACGCATAAAATAAATACAAACAATACAAACACACCCTTTCTTTTACGAAAACAAACAAACAACGCATCATCACTTTGAGCCATGGTGGTGGCTTGGGCTATGAGGCAACATGAATAGCGCCTAGGGTGGTGTGGTGGTGTGCACCATAGGGCAACTGCAAACCTTATAGTGTCACACTTTATACTCAAACTACAACACACATTAGATTTAAGGTTGGTGATGGCTCCTCCATTCTTTTTTGGAAAGACACCTGGTTAGGCGACACGCCCCTCTACATTAGATATAACACATTGTATCATCTGGATAATAATAAAGATTGTTTGATTCAACAACGCATTGCTAATGGTTCTTGGGCTTGGGATTTGAGTAGACCGGTTAACGCGGGTAGAACAAAAGCTGAGTTCGATGCTCTTATTTTTGATATAGTTAGTATAGAGCCTGATGATCTTGGTGTTTCTGATACTGGCATTTGGAGTCTTTCCAATGAAGACTCTTTTTCGGTGAATGCGGTTAGGAAGCACATAGACGAGCTCACTCTTCCTACCATATCCCCTAGCACTCGGTGGTGTAAGGCTATTCCTAGAAAGGTGAATATCTTTATGTGGCGGCTGTTTTTAAAAAGGCTTCCAATTAGGTTAAACTTATCTTCTAGAGGTTTAGAAGTTGACTCAGTTACATGCCCGGTCTCAAACGTTTCTGTGGAATCAGATTTTTTTCTACTCTTTGGCGTCTTGTGCATACCTGGAATGGTTCTACTTTCCCATCCTTTTCCTCTTTTGGTGAATGGGATCTTGGTTTCAGTTATGGCACACATCTAAGGAAAAGAAGGATCGCGCTTACGTCATTTTTGCAGCTACTTGTTGGACCATTTGGCATTATAGAAATAGTATCACATTTAACTCTCATTCTATGAGGAAATGTGATATTTTTAATTATATATGTCTTTTTTCCTTTTCTTGGATTAAATTTAGAGGTAAGCTTTGTATTACTTGGAACGATTGGTTGCAAACGAAGACTTTTCAATTTTCTAGCACCTTTGCTAGTACTTTTTTCGTTTTTAATATTTCACCATTTAAAAATATAAAATAAATAATATTTAAATAAATACAACATACAAGTACATGCACACAAAAACAATTCAGGCTAACAACTTTGAGAACAACACCAAATTTGATACGGTAACTTCACTGTTGTTGGGGAAAACCTTGAATAAAAGGTTGTTTTGGTGTGTGCTCTTTACATTACTTTCAATGTGCGGACTCACCTAATTAGGTGATTAGGTTACTTGTTTTTTGTTATCGTGAAACTTAAAACCTTGTTTTTGACATATAAACGTAAGTTATGATATATGTGTCTAAACATAGACTTAGGAATTAACATGACTTTTTCATTTTTGACATTTGTTACAAATAACTTTTATCTCATCACAAAACATTTAAGTTAGCAACTTCTCTCGCAGGTACAGAAATCATTTTTGAAAAGTAACTTTTTTTCTTCAACGAAACGCAATTTGTATTATTCAATGATTTTATAAAATACAAATACCATGATAAAGACGACTTTAATTGTTGGTTATTTATTTATTTTGGGTTGTTCATATAATATGTCTATATTTCACTTTTTTCACCTGAAGGTAAAGTTTTGCTACTTTCAGGTTCACCTTAAGGTAGGGCTGAAGATCGGGCCGATCCCGACTCATCTTGAAATTGACAAGCTAGAAAATCCTAACCGAATCCCGACCCGAGTCTAGTTCGGGTAATCCTGACTCCCGACCCGAGTCCCGAAACGAAACTGGTTTGTATGGTTTTCTTTGTGTTTTCTCGGGTAATCCCAACTCCCGACCCGACCCGAGTCCCGACAAGCTGGAAAACCCAAACCAAGTTCCGACCAGAGTATAGCTCGGTTTGTGTCGATTAGTGTCGGTCGGAGTCGGGCGTCGGTCGGTTTTCGGTCTTCGGTCGGGATTGCTCAACCCTACCTTAAGATAAAGTTATAATATGTCTATATTTCACTTTTTTCATACTTCGCTCAGACAAGAACAAGTATTGTTGTTTATAAGCAGGTATTTTGTGTAAGTGTGTATTATATCACTTCGTTGGAGAGTTGTTATCTATAAATTGTCTAAACTATATTTTGTTTTGTTCTTTTTTTTTTGAGTTGTGATTGTATTTATTTTTATTACATTGAATTTGGTTGTGGTTATATGTAATTTTATTCATTTTTGGAAGAATATATATGCAATTTTCTCTCATAAGAAATACTTAAGTATTAAAAAATTAGTATACTCAGTTGGAGTTCATATTTTTCTTAGAAGTGAGGTGTTTGGTGAAGGATAGAAATCATTTAATGTTACTTAGAGTTGAAACTTATATTGTAAAAAGACATAAAAAGACATCAAATTAAATTCACATATATTTTATCCATTATATTTTCAAGAGTATTTTAGTAATTTGATTAAGTATAAGCTCAACTCATTTTTAAAAGCTCGGTTGAATTAACTTGAGGTTATTAAGAGTGCTTGGTACCGATATAAGTGTGTTATACACCCACCACGTTAGTTTTTCTTCTATAACTTTCTGTAGCGCACAAAAAAAAAAAAAAAAAAAAAAAAAATCTCATAACATTCCTTTAGCACACAACTAAAAAACGCACTTACTTTACTTTTACATTAAAAAAAGAAAAGAAAAGAAAATGCCGATTACACTTGTTATGGCCAATGGCCATGGGGTCTCGCCTATGACACATGATGCGATGTCGATGACGCCGTTATAGGGACCAAATTTTCCTTACAACTTGAGTGCACAACGTTACACACCTAGCTCTAGAAAAGATTTTTTAAACACATGTTATTAGCAAAAGTTATTAAATAAATCAACTTATCTTAAAAGCTGGAATCTCGAAAAAGAATAAAAATAATAATAATAATAATAATAATAATAATAATGAAATGAGGTTGTAAAGAAAAAGAAAAGAACAAAGGGAGTGATATGCCAATATGAAGAGTATAAAGGATCTAAAAAGAAACAAAACCAATCTGATATATGATAAAATTTGCAGAAAGAGAGCCGGCGACACTTCCGACTAAAACTTTATAAAATCTCCACCAGCGTCACTTATGTTTCCGGTGAAATATAATTTATAAATTGTGATGTGTGCTGCTAGGTCTTCACTGTAAGTATATATATATATATATATATATATATATATATATATATATATATATATATATATCTTATCTTCCAGATTCATTTCATCTACACATTTTTATCATTTCATTTATATGTAATTTTTATGATATCAATTAATTAAAATAAAATGTGATTGTTTTTGCAGTAGCAAGTTATTCCCGCGGAAATCATACGCTACTGGATTCGTACTCTTCTTTTCATTTTCTGCATTTATTCTTCAATCTTTGTATGAAATGTGAATTAGAGTAGTTTGTTTGACCTTAAAAAGTCACACTATAGGGGTGTTTGTTTTGCCTTATATAACCGGGCTTATGAGCTTATTTGTGTTTCGGCTTCGGCTTATTTTGATTCTTGTGGGCTTTATTATGACATGATAAACTTATATAAGCCCACATAAGTCTCAAAATAAACCGGAAAATTGGGGCCTATGAAATATAAGCCGAAATCAAATAAGCTCATAAGCCCACATATAAGCTTAAACAAACACCCCCTTATATAAGCTTATCTTGACATGGCAAGCTTATATAAGCCGAAAAGTTTCAAAATAAGACACAAAAAGTGAGCTTAAGCCCAAAACCAAATAATCCATAAGCCCGCTATATAAGCCGAAATACTAGTTGTTGAAATGCACACATATAATACTGGTTATTTAATGGTAAGTGAATTTGTTGTGTTTCTTTCAATAATCGCAAAATGAAAAAAAGAAAAAGAAAGTTTTCAGCTTTCAAATGTTAATTGAATTTAAGTTTTTTTCCGACGAAATGAGTTTGCTGCATTTAACTTACCTGAATAGTTTATGGTTATGAAATTTGGAGCATAGTTTAATTTGTATGGGTTGTGCGAATGAAATTGATTGTTGGTTTTATATGAAAATAACAAAAAAAAAAAAAAAAAAAAAAATCATTATTTAGCCATGTTTGGGAAGCTGATGAAGCTAGTAAAGTTAAAAGAGGTATGAAAGTTTAAGACTTTTATTGACTTACGAATGGTGCTATTGTTGTGTAGGAAAGAAACAAGAGTGGTTCTTCGAGAAAAGGAGTACCCAGAGAATGGAGAAGTCCTACAACTCTTTATGGTATTTTAATTGTTATTACGTCCAATCTTCACTGTGTTATTGGTCAGTGATCATTATAACACATTATATATCACTTTTTGAAAAAAAAAAAAGGAAAAACGGGACTTATTGATTTTCGAATTGTCGTTCAGTACCTGACACGCTGTTTTGGTTTAGGTTATCCGGTGGATCCAGTTACAGGCTCAGTGCAGAAGCAAATTGTGAATGCACTTCACTTGGGCCAAAGAGAAAGGGCTTCCACCCTACTTTCTCATGTTGGCTACAACAAACATATGTTGAACGCTAACCATTTCATTCATATTCTTGAATATTGTGCATTGACGCCTGATCCGCTGGTAAGCCTCATAATGAAGTTATTCTATTGCGTAGTTGTAAATATTAGTATACCCGGGCATGTTTTGTTCATTATTTAGTATTTTCTGTACGTTTGCATACAGATGATAAATAGTACGTTGCATAAATCAAACCACTTGTGAAAGTTTGTGGTTGTTACATGCCACTAACCCTTTTCTTTATTGTATATCAAATAGCCAGCAATTTGGATGTATGATAAATTACTAAATAGACGGCAACTTTGAATCTGTTTGCTATTACCATGCTTGCCAATCACTCTTGAGGTAAGCTTATATGAAACGAATTTATTATTTTGCGCAGTTTGGCATGGAGATTTGGAAAATTATGGAGGAAAAAGGAGTTGACATGAACAATAAATGCCACCTCCTTCTGATCCAGGCTCTCTGCAATGGAGGCTACATAGAGGAGGTATAAACAAGCATTCGTATATCATTATGCTTGTATTACTTGCTGATTATAATCTTACTTATTGCTGTTTAGTTGGACGTTTAATATTTAGATAGACATAATTTAGGTTTTGAATATTTTCTTGAAAAGAAATTGTTGACTTATGCATGTGAAAAGCACAGTTGCTACTTGTTCTGCAAATTTGAGTTTAGGTTTTGCCATCGTTAGTAACATTTATGGAAAGTTGAATAAAAAAGTAACCAATTTAATCACCAGGGGTGGCCGAATTGGTAAAAGGGCTTGTGACCATCATCAGCAAAGTGTGGGAGGTCACAAGTTCAAAGCCTGCTTGCTGCAAACAAACCTGAAGTGACCACGCAAACCTCCCAAAAATGGAGGGCTTTAACCAACCAACTTTGGTCCAATTTCTATCTTGAGTAACCTTTCATTATTTTCACCCATCTAAAACGTAACCAACTTTCAAAATTTCTGATTAAAAAAAGTCAAAACTCTTAAAAGTTTTAAATCAAGATAATCTGGTTACCCGGTTATAAAAGATGATGTGCACCTACATGTTGGTAATGTTGACCATGTTGACTCTTTTCCTAACGTGTCACTGATTCGGCGCCTAAAAACAGTTACTGTACCATAGAGAATTCCCCTTTTGTTCCAAAAATATTTAATGTTTACCCTAAATGATTTTTAAGAGTGCAAATAAAGTGAGTTACCCAAACAGAAAGCATACCAAAGGTGGTTACAGTTTTAAGCAATTTTTCCTATATCTTACAAAAACCGGTCAATAATTAGAGAAGGGGTGGTATTAATTTGTAAATTTTGGCTCTTTGTGTAGGCATTCAACTTGATGAATAGTTGTGGGGAAACTCCAAATCTTTATCCTACTCTGCGCAAATATAACACCCTTCTAGGAGCTTCTGCTGATAAACAAAGTGTAGCGCATGCCAGTAAATGTTTAGACCTAATGGAACATGACATGCTGGGAAAGGATGAAATAACATATATCGAGCTTCTGAAGGTATGTAAAGCTAAACCAATTAGATTTCTGAATTCCTTTTTGGGGCCGTTGTGTCCGTAACTTTGAACATGTTGAATTTTTTTCTAAATAAAAATGATTTTAAATTTTTAGTCAAACGTATTAACATACAACAGAAAGCTATATGTAAAGTAACAAACCCTAAGCATATATAGATGTCTAAAATTATCCCGCGAGTGTATTCTAAATTTATTTTTTCAGCTTGCAGTTTTGCAGAATAATCTCTCAGCAGCCCATACCATTTGGAAGGAGTATGCCAAATATTATAGTTTCAACCTTATTTCTTTAAAGAATTTCATCTGGTCCTTTACAAAATTAGGGGATTTAGGAGCTGCATGTGAAGCTTTACGACATTTGGTGGCTTTAGTTTTACACGGAGGATTCACTATCAAGAAAAGTGCTGAAGACAAAATGGTCATTCCAAGATTAGACGTACCCATACCTTTTTACAATAATTTCCAATGGAGCAGAAGTAACAAGGTTGATATAACTTTGGTTCCTACCGTATATGAAAATGACAACAAAGTGGATACTTGCGAAAATAATACGGATGGTCAAAAAGTTGTCGGGTTTGACTTGAATGAAGTCAAAAGTGTTGAAATGATGCCAGGAAATGCAAAAACTAATGCTATTACGAGAATCTTGAGGTTGTCCTTTACTTATGTTATTCGTGCTTGTGTACGACCTAAAAATTCTGAGCTGGCAGAGCATTTGTTTTATCAGGTAGTATATCATTTCACATGGACTGTCCATCTATATGAATGCTTGTTAGAAAATTGCATATAGGTAGAGAACTAGAACTATACTTCTACATGTTCAGGGGTGTTTTAATTCGCGTCTTGGAACTAAATATTCTGAGTATTTAGTGGTCAGATAATAAGTTTTGGATAATCATTTATATAATGGCTGCAACAAATATACTAACTGATGTTTATACAAAATTATCCATCTACCCTTATTTAAACCTAAAATAAAACTCTATTTATTACATCTCCAGACTGTCGATTGTTTTTCACAAAAATGTCACTTTGGACATCCTTTCTAAAGCTCATTCGGACACCCTTATTCTGCAGTTACAGCTAACTAATGTTTCTGATTTCAGTATAACCATTTTCAAAACCCGCATTCGAACACCTCTTTATTATCTCTGAACAACCATCTTCAGTTGCATTTTATTGTGAAAGCTGTCAACATGTCGTCTAGTTTCTGATTATATGCTGTTATATTTGGTTTAGATGCAAAATCTTGGTGTCAAACCATCACGCAGTGCATATGATGGTCTTATTAGGGTGCTTATTAAAGAGAGAGGTTTCCATGATGGCTTGGAAGTGGTATCAAATTCTCCTATCCTTATTATTTTGGTGGCATTTTTGACCATTTACTTATGAGTTGTTGGATATGGGATATTATATATCTCTAACATGTCAAACGGGTAAATAAAAGGGAACATGTCAAATGGGAATCTAAGTGCATAAAACCTCCTAAATCATTTTATTCAAAAACATTAGATTATCATTTAGATAAGATTTTTAGTAATGATTTTTGACGCACTCATTATTTATAAAAAGTGAGGAACAAAAAGTTTTTGGGTTAAGCCAATCGTTATCCAGCTCACCCATTTGCCACCTCTGCTTACTGTCACTTGATTTTGTCTCAGATTAACCTCTTCCTCCTTTGGGGTTGATACAAATGTTTCTCATTTTTGTTATTTGCTATTGCCTGCAGCTGGAGTTGATGCAACAGAAGAATTTGAAGCCACATGATTCAACTTTCGCAGCTATATCAGCAGGTTGCAGTAATAGCCTGGAGTTGGATTTGGCGGAGGCATTCTTGGATCAAATGGCCAAATGTCCGAATGCTCGTCCTTATAATAAGCTGCTTGAAGCATGTGACTTGCTGGTTAGTTAGCAAATTTTCACATAAGTCAATATTTCAAAATTTGACTCTGTTGCTTGCATTTATTATAAATCACACTCAACTTTTGGCTGCCTGATTTATGAATGAGAGAACATAAGGTGCCGTTTAGTTGTAGAAAATTTTTCCTCTTTTTCCGTTTCTAAATTCCTTGAGAAGGGAATGATTTTTCTTCTCTAGAGAAGAGTTGAGAATTTTGAAAACCCGTTTAGTTGGAGCTATATTTTCCTTTTTTAAAAATGATAAGATTGCCTCAAATTGCGACGGCGGCGACGACGGCAAATTTCCTGAAGAAATGGGATATTTTTCACCAACTAAACGCACCCTAAATCTCTGAGATGTCAGCTTCAATCCATATACTTATGAAGGGTTTTATTTGTGTTATGTTTATATCTAACATGTCAATCAGGTTTAGCAAATAATTAGGTAAAAAGGAAACGTGCCAAACTGGTCAAAAGTCTTCCACAAGTGTGTTTATAATGCGTTAAGCCTCCCAAATCAGTTATTTCAAATATCAAATTATTTTTCCAACAACATAGTATTTACTCGTATATTACGCACTAGTTGTTTTTTTAATTATTTTCACAAAAAGCGTTTCGAGTCAACCCAAATCGTTGAATTTCTTGCAACTTCAATTTGTACTAATGACATTTCAAAGGCATTAAAAATTGATATACTTCACAAAATATTTTGAATGCATACATGGAGTCCTATATAGGGGATACTAATATTGTCAGGTTCCAACAAAAACAAACAATATGCCTAAAATAGTGAGGTTTACATCCAAAATGTCATTAACATTTTTAAAGGTTTATAGATGTTTTGTCAAGCCACATCATCAACACGAATTTTGTCTTATAAATCTATTTCACTATTCATAGAGTCATAGACCTCCACATCATTAATCAAAGCTCTCAGATTCATCGATTTTTTTTTTTTTTTTTTTTTTTTTTTTTTTTTTTTTTTTTTTTTTGCTGAAAGAATTCAAAGAAAGATACGAGTCTCTTCAAGATCTTAGACCTTTCAAGCAACATAAGCATAAGACACATACCCACTATAGTTGATAAAAAGTGGATCTGTTCAATCTTTTTTGAACCTTGCATTGGAGATGCTCTAACATAAGACTCCCATAGTGAAAATCACCGACCTCATGTGATCTACTCTTTAAAAGATTGTAAACAATGATTTAAAAGTTTTAAGTTAGTTTTGCGGAATACGAATTTGGAGCCCCAGTGATAATATTTGGGCCTGTTGAGATCTTCTCGTGGGCAGGTTGCAGGCCCTGTAAATCCACTTCGATAAAGGTTGTGGGCTCTCACTGTACCATATATGGTACAGCTGATTGTGCTATTTGTTCAAAGTATCGAAGTCAACTCATTTGTCATAATTGATGCATTAATATGTCTGATGTCTTCTCCTGACTTTATGTTTTTGTGATATTGTTGTTGGGTTTGATGTTCCTCTTCATGAATTTGAACAATGATATCTGTATCATGACGTGTCTGTTCGTGTAATCTTTAGGACCAACCTGAACGCGGGGTTCATGTATTTGGTAAAATGAAGCAGTTGAAAGTTGCTCCAAACATCAAAACATATGAGTTGCTATTTTCATTGTTTGGCAATGTGAATGCACCCTATGAAAATGGAAATCTTTTGTCACAAGCGGAGGCTGCTAAAAGGATAAATCTTATAGAGGATGATATGGTGAGAAACGGCATTCAACACAGTTATGTATCAATAAGGAACTTGGTAAGGGGCCCATTTTTTCACAATAATTTCTTCAACTTTTTCTTTTTCAGTACCTTTCTTGTGTGTTTGAATACGTGCTCTAAATTGATTACTATGACTTGAAGAATCAGAAACTTAGTTAATAATCGCTTTTCCTGCAACAAATCTTAGCAGCGTCTATTAGTCTTATATTAATAATCGGATTATCAAATGGCCTAGTGGTAAGGTCTTTGGTTTCCTCACAAGAGGTCAAGGGTTCAAACCTCGCTAGGTGTGTACCTTTCGGGGTGGCTAGGGAAGGGTCGGAAACGGTCCCAGGAACCCAGTGAGGCCGCGTAATCTGAGTTAAAAAGGCTCGCCCTCCTCGTTTATTGAAGTGCATATGGGATATCGGCAATTTTAAATTTTTTAAAGAGAAGCTAAACAATAGATCTGAAGGTTCTGATAGCCGATAAACTCAATTTGTGGTTATTTATAGAATAAAGCAAAATATGCCCCTTTAATGGAAATCACATCATGTCATTATATCCATGGTCTTACAAATTTTGTTGACTATTTGTCAAATGCTTAAAGTAACCTTCAGTAATGGAAAAATAACTAAACCATGTGAATCCAAATCGATAACATCAGTTTTTGTAATGACGAGCCCTTGTTAGCTTTAGTACCAATCAATAAATGTCTGTAAGTTTTTAAGTTTTAGAGCTCTAATTTTTATTTTCTTTTTTGAGGAGTTATAGCTGAAGGCACTTGGATCGGAGGGGATGATAAGTGGGCTCTTACACTACTTGCGTGTGGCAGAAAACCAATTCACTCCAGGAACTCCAATCTACAACATAGTGTTACATTCACTTATCGAGGCTAATGAGGTAAGTACCTGTTATATACATCCTATACAGGTGGCATAGGTCGACCTGCATCACTTTTTGTCCAAAATTTATAAGTTTCTTAAAAACTATCCTGTCATAAATGATTACAAAAAGGTTTAATAGTTTAATTATTTATTTATTTATTTTATATTGAAAGGCAAAATAATCATACCATTGTCAAGATTGGAACTCTTGATGTGTAGATTATAAAATACATCCCAAGGAGAAGTTGAATCTGTTTGTGAAGAGCTAATTCTATTGACTTTACCCGTTTGTCTCATTAGAGATAAAACATTGCCTAAACCGGCACATTTAAAAGTTAATGGATCGAAATTGCCACCTCTAATTATCCTGTTATATATTTTTAGTAGTATTAGTATTTATGTATTTAGCAACTTCTTGTTTTGCAATCCAGGGTCACAAGGCGATTAATGTTTTCAAAACATTGATGTCACATGGCTATCGTCCGAATGATGTGACTTGTACTATCATGATTGACTGTTGCAGCATTAATGGGTCATTCAAATCTGCTCAGGGTTTGATTGCCATGATGATTTGTCAAGGCTATCCACCACAAACACAAACTTATACAGCTCTTATAAAGGTAATCCAGTTGGCCAAACTTAAATATTTACTCTTTTTGTCAACTACAGTGTTTATAAGGATACACGTGTGTGATGTGTGAATACGAGGCATTAGATACTTTATAATATGTGCACTGGTGTGTGTGTGTGTGTGTGCGCCCATTACATACTAATCACTCATCTTGAGCTCAAACTTTCGTAATTTGGATAAAATAAAATACATTTTTTCTTTTTTGTTTGTCCTTTCATTACACCATACTAGGGCTGAGCATCGGTCCTGGACCGGACTGACCAAGACCGAGACCGAATTAGCCCAAAAGCCGAGACCGAGGACCAGACTGAATGTGGTCGGTCCGGTCCGGTCTCGGTTGGTTCGTCGGTCGGTCCAGTCCAACAAGGCAAAATAGTCTGTTTGTGGTCCGGACCGGACTGACCAAGACTGAGATCGAATTAGCCCAAAAGCCGAGACCGAGGACCGGACCGAATGTGGTCGGTCTGGTCCGTTCGGGGGTTTGCTCAGCCCTACACCATACAACAAGTGTTTAAAGGATCCTTTTTATCTTTCATACTTAATTTGTATAAGATTGGTCGCTCGCCACTATTTTGTTCACTTTTATAATGAACCAATTTCAGCTTGTGTTGGCATTGGAAGATTTTGATGAAGCGTTGAATCTTCTGAACCAAGCCTGCTCAGAAGGAATCCAACTTGATGCATTATTGTTCAACACAATTCTCAAAGAAGCATCATGGAAGGTATCGTCTTCTCTGATTTAATTTACACCCGGTGATCCCACTTTTGGAATGAACAATAACATAACTTTCATAACATTTTGCTTGATCACAACCACAGTTTCTGTGAATTCTGCCTCGTGAAAGTTATCGATCTTTGTCTTTGAGAATTTCAGAGTTAAAACTATCAGTCAGCATGTTGTATCTATTACCACATCAGTATGTCATTATTTTTGGTCTCAAGTGTTGCATCGTTTGAGAGCCTTAGTAAAAGTACATTAATTTTTACGGTTGGTCAAACATTGCATTGCCACTTTACGTGTTAATGTTGTAAACTGATGAATACAGGATAGAATAGACATAACCGAGTATGTCATGGATCGTATGCTCAAGAAGAGAGTCACACCTGATTCTGAAACATGTGGTTATGTTTTTTCTGCATATGTGGACCGTGGTTTCTACAACACCGCCATGGAGGCATTACAAGTGATGAGTATACATATGTTATCTGAAGAAGACATCAGTGAAAAGAAAACAATGTTGGAGGAAGAATGCATTTATGCAGAAGATTCAGAAGCCGAATCGAGAATTTTGAACCTCTTTAAAGACTCCAAAGAGAATCTTGCTGTAGCCCTTTTGAACTTGAGATGGTGTGCCATGGTTGGGAACCCGATTTCATGGTCAACAAATGAGAGCCAGTGGGTCAAGAGGCTCTCGGCTACAAACAGTTAATACATAAATTCCTTTCAGAGTAACATATATTACCAATGTTTTCGGTGGTGACAAGTAATGTCGATCTCTTGGCTTGCGGAAAGCTTGTTCTAGCGCCTCAGATATCTAAGATGTTGCACCTCAAAGATTGTGCTGTTTTTTCGTCATCAAATGTGGCAAATATATTTTGTATTAAGAGACGATAATGTAATTTAATATCTGTTTAGTGTTAACATTGGTTTAGCTAGCACAATTAGCACAATAGTATAACCTTGTTCTATTCATGTAAACAGTATACATAATGTGATATTATTGGTTGTCTAACAATACCAATGGAATTTTGATGTAACCGTTGCGTTAATTAATTTACTACGTACTTGGTTGTGTAATGTTACCCGCCTGAAGCTTGTAGCAAACTTTTGTTAGACAACTACTAGTCTTGTTAGAGACAATGTTTGTTACAAAACATGCAGAACCAAGCTCTTTAGAAAACATGTGTTATTATATTGGTATTTTTTATTTTATTATTATTATTTTTTTTTGGTTAACCATGTTTTCTGACCTTTTGGCTTTCCATCGCCAAACAGAGGTAAAACCCTACCTTTTCAGGTGGTTGGCGTAGCTGCTTCAAGATTATTTGCACGAATTGAACTTGAGAATACTTGCAATTAGTGAGTAGTGACGATGATTTGGACATCGCTTTTGTCTTGATATCTATATGCTCCCGATCTATAACTTTACCACTCTTTAATTAATTCGATATCAACAGTTACATTGAGATGATAGGGACGGCTGGTCAAGAACACTTTTTTTCTTGTCGGCCGATGAAAGCCAGGGCATTATGGCGGTGCATTAGGAGTCTCTCAACGATGACCACTGATAAAGTGTCCATTCTTGCGGCAATGCTCAGAGTTACCCTCCAACAAGACCTAAATGTCCAAGTAGGATTTGTTAGTGTTCTTTATAGAGACTACTAACGATTGTTGTTGATGGCTTGACTCACCGAAGCCAGTTCTCTTCAATAACTTAAAAAGAGTTAACTACATTTTTTGTCCTTGTGGTTTGGTGCGGATTTCATGTTTGGTCCATTTTTTTCAAAAAGTTGCGATTTTAGTCCAAAATCAATAGTTTCATTCCACTTTTGGTCCAATTTTCTAACGAAGTTAGTTCAGTTAGTTAAGTCTAATTGTAAAGTGGCAACATTAGTCCTTTAACCTAATGGTCGTTTACAACGTTAGTCCTTTATACCAAATAAAGTTTGCAACGTTAGTCTTTTCAGTTAGTTAGTCCTTTATAACAAAATTCTAAAAAGGAAAATTCAAAAAAAAAAAAATGTTTTTTTTCGATTTTTTTTAAGAAAAGAAATTTCTAAAAAAAAAAATTCTAATAAAAATTTTCTTAAAAATTCCCAAAAAAATTCTAAAAAAAAAGTTTTTTTTGTCAAAAAACTTTTTTTCCTATAAAATAATTCGGAAAAGAAAATTTCTAATTTCTTTTTTTAAAATAAAATTCTAAAAAAATTCGAAAAGAAATTTTGAAAAAAATTAAAAAAAAAAATTCCAAAAAAAATAATTTGAGAATTTTCTTTTAGAAAAAAAAAATTCTAAAAAAAATTGTTCTAAAAAAAATTCTAAAATTTTTAAAAATGTATATACATTGTAAAAACTTATATACATTGCAAAAATGTGTGTAAAATGTATATACGTTTTTAAAAAAATACCAAAGATCACACACATTTTTACACACGTTTTATTTTTAATTAAAAAAATATAATTTTTTTTTAGAATTGCCATTTTCTAGAAATTTTTTTAGCATTGCCATTTTGGGATTTTTTGATTTTTTTTTTTAATTTTTTTGATTTTTTTTGAAATAATTTTTTTTTAGAATTTTTATTTCAATTTTTTTTTTTTGGAAAAGTTTTTTAGAATTTTATTTTAGAAAAAAAAATTCTTGAAATTTTTTTTTTCTAAAAATAATTTTTTTCGAATTATTTTTTTAGGAAAAAAAAATTTGACAAAAAAACTTTTTTTATAATTTTTTTTCAGATTTTTTACGAAAAATTTTATTAGAATTTTTTTTTCTTAAAAAAATTTTTCGAATTATTTATTTCGAATTAAAAAAAAAAAAAAAAAAAAAAAAAAAAAAAAAAAAAAAAAAAAAAAAAACATTTTTTTCTATTTTTTTTATAGATTTTTTTTAAAGAACTAAAGTTGCAAACGATCTTTGGTATAAAATACTAACGTTGCAAATGACCGTTAGGTTAAAAGACTTATGTTGCCACTTTACAATTTGACTTAACTAACTGAACTAACTTCGTTAGAAAATTGGACCAAAAGTGGAATGAAACTATCAATTTCGGACTAAAACCACAACTTTTTAAAAAAATAGACCAAAAATGAAATCTGCACCAAACCACAAGGACAAAAAATGTAGTTAACTCAGGATAAAATGAGCAGCTATAGGTCAAAAGAAAAGCTAAGAATGTAGAAGCACCTACAAGTTCTTAGTGTTTTGTTGTGGTACTGAGCTTACGGATTGATGTAAATTAATTTCAGGCCCTGAATGTTGAAGGTACATGCAGTAGAGGAAAGAGACATGTCATCATGAATATTTGCTAGAAGTTCATTAGTATGTGGTGATGCAAAAACTATTCATGAGAAGTTGTAATTAAGAGCGTTTACGTTTCACTCATAATAGTGATTATATCTTGTGTTCCCAAGTATAAAACAGAAAGAAGAGAGGAAAAAGAGAGAAAAGAAGAGGAGGAAATAAATTTTATTTTTTTATGTTGTGTTCCCGAGTTAGAAAGAAAAGAAGAGGGATGTAAGCAAAAAAAAAGGCTTTAAAATCACTTTCTCTCCAAATCATCCTAATTTGGGAAAAAGATTAGGAGAGAAATTTTGGCATAATTTCCTCTCCTCTTCTCTTATCTTCTCTCAAGCAAAAACTTGGGAATGCCGCAAATTTTTTTTTTTTTTTTTATATATATATTTTTTAATTTCCTCTCCACTTCTCTTCGTTTTGGTTTTATTTACATTTGACTTGTATTAGCGACTAACTCCTAGTTGGTTCTTTTTTTGACTCAACTATTCTTCATCCTCCTTGCCGATGCTATATCTGGTCTCAAATTCGTTTTGGTTTTATTTACATTTGACTTGTATTAGCGACTAACTCCTAGTTGGTTCTTTTTTTGACTCAACAATTCTTCATCCTCCTTGCCGATGCTATATCTGGTCTCAAATGTGACGTTATTAGTTGCTACTGACCATATCTTACTTGGCAGATTTTATAATCTTTAATCTTGTTATGTTTAGTCAAATTATCTTCAATGCAGCAACAAGAATAGCAGCAAAATAAACAGACTAAAAAATCTAACTCTCCTTCTGCAACCATAGACTAAATTTTCTTATGTTTCCACCTTTCTTGCTGGGTCAAAATGGGTAGGTTTTTTCAGCACACCTCAAAGTTGGTTAGATCGGCACATAAACACTTGTGCATCCCTCTCTTTACCATATAAACGATGAATATCTAATAATACATTTAAGAACTCTTTTTTGATCCCATCATGCATTAATATGTTGCAAACTGCAAAGTCAATAAAATGAGCGACAGAATGTACACATGAATGCTGCATACCCATAATAATGGTATTGCATACCCGCTCAACAAGCAAATTAATGCAAACATTTCTGCAATCGCCTATGGATAACTACAAACAGAACAAGAGGTGCATGACACACAATGCTAAATGAGTTAAACTTTTACAAGTCTCAACCTCAATGACTACAACCTACAGCAAAATAAGCTAATACCCGTCTCGACAAACAAGTCATTCCAAATGTGAATTTTTGAGTTTAAACATTTCTATCATCCCAATCACTTCTTTCTTGTGCTTACTCTTCATTTTAGCCATTTCCTCTTCATGCAATTACATCAACTTCTACCTTTCTTCCTATGTTTAGTCACTTGTTGCAGACTTCCTTTTCAACTTGCTCCTTCCTATGAGTCAATAAAGATTAACAATGCAGCTAAAAATAATAATAAAGATCAACAAATTCAGAGGGTGATAGTAAGAAAGGTGGAAACATATATTTGACATTTAAAAACTGACAAATTTATCTCTTATAAAGATTAACAAATTCATGAAGTGCCTTAATGAACAAAGCTCGTATATTTTCCCATTTCTTTTCATTAGCTTTCGGTTTCCATATATGTTATGTATCCACTGCACTCTAAGTGTGGATGACTATGCGATCACCATCAGCCAGTATCGTGCTACAACTATGCTCAAGTAGTGCACATTTCCTGTAATTGTTCCATGTCAGCACACATGATCCTTTGATTGAAAAGAAATTGAGAATACATGAGTTTGTATGTTTCAGTGGCTACTGTAAGTTGTTGAAAAAGTTCGTACCTAGACCCCAATAGACAGTCACACGAGTTCAGACTTCGATCATGCATAAATTGAAGTTCAAACAAAATTTTAAGGCCATCTCCGTTAATTTTTGGAATCAATTAAATAGACTTTATTCACTTTTTAATTCATTGTGCTGATGCATAGGCCATTTATCACCTCACAGCGGCAGAATTTGGTCCCAAGTTGCTAGGAAATTTTGAAAATGGGATGGTGCAATTATTAGAATATCTTCTTATGCAATTATTATAACTTTATTTTATATATCTTTAGATGCCACTTAATTTCATTATTTCTGAAGATAAAATATTAACCATGACAATATATAATAAAAGCTCTTAGATGCATGTGATTATTTTTTTAGCAAGTGTGATAGGAATTGTTAAACTTTTTGAAAGTGGTATGTTTTCTACATTCCTCTTCATGCTAGTGGTTTTTTAAGGCAATATATATTATATAGATAAACTAGCAAGATGCTAAACTTACAACGACACAAACATAACAAATCAAACAAGTTACACCAATCAACCGGCTCGATGACCAACACCACACAACCACGACTGACTAACCAAACAAATGTGAAAACTCCCTTATGTTATTATTAAATCATATATTTTTTTCAAAATACCACACTTTTTTTGGAGATTTTATATCAACAACTCGGAAAAAATATAACTTGTGCTAAACAGATGATAGAAAGCATGCAATTGATAAAATTCCAAGACAACAAAAGCTCCCAAAGTAAGACACTCTTATTAAGAGAAGGTAAAAATAACAATAATTTGCAAGTAAATGACGAAGAACATACATACCAATGTTCAAAGTTGAAACTCTGGACGAGTGAGTGCCACGACATTACGATCATCAGTGTCAAACCAAACATACCTTAGAGAAGGTATACTAAACACACAACTGGTAACAACTTGCTCGCTAAAGGGACAACGTTTCAGTTCTAGCTTTCTTAATCTTGGGCAACCTTCTGATAACTTCACAAGTCCTGCTTTAGAAGTTCCTATACAGGTAAGAGACAAATACCTCAAATTAGCACCATACTTCCCGATATACTCCAAACCCACATCCGTCAATCCTCCTTGCCAAAGAGGCCAAAGAGTGATATCTAGCCTTTCGAGTTTTCTGCAACCCATTAGCAGAGCCTGAATCCCATTGTCTAGTGGCAGATCTGTTGTCCCGTCTTTCTTAACCAAGTCCATACAGAATTTACGGAGATTCTTCAAATGCGTTCCTAGACATTTGATAGCTTCATGGGAAATATCTTGGAGCCGAACCTTTAAACACTCCAATTTAGTACACCCTTTTGCCAGAGCAATCAGTCCCACTTGAGTCACACACTCCCCATTATGGGTAAGTTTGCGCAATTTCTTGCAAAACTTACCAATAACTTGCAATCCCTTGTCTCCGCATACATCCGCAGTAACTAGAACTTCCAAATTGGGACACCTCTCAAACAATAAACACTGGCAGTCTACATATACAAGTTTCAGTTTCGTTATTTGATTCAAAAAAGGGAGTACATTTGAATATTGAGTTCCTGCGAAATCCTTTATGCTTAATGAACGCGTATTTGGGGGTAACTGGAAATTAACAAGCTCACTCTCCTCATAATAATTATGTCCACCAAAATGCTCCAACCTAACAGCATATCTAAAGGCATCTCCTAGTTTACTTAGATAGCACGCTCCAATCTTCAACGATATTAATGAGTTACAACAGTTTTTTGCAAGAAGTGTAAGATTTTCGACATTAGATTTATCCGTATTCTTAAATTGGAACATTTCCAAAACTGTGCTATTCAATGCCAATTCATGTAACCAAATCCCATCTTTCACATCTTTTATATAATAAGAATCTCCTAAACACAAAGTTCTCAATTGGTTACAATACTTAGAGACATGCCTTAATCCATCCGTCGAAAACCCTTTACACTTACTAATCTTCAAACTCCTTAAATCCTTACCACGTGATCTCGCCAATGTCTCGAGATCTTCATCATGAACAACCAAACGACGGATATGAAAATCTTTCAAATGCCTAAACTCGAGACCTAGTTGTTCAATCCATGGGGTGATTCGGATATCATGATAATTTGTTTGATTAGGAACAGATGGGGGACCTTTAAGTGTTAACGACTCGATGAAAGGGAATCTTTTACTTAAAGAGGCACGGTTTGGGCAGTAAAGAGTGTGGACAGTTACGCGCTTACGCATAATGCCATCAATCTCATATAACTTACGAGAAACTAACGAAACAGAGTTTCGGTCCTCAACATCTTGTACATAAGGCATAACTAAGTCCAACACTTCCTCCCCCACGTTGGTTTTTTCAAGCTTAGGTTTGGTAGGTGCCATTAAGGTTTGGTTTGGTTTAAGGTTCCAAAATTCGACTATAAACTGAACTTGTAACTAAACAGCTTAGCTAACCACTTGTGATACCCTTTTTCATCCTATAACCATAAATAGCATAGCCTAATCACAACCCCATAAAAATACAACATTTAAGTCAATGGGACATTTTATCAAACAGTTGGTGTGCAAACACAAATATGACCCAAAACCAAGCTTTGTTCCAATTTCTTGAAACTAAACAAGATCAGATTATTGAAAATGACGGCTGTTCTTAAGGGGGTTTTGTTTTTTGTTTTTTGACAGATAATTGTGTAAGTGTTTTTGATGGTGTAATCAGTGTGTGTGAAATGAAATTAAAGTGTCTATGTATAATGTATAATGTTATGTTTTTATTTTTAAGTTTTAACTATAAATAAAACTAGAAACTAGAAATGCAGCAGTAATTAAGAGGCCAGATGTTGGGAAATAAAAAAGTTACTCCCTCATTCTTTAAACTATTGTTTATCGTCAAAATATATACAGTTTAAGAAAAATACATTTGTTACTGATTTAAATTTTACAAACCAATCAAATGACAATTTTACCTTTTAACAATGAACTAATGATTTCATTTAATTTTGTAAATTAAACAATCTCAACTTTTATATTTAATTGTGAACAATATTTTCGTGACAACCCAAAATGAAAATTTGGCAATAATATTGGAACGGAGGAAGTATTTTTTTTACGAGGCCACTAGTTTATTTCACTAGACAGGTAATAAGACATGCGGATACTCTTATTTAGAAGTTACTCAAAATTATACATGTTATACGTGAGTCAATTCGATAACCGTCTTTGTAGTTCAATATAATTGTTTTTAGCTTAGCTCATTGATCAAGTATTGTTTTTAACAAGGATTTCTATTAAACTAGCAAGAAGTTGATCCTCTAATGTTGAGTTCAACATGACTTGTTGTGTTCTCTCACATAAACATTAGTGGGTCTCTTATTCTTAATTTAAATAATATCATCTTATATGGTTCACATTCTCTTATGTGAGACAACATGACAAGTCATGTTGAAACTCAACATTATAGGATTTCCATCCCAAAAAGTTAGATAAAACAAGAAAAAGAACATACTACAAACAAGGGGAAAAAAAGATTAGACATGCTTCTTAAATCAATCAATCCAATTCAAAGTTGCTTTACCTATGGATATCCAAGTAAATAGTGAGAGCTTGATGTCATGGAAAAAGATACATTTTTGTGGTATCTTATGAAAGAATACCCATTTGGTTTTAAAGCATCATAGATGCCAAAAGGGTTGTATGCACCACTGCATAAAAAAAATGAACTTAGGATCATATGCAAATTAACCAATGACATATTTTTATTATTTTATGTTCTAGACATGATGTTTGTTTTGTTACATTCTATAACTAGGGACTAATCTTCGGGTAATATTGGTTACTAACCACTGTAGTAACCACAAACATCTAGTTTAACTAATGTCACACAACACTACTTAATCAAATTGTATCATACTATTATACATTTGTCAAAAAAAAACAATGAAACGGGTTACTGATATTAGAAATAGTCCCGTTTCTTTATAAATGTTTTATACTTCTACTTAAAAATAAGTATTTGCATGTTGTTTAAGAATAAGTATATATTAAATGTTTTATACTTGAAAATATAATGATTTAATATGAAAATAACTTTTTGAAAATATAATGATTTAATATGAAAATAACTTTTCTGCTAGAAAGAAAAGTAAAAAACAAAAAGTGTCTAGTTATCAAAATCATGACAGACCAGAAATAAAAATGTTTAGGTGGAAAACTTTTTGTAAATTGTAGTTTAAGAGAAGAAAATGAAAAAAAAAATGCGGTTTCAAATGAAACGATTAAGTTTATTATAAATTAATCTATCAACGAATCAACTAAGCAAGTACTAGATAAATAGTTCGTTTTGAATCAGGTGCATTTACGAAAATTTGGTATTTTTAACGAAAGTCGGCACTACGAATCAAAATTTCATCATGGAACCCGCCTCTTGTTTTGTCACTAATTAAACTACTAATCTACTTAAAAATAAGCTAATAAGCAATCCCCACCAACCACTAAAATGAGTCCAAATACACAACCCCTCCTTTATCTTAAACTCCACCCAAAAAATCCCATAAACTAAAAAAAAAAAAAAAAAAAAATGCAAACTTTAACATTAAATAACTATCATTTAACCCCCTCCATCTTTCCCATCACAACCAAAATCCCCCCTCTATCACAATCTCATCTCAAACAAGTCCTTCCTATCAAAAGAAGAGCAACCCAGATGGCTGCTGCCGGAACTGCTGCCGGAAAAGCAGTTTCCAGCCATTCTGAACAAAACCCAGGTTCAGTTTCTGGTGAATTTTTGTAGTTAGTTATTAGTCAGTTAAGTTAGTTGATAAAGATTGGATTTTTATTATGTTTTTCAGGGCAGAAAGTAGTTGTGGTGAATAAGCATGGTGAGAAGCTTGTGGGCTTATTGCATGAGACTGGTTCTAATGAGATTGTTGTTTTGTGTCATGGCTTTCAATCATCAAAGGTCTGTTCAGTTGTTTACTAAAGGGGTGTTTTTGTTAGCTTATTTGAAGGGCTTATGAGCTTATTGGAAATTTGATAAGCTTATAAGCTCATTTTTTGGCTTAGAAGCTTATTTATTTAAGCTTATGAACTTTATATGCTCATAAGGTCAAGTGGATAAGCTCATAAGCCCACAGAAATGAGCTTTTGTGCTTATCAAAATTTTAATAAGCTCTTACGTACCTAAAATAAGCTTACACAAACATCCCCTAAGTGCTTTTAAAGATTGTTTTTCAGCTTATTGGGTGTTTGGATTAGCTTATTTATCGGGCTTATGAGCTTATTTGGATTTTGAAAAGCTGCCTAAATTTTGGGCTTATGAGCTTATCAAGTTGAGCTTATTGATAAGCTCGACTTGTTAAGATCAAAAGCCGAAAAAAGTGGGCTTATGTGTTACGTATATGGTTATTGCATTTTAGATATCGTAGGAATCAGTTTCTAGTGTTTGTGTGAATGAATGTAGTTATCTGATTACGAGGGTGTTTGGCATTGCTTTTTTGAGTGCTTATCTGCTTAAGCAGTAAATTGTTTTGAAAAAGAAAGAAAAAAAGTGTTTTTTAAACTGAGATAAGCACTTAAAATAAACAGGTTGGTACCTGCTTTTATTTAAGAAGTTTAAGAATATTAGCAGGGCAATCCCAAACACCCCCTATTTAGGGGTCATTATCGATATCTGATGTGATAATTTGTGAGTGAAAAAGTTATGTTGATTAGGCAACTTGAAACTGTAGATTTGATCAAAAGTGATAAGCGATTTTATAAGCAATACCAAACACCCCAGTAGACAAAGTGTGCAAAACACTGATACAAGTGCTTTTTTTAAATTTATTTTTACACATTATCATCTCCTGTAGCATGTTTTGGTATGGTTCATAGATATATTATTCGGTATCACATTATCAGTTTTAAACATAATGCCAAACACCCATTAACTCTGTAAGTGAGCTATTGATTGGTGATTGAATAGGCTAGAAACAAAATTAAGGTTAACTTCGTTGACTAATCATTGAGTTTGTTAAAATGAGTCGCTATATGAGATATTTATATGATTAATCGTTCAATGCTCACAAATGTTTTCAGTTTAACTTCTCATTGATGAGTTGTGCCAAGACTTAGCCCAGATCACTTAAAATGTCGTTGACTTGCAATCCAAAATAAGTTGTTAACTCGTGAGTTGTGATACAAATAACGATAACTTTTTTTCTTGATTTTGTGTGCATGTAGGAAAGCAGTACTATAACGAGCCTTGCTTATGCACTAGAAAAGGAAGGGATCACTGCATTTCGTTTTGATTTTGCTGGAAACGGGTCAGACTGGGATTTCAATAAATTTCCATAGTGTAAAGTAACCAATTATCTGCTTCTGATTCTTCAAGTCGCAAAAATCATTTTAAAACTGCATATATTGTTTTTTAGGGAAAGTGAAGGTACATTTCAGTATGGTAATTATCGTAGAGAGGCTGATGACTTGCATTCAGTAATTCAACACTTTCGTGAAGCTAATCGTGTTACACGTGCAATCCTCGGACATAGTAAAGGTATCCTACCATATGTCTAGTTGAATTTTTACTGATGGCATTTTATCAGTTATGTTTCATGGTTGCTCTATTCTCTTATAATCTTACAGGTGGGAATGTGGTGCTCTTATACGCGTCTAAATATCATGATGTACACCGTGTCATCAACGTGTCTGGGCGTTATAAGACAGAAGGGGGCGTGGAAGAGCGTTTGGGAAAAGGGTATTTGCAAAAAGTGAAGGAAGACGGTTTCATAGATGTTAAAGCCAGAACAGGTATTTTTGCTGATAAATTCTTGAAACATTCATACCAAATGTGCAATCTTGTAATAAGCTTAAAATGCAATACTAACTATTTAAAACTTGGTGTGTAGGAGAAGTCTTATATCGTGTGACTGAAGAAAGTTTGATGGATCGACTGGATACAAATATGCACGAAGCATGCCTGCAAATTGACAAAGATTGCAAGTAAGAGCCGTACAGGATACTTTCAAACCTTTTGATTTTCGGTTTCAAATTTGCATACGTTTTTCAAAAAGATTTAAACCTCGATGATGTTTATAATGTAATGCATCGTTCATAAATTGAGTGTAGCTGTAAATCTTACACTTTGACAACTTACGCATCTCAAATCACAAGTTAAGAAACAACTTATTTGACCCTTAAAAGTCAAATGTAACCTGAATCATTTCTTGTTATTTGACATATCAAGTATTGTTTTTATGCAGGGTGTTAACAGTTCACGGATCCGATGATTCAGTCGTCCGAGTAGAAGAGGCAATGGGCTTTGCAAAGGTTATACCAAACCACAAGCTACATATCATCAAAGGTGCTGACCACAGGTTCTCTGAGCATCGAGATGAATTAGGTTCCATTGTTTTGTCTTTTATAAAAGAACCTCTTAATCAGTGATACAACATAAAGGTAGCTGAAGTAGCTCCATTTTCTAAATTTTGCTTAATATAAGTGCATGTTTAAACGCTATACATTTTTGGGGATGATTACTGGACCCCGGATACTAGATTCATTTGTGTATTATGGCCTTAATGCATTTTAGTTGTTTTCTGTCTTTTGGAATGGCTACATAGAATGTGATCACAAGTTTCGCGACTTGAATGACCTCAAGAAACATTGAAGATATACCTAGTAATATACTATAAGAACATGTTTTACACGTACTTGATCGTGCTACTTTTATTTTACTTGATGTCAGTAGGAAGTCGAGAAAACCAAATAAACAAAGATCAGTTCTTATCTCAACCAATGAGATTCAAAACATCGTCTATTTGTCACAAGAATCAGTTTCATAATGTAAAAAAACAAGCATGGTTTCAGTTTATATTCCTCGGTCCTATATTGTGGGAGATGCGATTTCAATTGTTTGACCACCATGAATTTCGGCCCAACTGATTTAGCCTCCGGTGTTTGTCAACTCTCCTGCTCAATGCAATCTTCTCACCATTTCTGGCGCACACGGTCCTATATTGAGGGAGATGCGATTTCTTGTTTTGCCAGCTGCGACACCCTTCCCTGTTGATCTTCTCCCGTGATATTTACACCCAACAAATGCTCCAAAAGGAAGAAGTTCACCTGATGTAAATGACACTCGGACAGTTAAAATTCAAACCCAATGAGGTGTTTCGATGCGTGTTTCGAAAGTGATTATGTAATTCCGAAAATTCAGAATTATGTTAATGACTGATAAGTTCTTATAGATTAGGAAGCAACCCAACTTCCCCAAGCACATGGTTGTTCCTACTCCAATGAGTCCACCAGGGACGGCAAACTGTAGTTCATTCTTTTCAGCACACAAAAAGGCTATTCTCGTGTATATCGGTCTGCAATTGATGCCTCCATTCTTCTCTTTAAAAACAATCCCAGGGCAAATCTCTATCGTTTGGTTTAACCTCAAAACACCCTACAAGCAACAAAAACTTATAAAATGGGTCGATTTAGGATATGTTCTATCTATTACGGTCAGACAGGTAAATCAAGATTAGTTTAAACAGTCATTTCATAAATGAATTTTTATATTGTTATTGACACCAAAAACAGATAATGGACAAATATGTTTCAGGTGATCCCAACCAGTTTTAAACTATCCCAAAGCATTACCCGTTTTGATCCGAACCGTTTAGACCCGTTATCTAACCTCGGGAGTGTTTAAAGGTTAGACTTAGAGATATTTCATATGAAGCTGTCAAGTGTGTAGGAACTCATTTGAAGAATCTACGTAAATTCCGTGTGAAGTTGGTTGAGAAAGATGGGATGACAGATCTACCGCTAGACAATGGGATTCGGGCTATGCTAATGGGTTGCTGAAAACTCAAAAGGCTAGATATCCGCCTTTGGCATGGAGGATTGACGGATGTAGGTTTGGAATATATCAGGAAGTATGGTCGTAATTTGAGGTTTTTATCTCTTACTCGTATAGGAAAATCTAATGCAGGACTTGTGAAATTATCAGAAGGGTGCCCAAAATAAAGAGAGCTAATGAATTAGTTTGAAGACACGGGAAAATATAGTCTGAAATTACTAGTAAATGTAAATCACAGATAGAAGCTGTGTGCATTCCATGGCACTTCGTGAATTTGTTAATCTGAAATAATTACGATCACTGATATTAGCTTGTTTTGCTGTAGGTTGTAGCATTGAGGTTGTGACTTTCAAAATTTTGACCCGTTTAGTGTTGTATGTCATGCACTATGGTATTAGGCCTTTGTTAGTGTAATATTCTGGTGTTGGGCGTTCTAATTAACATATTTACCGAATTAACCAAGATTACAATATCAGTGACACATTTTATGATTTCATGTTTTAAACATTATTCTTTTTGTTACAAAAGTCAGATGATTACGATATTGAACAGAAACTCGACATTTATAAGTAAATGTGTTAAAGCTACAACATTCCGATATTGGCCGACCAATTTTGGTAATACAGTTTTTGAGTTTTTCATATAGTTATGATATCTGCTTAATAAGAAACTACCCTGATGATGATGGTGTCACAATGGTTAACAATTACATTTTCTTGATCAAGTCAATATCAAACTTTTTTAAGGATAATTTGTTAGTTTATAGATTATGGTTAAGGTTCAATCCCAATATTGATAGCTTCGTTTTCTTGAATCAAGTCAATATACAACCCTTTTAAGGTGTAAATTGTTAGTTTACAGATAATGGTTAAGGTTCGAACCAATATTTGTACTATCGCGATGTATGAAAGTTTATGCATATATCGTTATCCAGATTACATATACCAAAACATAATTATCAAACATATGCTGAAATTATCAAGCATTTAAACCAGCTTATTAAGTTTTGAAACAACACAAGCTAATTCAAACAACACTATTTTATAGCGTCTTGAAATAGCATAAACTTCTAAGTTTTTTTATAAATAAGCTTAGGTGATCAAATTCAAGCACCAGACTACTGAATTTGCAGCATCTTTTCACCAAATATTTCCTTAAATTATCCACATTCAAAAAAAACAAAAAAACATTCATTTAGAAGCATAAAAGGTCAACATATGACCACAAACACTTCTCATACCCCCAAAAACTTGGTATACAACTAATAATGCATGCTTTTTTCTCTTAACTTTAGCCCTTAGGGCTACGGATAGTAAATCCGTATAAACTAAAGCTCTTTTACTGAAATAAAGTTCTGATCTTACCGTTAACTCTTCTGCTCAAAACAAGCACGACTGAATGAGAAATAAGAACAACTTTCTTAAAGACTAGCAACCGATCCTTGATTTAAACCTGGAACAGTTTGAGGTAATCTAAACATGTAATAACTAATAAACTAATGCCTTTACTATTCGCGACATGAAAATTGAATTGTACAATAATGCTTAAATAGGATTACAACCGGAAGCCGACTAAATAGTAGACTGTTACTCTTCTTTATTATGACTGGATGATGAAGGTTCCTGTGTTGGGCTAGGTACCACCAAGTGTTTGACACTAGCTTCGGCTTCTGAGACAAACTTAGGATCAGGCTCATGTTTATCTGAAGGCTCTTTCATTGCCAAATATATGTAGAATGCAATTACGATATTGACAGATACAACAGCAAGAAACCCGCTTAACAGTGTTACCGAATACGGAGACATATCACCAGAACCTGTTGGAGAATGAGACACGTCAATTCAATGAGACAATCACCCCCTTTGACAGATTGACATTTTAAACCAGAGTGCACGTAGCAATATAATCTATATTCAGCTTGGCTTGGTTTGGTTTGGGATCACTGAAACTAAAACACAAAAAGCCAGATTGACTGAACCCAAACCGAACTCTCAAACCAAAAACCAAATCCAAAATTCAAACAGAAATGGTGGTTACCTTACAACAGAAAGACCAATTATTGACTTTACGAACCATTATATCAAGCATTATATCTAAAACAATAGTTCTTCAAATGATCAATCATGCATGAAAATATAGTGATCTGCAGTGTTGTAAAAATCGGCCATGGCGGCCGATATGGCGGCGCCATGGCGGATTTCGGTGGCCCACCGCCACGATATTTCCCATATCGGTCTAACTTGGCGTTTTTGGTCAAAATCGGAGCTTGGCGGTCAAAATGGGTCAAAAATCGGCCTTGGCGGCGGTCGGTCAACGACGGTCAACGCCGGTCAACTTCAGATCTGGGTTTTTTTTTTCAGATTCACGCCGGTCAACGCCGTTTAACTTCAGATCTAGGGTTTTTTTTTTCATATTCACTTCAGATCTAGCCTAGATCTAGGGTTTTTTTTCATATTCCTTTATAATTTATGGTCTCCGCCATGGCGCCGCCAAGACCGATATGGCGGATTTCGGGGGTCGACCTTGGTGATCTGCTGAAAATTTTGGGAGTATAATGTTTCAATTTGACAAACTATTGGCGACAGAGGAAGTGATAACATAAGAATAAATTAACAACTTCTAAATCCAGCAAATAAAACATTGTTTGTATGTTTGACTTCTCAACATATTAACCGATAGTTGCTCAACTTCATCTCGTTATTTATCATCTATGTGTCAACAAGAATCCAAAATTGAATATATTTTTTGATCGAAAACTGTGGTTCTTGAGTATCTAATGACCTGTTTTTTATCTTCAGAATTTACAAAAATGCAGAACAAAAGCAAGAATTCAAAAAAATGAGAAATTCAGATGAAACTTACCAGGAAATAAATTGTTGTTGAAGGCATACAGAATTGCAATAGGAACCGCCCACATCAACATTGATGTTATAAAAAACTTCTCTATAACTCTTGCCATTGTTTCCCTCAAACTGCAACAATTCAATAAGCAAATGGTCAGCGAGTTATCCAAATAGAACATGAGTAGTTACTGACTCTTAATTGTTACTTCGGCATTACATGGTCCTAGTCTTTTCAACTAAGACATTAAGCCATCCAGAAAAATACGCAGCAAAGAGCTGTCTTTTTTTTTCTCAATCTGTGCACCTATATCGACTTTTCTCACATGGATGCAATTTCTTTGATCAACGTTTTAGTAAGAATCAAATGGAACTATGGAATCAATCCAATAGTATCAAACTTTATACTTTCATATGTATAGCTTAGGGTCCCTTCATATATTACCAAATTAAACCAATCTCCCTTGCATTAACTTTTTGTTCAAAATAGCAGTCATGTGGACAATAATCGATAATATCAATTATTTTAAAAAAACTGAAATGAACAAATAGATAAACAAGTGTATAACAGTTGCAAAAGCCAAATTTCACTCATCAGGGTGAGTAAGATTCTATCTAAAAAGACCAAAACAATCCTAAGAATACTAGTTGACCGAGATAGTTAAGCATGTCTATGGGAGACTACAAGAAAATTAGAAGTAAACAAAAAAAACCTTCTATATCTTACAAAATAAAACGTAGACTGATGACTTAACAAACCTTCTATATCTTGCCAAATAGCCCATCTGAATCTTGCATATACAAAAACATATGTTTAATATGAAAGATCAATTGACCTCCGTATTGAAAGCTGAGGCAGTAATGAGAATAAAGGAGGCACAAGTCACACAACTGCTCATACTTTATTAACGTATGAGTAATGCTGTTGTGCAATCAAGAAACAAGGGTTCTACAATAGAGAAGGGACTTTGTTCATAGAAAAGACGAGCTTGAACAGTGAGAAAACACATGATATGATAATTGGTATTACAGTCACTCTAAAATTTAAAGACGGAAAAGAGAAAAAAGGCTCATTATATTACAGCTATTGTGGTCATTTTCTTTGGAGAAACTACACTGAACTTATTTAGATACTATAAACTGCAGATCTTTTGCTTAATAATACCATTTTTAATTCTTTCATCAAATTATTCAAACATTTATATCAACATACTATGGAGTAAATGGAAAAATCGTTTAAATCGTACCAAACATGACATTTTGGTTTAGGCTATGCAACACGACCAATGCAGACGACAATCATGTATGAACTTCATTTGGGCAAAAGAGGAAGGACTTCCGGTACGGAATGGCCATATACACAAATTTATCATAACTTAAGCTTTCTTATTTCTTTGGTAGAAACAAAGGAGCGAAATATATCCAACTTATAAACCTTTATTAAATACAAAAAGATGGATGGCTACTGCTTGCCCCTCCCTAGATCCATTGTCGTACAAAGAGCTTAACCAATATGTTCATTTTCTTATATTGCATTGACGCCTGATCCTCTAGCGCGCCTTGGAATGATCTAAGTGCAGTCAATAACAATTCGTGATATAACTTCCATAAGTTAAAATGTCAACCTTCGCTGTTTATAGTAAGCCATTCATCTAGGGCTGAGCAACGGGTCAAACCTGATCCAAACCAACCAAAACCGGGCCGAACCGAAACCAAAAACCATATATGTATATAATTTTTCGGTTTGGCTTGGATTCATCTATCTAAACGGACTATTTATCTATAAATCCATAAAACAGCCCTAAAATAACAGTAATAAGTAAACTAAATGCGCCTAAATTTGTAAGTGTACACATAAAGGTAAAACAATAAATCGGTCAATAGTAATTAAAAATCTTACTTTTATAAATAAATAATAAATAAACAAATAAATAAAAACAGTTTCAGCAACTGGTAAACATTGAATTAGGAGATTGCATTAATGATGATAACAAAGTATAGATAATGAGACTTACTTACTGTTCACAATTTCGAGATGTGACAAGATGCTGAGACGGAATCTCAAAAGGAAGAGAGATTTAGGGGTTAGTTTCTTTTTTGTGATTTTGTTCAGTTTACTTTTTTCTGATTTGGAGTTGTATCTATTTTAAAATCAAAGTTATACTATCTTTTTATAACCAATCGGATCGGACTGACGGATCGGGTCGGTTTCTAAATGTGTCGGGTTGTGCTTATGCTATTTTTTAATAAATTTTTTATTAAAGTTAAACATGTTAAGTGGTCCGAGTCATCTGCTCCCTCGTCTGTTCATTTTGTGTTTTATCAATTAAAGTAGATTTTAATGGACATGATATCTGATTAATGAAGAGTGTATTAAGTAAGATTTTTTTTTTTTTTTTTTTTTTTTTTTTTTTTTTTTTTTTTTTTTTTTTTAATTTTATGCAATTTAAAAGTGATAACTTAATATGAAATGAAGAAGAAAGTATAATACAATTTAAAATTTAACAAGGAAAGCAACGGCCGGCCGCGTTGCGGCCTAGCGGGTGTAAAATGAGCAATGATAACACTATAACGTTTTACAACATAAATCGATCATCTGTAAATGCCACATTTAGAAAAAGGGACACCATAGAGTAAAGTACTATGGAGATCATCCCCAAAAAATACGATTTTAATAAGACATTCAAAAGTAAAACGTGGTATTGGAGCATATATATGCTTTTGAGCAAGGTTGTCAGGATCGGGATCCTACCTACGATCGTTTTCGGCTTTGCAAGATCGGGATCGTAGGATCGGATCAGGATCGTAAGATCCTATGAAAATGTATATATTTTTGTGTAGGGGTTGTAGTTTTATATTTCTATATATTATTTCATGCGATAAACGAATCTAAATGGTTGATAAAATAAAAAGTTATATGTTTAAGTACCGTAGTAGTAGAATATTATATATATTGTAATGCTCACTTGCACAAAGTTACAACATACGTGCACCTACTTCTTATTTAATGTTTTTTATTATAGGTTTTTTGTAATAACATTTAGATTAATGCAAAAATATAGTGTTAATTTATTGGTACGTGCAAAAAGATAAATGGATTATATAGAATGTGCAAAAAGATAAATGGATTATATCTGAAAATGAAGCCACATAATTTTATAATAGTGGGCAACACAATATTTTTTTTATAATCAAATAAATTAAATTAGGATATTCTGATAATATTACTGAAATTTTTTAACATATAGTTCATGCTTTATATGGAACATAAAATAAATTATGAACAAAATTGGACCAAGTATCCATATGGTTTACTTCAATAACAAGCTTCTGACATGTTATAAAGCACGAAACCAAAAAAGACACATGTAAAATATTTCCAAATAATCCATAAAAGCATAATGATTTGTCACTCATTAATCTTGCAAAAGACATTCAATTAACAACATCAAAATAATAGCTTTCATGAAGAATTCTTAGTCATTGGGCTTTAAGACATGGACTTGTGCTTAATAAGTTAATATAGAAAAAAAAATTAAAAAAACAAAAAAATAAATAACTCGGCGATCCTACGATCCGATCTCACGATCCTACGTGCGATCCTACGATCCTGATACGATCCTACTCGAATTACGATCTTGTTAAGATCCTGATCGTTTTTTGTGTGTAGGATCGTACGATCGTACGATCAGGATCGCGATTTTGACAACTATGCTTTTGAGAACAAAAGTAGATAATTTAAGCAAAAAAAAAAATACACGCATATGTTTGGCAATGAGAGATGCAAACAATCTCAATACGAATTAATGTTGAGTAAAAGCACCACAAATGTCATTTACAATTTTCAAACGACAGATACTAAAACAAAGCATAGTAATAAAAATCTCAGCCGAGGTTAAAAGGAGACACTTGTGATGTTGTTGTACTGCGTCGCACCCACTACCAATACCTGTTAACATATCTCTCACGTTCTGCCCGTATTTTCATCAATGTTTCACCAGGCGGGTGCATTATACCTAAACCGCCTCTCTTCCTTGATGCTTGGAGCCGCCTTCTTTTACCGTAACACCACTTTCTTGTTACTCGAAACTGTCGTCTTGCATCATCACCCCATATGGCATTAGAAGTAACTAAGCATATCAAACATAAATGGAACAAATGGAGAATTGGTATTCGGATTCGAGAGCTAACCTTGGAATTCGCAGGTCCAATTCTTTCTGCCTTTGGTCGTCTTTTCGTAGCATAATCTACAATACTCTTCTATGTCGACACATTCAGATGTTGCTTGTGAGAGAAACTAATACATGTAATATAGTTCAAACATGTATAAAAATAACTGGCCAAAGAAAGATGTAACCCGTTTGCCTTATCTGTATTTTATTACTTTTGTAACTCGTACCCTGGTTTCATCTGGCTGTTGCGTCACCGTGAGATACAGAGTGAAAATGTTATGGCTTATTAAGCATACAGAGATTGTGATTTATTTTGGCAAGGTAAAAGTTAATCTTACTTGATAAAAACTTGACTCTGTAATCACTGCCGAAGCTGAAACCGCGGATGTATTGTGTACCAAACCATGGAGAGCAGCATCATTTTGAATCACCCTACTTTGCGAGTAAGCTATAAAACAGGTTTACAATTGATAGAGTTACCACTCCAATCAAACATCTTCTTAGCTTCCTGTGACTAATCGCGCCCTATGCAAGAAACTTTGGACCGGTTATTTTTGTTAAAAGATGACCCAACAGCTGATATAACTAAAATAAGTCTGTTAGTTAATTAGTCAATGTGGGTTGAAAATAGTTGAGTAATACTACTAATGACATCAACAACTTCCCGGATAAAACGGCCATTTCCGAGCAAGTCCGAACCACAATGTGTGAAAAAACGCAACCAATACCTAAATAAACATATGATCAACATAATCGCAACTTACATACGTTCCAAAGCTTGCAAAATTTCATCAAACTCAGTTAACATAAGAAAAATAAATCCAGTTTTGACCCATTAAGCTAGTGTGACAGTAGTATTTTTATTTTTATTTATTTATTTATTTATTTATTTATTTTATTCTTTGAAGATTCTTTTGAACCACAAAAAAAGGGAAAAAATTCTGATAACAAAAATACTTATATCAATAGAAGATTGCACTTGTTCACATGCTTCATTGTATTATAATATGATAAAAGAGTTGCCACACAAAGTCATTGTTACATTGCAAAACATCTTTAACTTATAGGTTCCAAAGTGAGCATCAATTCTTGTGTTTCATAAGCTTAACTAAAAATAACAACTATAAATTGCTTCATTCGAAATCGCTCGGAATTATTAGGTGATAGAATAACCTAGAATTAGCCGTTTTGCCAAACATAACCGTCACTAATAAAAGTTCCACAACTTGCAAAATTCAATCTAGATCAGTGAACTTAAAGGTTACTAATAAATCAATATAGAAATTAATAAAGCTCACTAACCTTGTCAATTAAAGATGTATAGTAGGACTAGTATGCTTGCAGTTTGCTCAAAGGATGCTCCATGACATCTATTATCAAAATAATGCAGTTCAAAGGATGCTCCATGACATCTATTATCATAGTACTCACTTATGGGCTAACGTATCTTACCTCATCCGCAACACCCTTTCGTCGGTCTTTTGCAATTCCACTCCAAACACGGCAACTGAAACATACGAAGACATGTTATTAGCAAAAAGCAACACAGTATGTATAGTTCCTAGAGAAATCGAATCGACATGATGCAACCGAAAAACAAACAAAAAAGATACTAGCCGGATAAATGTCCTAAATAAACGTAGTGTCTAAAAATGAAAGTATACATAACAGATTTGCGTTCCTTGTCAATGATCAAAAGCTATTCATGTTGTTAAATGGTACTACATAGTAATGAAGTATTTTCAAACACATTTAAAAGTTGACCTAATTCAACCCATTTTGACACGGTTTAAAAACGTACCCATTTGACCCATTACACAGGACATTTGACCCACCTAATAAGCAATTTCTACAAACCATCCAAGAAACTCTCATAAGCAGATAACCGAAAACCATTGTTCAAAAAAAAAAAAAAAACAATAAGCTACACAAAACGGCGCCCGTCAGAAAAAAGGTGTAAAGTTGTAGTATTTCGGTTGAATATGGGAATTATATTGAACTTAATGTATCACTTTTGTTGTTGGTTCCGGACTACTGATATCATTGGTAAAATCAAGGAATTCCAGTATTTGGTCATCAAGCACCTACAAAAATTCAAGAAAAGCATAACGTAAAAAGGTGCAGAAAAAAATAAAGACAAATCCAAAAGAGACCATAAAGGCCAACTTTGTTTAAGTAAATCTAACTAACTTACATTAAGTTCGTATATGAAATTATGTTAAAAGTACAGACCTTTCCACCATTGTTATGCATATATAGACCTGGATTGTGGTGCACCCCCTTTGTCTCCAAGGCACGAACCAAATGTGTTACCAACTGTGGAACGAAAGGAGCATAAGACGTCTCTCTTGGCGGCTTCGCAAATCAGCTAAAGCAAAAATTGATCTTTAGGCATAGAGTTTACACGGTCGGTATTCCTTCAGAGCTTCAAGTACTTTTTAGTTGTTTCATACCAGCATCTATCACCAAAAGACAACAGCCGAGTATACAAAATTTGTATAACCATCATTGTTCAGTATAATTTAAAAACGACATACATATAATACGCGAAAATTAGAAAACGTACACTAATAAGTTCGCGAACCTTGACGGTGGACCTGAAATTTCAGCAGATGAAGATGCGTCAAATACTCGTACGTGGGGTTAAAAAATATTGCTTCTGAAAGTAAGTTACCATCCAGACGTGGTTGCCCGACCCTCCTCTTGCGAGGTGTGGATATAGGGGCTCTCATCTGCACAGCGGGACCTTGTGCACCAGGTATAGGATTATTCCTATTTCTTTTCAAGGCACGACTTGTCAACTGATTCATTTGTGAGTGTGCAGGT
Source organism: Artemisia argyi (assembly GCA_030686995.1). NCBI lineage: Eukaryota > Viridiplantae > Streptophyta > Magnoliopsida > Asterales > Asteraceae > Artemisia > Artemisia argyi. The sequence continues at coordinate 122,701,755 of CM060708.1, read as the reverse complement.
CTAGAAACAACATTGACCAAAAACATTAATCAACAACGCAATGGCAAAGAGTTTGACAATATAAGATCGTCGAGTACTTTAAAAAGAATACACACCATTAGAAATTATTTTCAATCGTTGTGATACGAAAGGCATAAAGCCTACCTTCTTGGATATCCGAGGGTATCGTTGTGCCCATGGCAGCTGATACTTCAGGAAGTGAAGCCATTTCCATGACACCTAATACAATAACAATACGGGACATCAATATTGAAAGGACCACAATTCATATAAAACTTAATTATCAGATCATGAAAACAGTAAGAAAAATACGAACCCGGAATTACCTTGCAGCGGCCTCTTCTCTCTGTTAGGATTGTGCTCGTTATCAAGGGCCGAACAACTTTGTGGCATCTCACTGGTCGTGGTACCACCGGATGAAGAAGTGGCGACCTCCACAGTTTCCGTTCGAATAGTAGCTAACACAAAGTCTAGCATAACCGGTCCACGCCTCGCAGCTATACACATTGTGAATAAAATATTATTTATTACGTATCAATTACTTTGGATTATACTCAGGAGCGGAGCTACGTTAATAGTAGCGGGGGGCGACGCCCCTGACCAACTACTCGTGAAGACACAAATTATGTACGAAAAGAACTCAGATTCATAGAAGGTTCATCAGGTGCCGTTAAACTATTTAATAAGGGTGTGATAAAAAATGTATTACAGCTGTGAAGTAGATGGTGTTTAGACTACCTACCACCAACTCCCGCTTGATGACCTTTACTTTTTGCGAACACCGGGCTCAGTGTGATCATCTGTTGTTATTAAAAAAATGTCAGTAACATGTAGCCATAAAGGCAAGTGAATGAAAGATCGTAACAATAGTTTAAGCCAGGAGCAACCTACCGCATCAGCGGCAACAGTTAGAAGTATAGCCAAATGCACATGTATTTGACCCGTTGTGAGGATTTGAGCTGCACATGTATAACCAACGCACGTAACTATTGTGTTTGACCTACTGTGAGGTAGTGCACATGTATTTTGGGCAAACTTGAATCACGTCCGGCGATGTGATTCTTCATGATCACAAATTCCAAACCCTGACCACGACACAACAAGGCATCAAACATTCACATAAATTTCGACAAATAATAATACCCGTTATATTAACATTGGTGGCCTTTTATTAACCTTGTATACATATGTGATGCAAATGACAGTGTGTTGTCATTCTCCACCATGGCTGCAACCACATGAATAAGGTATAAGTTCAAGTAAGCAACCTCGTAAGCCAAAAAAGGCAAGCCGACCCTGATCCTAAATCAGACTCATACCCAATTGAACATAAGGTCAATTTTAAAAATACCAAACTCATAAAAACAAACACAATCAAAATCCTAATTTTAACAACAACAAAATTAAAGATATTAGAAATTGTAGTTTTTTTCTTTCTAGAGAATAAGCAACTCTGAATCCTATTTACTAAAGTGCTTATATCTAAGCAGCTTATAAGCGCTGGTTTATAAGCATAAAAATAAGCAAATCCCAAATACCCTCTAAAAATAAAAAAGCTCCACCTTTGACTTGTGAACGATCCTGTCTCCATATTTAGGTTGCTTTATGCGATTCCTCCATGGTCGACGTACCATAAATTAACTACATCAACAAATCAAGAGTTAATCTTTTTGCACCAAATATCAAAAACCCAAGAATCGTTTCAATAATCGGACAAAAAAAAATTGTTAAAATTAAAGATTTAAAGAAAAACAACCATGTAATTTTTCGACTTGATAAAATAAAACATACCTGGTACACCATGAAACACGGGAAGGCACCTTCTGTTAGCACAACTTTTCCAGATTCAAACATCGCCGCAAGATCGCCGGCCACAATCGGTGCAACAGGCGCCTCCTCCTGCAACGTCTCACACCTTGCTACATATCTCAGTAACTGATTTCAAAGTTAGGAACATATCTAAAAGCGTTTGTGTGTGTTTTTTAGATAAGGTTCGAAGACTCTAGAAATTTATGGGACTTTTGCCTCACGTGAGGTATAGTAAAGACTGATATGGGCCAGTATAAGCAGCAAAACAAAGTAAACGGGCCAAAAGTTTTCTCGGGTTGGGCTGACGCATTTTTGGCGGGAAAAATGGTAAGCAAAACGGCGTCGTGGCCCTTGTGTTTTAATATATATTGTTAATACAAGTTTATGTGGGTAAAGCCCATTGGGCCTCAAAAATTACTTTCAACAATGTTAACTATATATAAATTTTGTTCTAAATATTTCTTAAATTTTATTTCAAGTGAAAGAAAGTGACAAAAATTCGCAAAAATTAAAGCTAGATAGTTATAATATACCTATGTTTGGCCCAATGGGTTTGAGTTAAGGCTGATGCTTATATTATAAGTCAAAACTAGAATTTTTATTTTCATAAACGTGTTTAGCAAATTACTTTAAGTTGAGGCTTATTATTATAAAATTATTAAAAATGACATATAATTAAATTAAGGATATTAATAAAATAGACCGGGCAATCAAGTGGTTGGCGGTTTTTGCCCCAAAATCAGAAAATGGCTTTATTAGACCAGGGCAACTTGTATTTTTTAGGCAACTGAAATCTGCAAGTGACAAGTGTCACTTTTCTAACAATTTTTGGGGCAACTCGTGTATTTTTTTTGGGCAACAATCGCCATTTTTTGGGCAACTAGTGACACTTGTCATCCTATAGGTCGAATTGCCCAGTTGCCGGGTCTAATAAAGTCACTTTCCGATCTTAGGGTAGAAACCGCCAACCAATTGGTTGTCGGGTCTATTTTAGTAATTATCCCTTAAATTAATATATGTATATATTAGATATTTTTGCGGGTAATTGAGTAATTAACATATTAGAAACCCCGTCTAAAAAATTTAGCCTCATTTTCGAGGTTGGAGCTTATAATTTCAAAAACTTCCCTATAAGCTTCTACACCAAACAAGACTTAATTTTGGGTTGTGGCTTATTTTTCGTCATGATTCAAAGAGGCTTAAGTTTTTATTGGAGATATGCATGCTTTATAAAAGGTTATAGATATAGAAAGGTCGTGGTTCAATCACAACTTCTAGCTAGAGATTACTAGGGATATGTTCGGCAAAAATAGATATTGCTGGTGCCGGTAGTGAAAAAGATTAAAATTGTAATTTTTTTTTATTGTGCAGTGGTGGTGTTGTTGTTGTTGAAAAATATTAAAATCAATTAAATTGTGTAAAATAATCTCCATAATCTTTTAAAAGCTGATTTTGAGAACTTATTTTTTTAGGAATAATTCACATTCTTAATTTGTTAAAGAAGAATTATTTCTTAACCAATGTTTATTTTAAAAAAAAAAAAAAATCTTAAACCTCCATAATATTTTATAAAGCCAATGAAAAAGGGCCGGTCGTCACTAAAAAATGGTGCACGGGGGTTGGGTTCCCGTCAATCTAAACCTCGGAGGAAAAAAAAAAAAAAAAAAAAAAAAGTGCAAATAAATACTTGTTAAGGGACCGAAATAGGTTGATACAAAGTAAAAGGTCCAAACTCGGCAGCTAACATACCTCAAGGATAAATCTGTAAACACACAACACACAAACACAAAGGCCGTCATTTTGAGTTCAACACTGGTTCTTGTTGATCAGAAATAATTATAAGGGTTTTTGAGAGATGAAATCAGTGGTGGGGATGGTGGTATCAAACAAAATGCAGAAATCAGTTGTGGTGGCTGTTGACAGGCTTTTTCACAACAAGCTTTACAACCGTTATGTCAAACGCACCTCCAAATTCATGGCTCATGATGAAACTAATCAATGCAATATCGGCGACCGGGTGCGCGTATTTTTTATTTTATTCATTTGAACAATTTGCATAAATTTAGTTTTTAAGTTGTATGTTTTATATTTGCATATAGTTTTGAGGAGCTTCTTGGGGGTGTTTGTTTCGGCTTATATAGCCGGCTTATGGCTTATTTGGGTTTGGGCTTATATTTCATATCATCACATTTTGTGCCTTATTTTGAATCTTTTCGGCGTATATAGCCCGCTTATGGCTTATTTGGTTTTCGGCTTATGTTTCTTAACCACTTTTTGTGCCTTATTTTGAATCTTTTCGACTTATATAATATATAAGGTTCTTATATGTTATAATAAGCTTATATAGGCCGAAAAGTTTCAAAATACAAAAAATGAGGTTATGAAACATAAGCCAGAAACCAAATAAGCCATAAGCCGGCTATATTAGCCGAAACAAATGACAAAATGTGACATTTTTCCCAAAATAGCCAGGAAATAATAGATACCCGGATGTCTGGAAATTGGAAATAGTGCTTAGTTGCTACCATATGAATAACATTTTTGGGGTGTTGTGTTTTACAATATGATGCACATGGAAATGGGATTAGGATTTAGGAGTAGCCCCACTGACCGAAATGTTCCTATCACGAAAAAATGAATGAGGCTTGGTCTGTTCATAAAGGAGGCCTGGAAGAAAATTTTAGTTTGGGGTTTGATAGAGTATAAAGGAAGCTGGTCTGTATGTATATCTTAGTTCGGAAGTCCTGTTTGATGCTAATCTGTAGGGACCTACGAAGGAAGCTAAGGTCGACTAAGTACAAGATAAGTCCGTAAAGACGAGTCAATCACACCACAACACGTGCCTAACTACTTGTAGTTAGTTCATTCATTCGTTTTAGATTAATATTTTATCTAATTTACTAAGATGGTTCACTCTCTGATGAGCAGAATGATGGAATATATCATGATCATTAGAAAATTTGAACAATTTGTTGTATGTCAGAAATTATTATTATGCACATGGAAATGGCATTAGGAGTAGCCCGACTGACCTAAATGTTCTTATCACGAAAAAATGAGGCTGGCCTGGTTCACACAAAAGAAAAATCTAGTCCGGGGTTCAGATATCCCAGTTTGATGTTAATCTCGACCCATGAAGGAAGCTAAGATCAACTCACTACAGCATAAGTCCATGAAGACCAGTCAACCACACTACAACACATGCCTAACAACTTCTAGTTAATTAGGTTGTTAGTTAGACATGAAGTCTATATAGTAGCTATAGGTTGTTTAGAGATTAGATGAATAAATAGGAAATTACTCAGTTTACAAAGATGATCGAATGATTCGCTATTTTTCACTTTCCTATGAACAAAATCACGAAATTTATCATGATCATTGGAGTTAGATATTATCATAAAATCTATAGGAACATACCGTAGGTAGCAAATTGTCTGTACGGAGTTTGCATTAATTTTAACATAAGAACTGCACTTCTATTGATCTTGGATGGCAAAGTTTTTAAAAATTTCCCTCATGGGTATCTCTGATACATGAATTTAGAGAATCAGTAATATTGTCGGTGGTCAATTATACACTGCCTGCTCACTGTTACCACATGAATAATGTATTTGCAATTTGTTAGTGTATCTTAGATTATATTGCATAAGTGCTTGAAAGTGGTATTAGGAGTGCCTGACTGACCTAAATGTTTTTATCACGAAAAGATGAGGCTTGCTGAGTTAACAATGGAGACAGAAACAATTTTTCAGTACAGGGTCGTGAAAGAGTCGGAAGAGAGCCAATATGTGTGTGTATCTTAGTTAAATATTTCACATTGTAACCTTTTGAGTCTTTTGTAGCAATTGGTTCATGTTTTATATTTTGATCATCTACGTCACTATGTGACAGTTGTGTTTATTCAGCAATAATGACTATAAGTTAGGGCATTTCAGTTTTAATGGGACATGATCACACAATGGATATAAGTTAGCCATTTCACTTGAAAGTTTACTAACAGCTAGAAGAAAGAAATGGATGTGTTGGTAGTTATACATTTATCACATAATCAGTTTATGGCTTTATCACAAATATGTCAATTTCTATTCTTTGATTTCTTTCTATCAACATCTGGATTTTTGTTTTCTTATTTCTAAGGTCAATTCTCTTTAGTTATCAACTAGTAGAATTCACTAAAGTTTCATTTCATTTTTGAATTTCTCCTACCAAATGTACCTAAAGATTGATGTTCTACAACCTTATATATGAGATTAAGAGGTGCCTTCCGTGTTATCCAAAAGAACCGCATCTAGGTTCCTCAACGCATCATCATTAGAGAAGAAAATATGTGGGAAGGTTAGAGCGCTCTTTTATAAAGATTGGTTTTCCTTTATTAGATAAAAGACTCCTCTCAGATCTCAAATGCAAACCCATAACATGTACATTTGAGTTTTGGTCTCACGGGGAGGTTTGATAGCAATTCGAAAGTTTGCATTCACTGTAGCTAATTATAGGTGTCAGCCTGTCTTAGACTCTGACAGCATCTATCAGAAGCAGATGTTTCCACTTTCCACTCGATTAATACTTTAGCCTGGAACTGCTTCAAATTATAGAAGCACCTATTTTATTTGAGATTTTAAGCCCCCTCGAGTAGTTAAAAGTCCTATTTGTTTACCATTGATTATGAGGGACGAAGCAGGAGAAGATATGCAACAGTTTCTCTACAATCTTCATTTTCACTAATTTTTGTTCTCTGATAACAAAATCCTTTATTTTCCAAAAGAGCTAGGACAGAGTTGACACCCGTATCGGTTGCTAGTTAATTATTGATTATTTCCTTTTCGTTACCATGTTTGATTGCCTTCGTGGCAGCTTTGTTTTTTATTCAGCAATATTGAGTATAAGTTCGCATCATTCGCTTTAAGTTTTAATAACAGCTAAAAGAAGGCAGCAGCCCCTGTGTTGTTTATTAAGAGCTTTATGTCCTTACTCCTTAGTATGGCCTAGCTGGTTCGAGTATGAGTTATTTCTTGTATTTTAATTCTATAATCATCTACCATAGCGATCCTAGTTTAGTACCAAAGTTCAACACCACTTATCATAGATAATGATTTTAAAAGTTTATATTGAGAGTTAGAGATGCCTTCCCAGGTTAGAGTGATTTTACAAGGATTAATCTCCCCTTTCTTAGATAACGGACTCTCTCGAAATTGTACAAGCCTGAACAATGTAGATCCGAGTTTAAATTCCTATGGAAGGTTTATTAAGATTTCTAAGCTTCCCTTCACTGCAGCTAATTATAGGTGTTAGTGTGTCTAATTCTGACAACATCTATAGAAAATAGAATGCTTCCGCAAGTTTAATGTTTTTGCTTGGAAATGTTTTTAAAAAATCATAGAAAAACTCCCTTTATGTGAGATTTTGATCCCCTCAAGCTGTTAAAAGGGCTATAAGTGTGTCATTGATTATGAGGAAGAATACAGGCAAAGATATGCAGAAGTTGCTCTACCATTTCCATTTTCTCCCGATACCATACCGTCGAAGTGGAACAATAGGAATGACTAGTCAAAAAGGTCCCCGCTGTTGATACCGTGTCAATTCTTTCATTTAAGAGTAAGAATGCACAGATCATGTGTCGGCCGTCCTTCAAATCAATGTATTGCTCTAACTACTTTTTTAAAATGTTTTCTGGTCGATTTGTATGCTTCATTTTTTAGACTTATAGGAAGAAGTTTTTAAAGTTCAGTCTCTTCTTTCTTGTGAATTGGGAACAAGAATTTAGCTTCAAGGAAGCTTCGAGTAACTTCTAATTGTACAACTTAACTATGTGGGTGGGCGGGTTGCAGTTGTTCAGACTTAGTAAGGTGTTTAGATTTCATTGGATCAAATAGAGATATAGAAATGGCATACACATTTTCTAAGGGTGTTCAAACTAGGAGTCTTGTGTCATTGGAAAGTTTAGAATCGTTGTAGGGTAAGCTGTTTAGGGTTTTGGTAATGTTTGGCTACTTGGACACGCACAAAAGATGCTAAATAACCAAAAAAAAAAAAAAAAAAAAAAAGAAAAAGAAAAAAAAAAGAATAAGAAGTGTGTCGACTGTGACAACTAGGTGCGTGTGGTCACACATGGATTCATAAAATTGGGAATGTGGTGTTAGATTGCTCGTTAGTGCCACACCATTTATGCTTGACAAACAGTTTCATGTTTGATTTGGGGTTTATTGATTAACAAAGTTTCATTGTGTGTTCTTGTGATTTCACAGTTCAGTTTGACCTAGATAATTGATTTGGTTTTTGTCCGGGTATGAATGGAGTGACAATGGTAAACTAGACTTGAATTTGATTCAACTTATATGTTTTCTGCATGTGTCGAGTTCGTATGAACTTGTTGTCCAAAGATGTCCAAGGGGATAATGTTCTCTTTTGTTTTGATGTTTGAAACTGCACTCTTATGTTCTAATTGCAAGGCAAGCTCTGACATGTTCATATGAATCTCTATTTTTAGGTTAAATTGGATCCTTCCAGGCCATTGAGCAAACGGAAGAATTGGGTTGTTGCGGCGATTCTGAAGAAAGCCAGAATATATGCGCCACCATCAGCTGCATCTCCTAGTGTAGCAGCCAGCAAGACCACAGCAACTCCATCTTCATCTTAAGGTCTGAATAAGATAAGATATATTATGCTCATTATTAATAGAAGGCATGCTACAGTCAGTGTTTAAAGTAACTTACCATCTTATATTTCTCGGATATTGCATGTGAAGGTCTCTGCTTGTGTGCTAAAATGACTGAATTTTGAAACATATGTTAACTTATGAGTTGGTTGATTATAAACTACCAGCAAAGAAGTAAAGGCAAATAATTTAACCATGGGTTTGTTTAGAACTTCGGACGCAAGTTCTGAAAAATATTTTTTGTGATTTGCAATTTGAAGAATCATAATCTAATCAGATGAGAATCAGTCAGCTTAAAGCAATAAATGTATAGGTAGTTGTACATTTATCGCTCATCAGTTTTCCTACGTTCACTTTTTGTCCACATCTTCAGATGAGATTATTTTGACCGAAACAGTCGGGAAGATCATTATCATCACCTTTGCCTAAACACTCAGAACCCTGACCAGTTTAATTGCTTATCCAAAAATCCCTAAGCGGCCATATTACTCCTTACTCTACTTAGTTTTAGCCAGCCTAATTAACATGTGAAGAGTAAACTTGATGAATTCTGTTTGACTTAATTTGCAGGTCAACCATGGCGAGGAGCATAGATATTGTCTCGTTTGTCTTGATTGTAGTCAACAAAGGTTTTGTACTGCCATCTTGTTCCTGGATCTCTTCCTAGAACGCTATTTTAATATAAGCTTGTCTTGTGCTAAGTTTTTGGTACTTATGACCTGTAAAATTAGATTAGCGCATTAAAGAAAAACGCATTGTTTCTTCGATTGCATACTTTGGGTACAAATTGGAATCCTTCATGTACACGAGAAGGTGGTCTCATTCCCAATGAAGATATCAGTTAGGAATGCATGATCACAGGTTGGCATTGTCTTTCTGTACATGGCATGATCAAATAAGATCAATGAACTTTTGTGTTGGAAGTGTTGATGTTGATGTCGATTTCCCACCTTTTTTAATTGAAGTGGTTCTGGTAAATTACAATTGGCTTAGGAGTTGGATAATGCACCTTGTATGGATTTCTGTAGTGAGAGATCCGGTTTGCTAGTGATAACTGTAATTGATGTTTGAGTGTAATTTGACTATTTCTGAGAATCGTCTAGTATAAGGAAAAGGATGAGGTTTTCCATATTCAGGTTCCCGGGAAAGGGGAGTCTTTGACTCAAATGTACGCAGCTTAACCTGGGAATCCCATGACTATTTCCGACCCTTCCTTGGCCACCCAAAGATTGTGCACCTAGTGAGCTTTGAACCCTTGGCCTTTTGTAAGGAAGTGAAGTGCCTTACCACTAGGCCAATTGGTGATGGTTAATCGTCTAATATAAGTGGTTCTGGTAAGTTGCAATATTGATCAATCACTGTGGTCTCGAAACCTTTCCAAAATGGGTAACTCTTTGACTTGAGTCGACTGAGGTGGGTTAGTAAATAATGCTTTTGTCTGTAACTTCTATAATCTTACGCATCAATAGTGTATAAATTAGAATTAGAGAATGTTAGTAAAACAACGGCTTGTTAACAACTTAACATAGTGTTTTGCCTAGTCAATTTGAATTATCATTTAGACTTCCGGTTCATAGTTATTTGGATTAATAATGATAATTCATGTCAATATTAAACTAGTTATAATACCTGTGCACGCACAGGGTTTTTAAAAGTTTGTTTTAATTATGTATTATTATCGGTTAAGAAATGAACCACTTAATATGTTTATAATGGTTTTTCTTGGTGGACTGAAAATAAAAAATCATATGTATATGTTATAACCTACCTATTATTTTAAGAGAATGTTTTTGGATTAAAAATTATATTTTATTATTCAAGCAAAATTACATGATGATACTTGACTTGCATAAGGTATTAGTGATATATGTTTTTAGTTTTGCAAACCCGTGCTATCAATTTACGATGTGTTTTGTAATTGTGGTATTTCTTTTAATTATATTTTCGTTAAAATATGTAGCATATTTAGATAGCTTTTAAGATTGATTCATTTCCTTAACTATGAATAACTATCATATCATTTTTATTAATGTACCTTTTTATTTGGAAAGTTGTATTTTTATAAGTTTGTGTTATTTACTTCTCATGTTTGATAATAAAATTATCAAATTAACATACATGCTTACACTATAGCTTCTTTATTACATAAAGAGAAACAAAAAAAGATGTAATGGGTAGAACACAAATCTAATCTTACGTTTATGTATAATGTATAAGAATAATTTTTCTCTAAGCCCGAACTATATAAGGAAATTATTATTACTTGTATAAGTAAATTATAAATGCATGAAAAAATGACAAAGAGTATATTCGCAAGTCTTTTAGGATTGTTTGAATCCTTACCGACTTTTCACTTTAATGCAACTTTCTTCACAATTGGCCTAAATCATCAAGGTAAAAGACACCTATATTTTAGACCGTTGGTTGACACCCACAATGTTATCAATGACAGCAAACACCTACTAAGTTTCATTAACTCATTCAAAGACAAATTACACTCCGAAAAGAATTCCCACCATAAAATTCCCCATATAGGCACTAAAACACAATTTTGGTACATTAAAATACATTCATGTATTATCTAAATCAGCAACTCAACTAAATTATACATTCTTACCTTAAGCAGGCGTAGAAAATCCTTCCACGACAATCATGTGTTGATACTTAATCCTCCTCTAAAAAACGCACACAACAAATTGCATTACACTTTTGTGTGTGCGATAAGATAATAAAACTGCAAAAACCACTAACATTTTGCATTATGATGAGGATAACAACAAATTTAGTCATAACATCAAATAAGAAAACTTCATATTAGAACTAAAAGGGTGTTTGGTTATGCTTATTAAAGGTGTTTATTGGCTTATTCAATTACCATAACACAATAAGTGTATGATAAAGCTATAGTCTGTTTTTAGAAGCTTAGTGAAAAACCCGTGAACTCACAACTAATTCTATTATAGCTTAGCGTGTTTATAGTAAAAACCCAAATATTAAGTGTAGAAGTTTTCAATAAAACATAAAAAAGAGTTACTAAGAGTTGGTGTGTATGACAAAAAAGTTAAACCATAAAAAAGTTACTAAATATTATCAGCTAGATAAGGAATAAGCCAAAATTCTGTTGAGGTCTATTTCGCATTTTATTCAGAAGCAAAAAAAGATTTACACATAAATCATAAGTATATAATAATGGTTGTATCTCACATCCGTGATTACCAACTCAATAACATTATTGCATTATAGTAACGTAATAACCTGATTAAAACTATATATTCTTGCTGAATAATTCTCATGTACATACTTTTAATTCGTAATAACTTTAACTATTGATATCATGTTGTACAAAATGTGTGAATTTAGTAGCACATAATGAGCGTTGATGAAGTTAAAATATGCTCTGTAAAGTTTTTAAAATGTTTTTATGGATATCCATATACGAATAGAATCGCGTATATTTATTTTCATATCACAGTATCGTGCCTACCGTTTGATATTTATATTACCGTTACTAATAATTTAGCCATATTTCAAACCCATGTTCGCATAAATTAAAGTTTTAAATAGTAACACGAGTTCTTATTTAAAAAATATTTTAATGGATGAAAGTTTAAAACTAACATTAGTTAAAAAAGTATTTAACGTATATTAAAACTAATTCGCATATTTACCAAATTTTATAATTTTAGTGGATGAAAGTTTAAAAACTAATACTAATACTCAAGTAATTTTAAACAAAGTTAATATTATAAAGTATAAGGGGTATAAAGTGTAAGGGGTTATTTGTGTTTTTTATAAAGTTATTAAAAAACATGGAAATTTGTAATTTTACAATTAACTCTATATAAATTTAAAATTCATTCATTAAAGTTTTATTAATTACTTCATCTTTTTTTAAGTTTTTGTTTTCATAAATTTGACACCTATATTTTTATGCATTTTTTATTAACCAAATTTCTTCACCAAATTTATTAAGTTTGACCAAAATCAATTTAATGTTGACTTTTTATTGACCAATCACGTCGCTCGATTTCACCTACGTGTCAAAATGAAGCTCTCCTATTAGTTTAATTTTTTTTTTCAATAAGAAAGAATTTTCAAAAAAACTCTGAAATGATGTAATTCTTTTATTATATAAAAGATTTCAAGATGATTATCTACCCTCTAATGCCCTAATGTAGGGAATACTTATTTATTCAGCATTGCTATACCACCTTACATAATCTTCCGATCATTTTATCAAGCTAACCAATCTCCTGTTAATGGCTTTTTCCTTTTCCTTATGTATCTATTGCACCACCATATTCTTGTATGGAAAATACTTGGTTCATGATCATAACCATCATATCGTAGAGTAAGTATACAAACTTGTTGGCATGATGTGAAGTTGTGAACTCATTTTCATCTTATAATACATGGCGCCCCAGTTTGAAACTAATAAGTTTCCTCACATATTGAATTTGCAATCAACTAAAGAGATGTTTGATAAACGGTTAAAAAAAAAAAAAAAAAAAAAAAAAAAAAAAAAAAAAAAAAAATCAATAATTGTATGACCAGCTAACACATTGCCCTAAGTTAGGAGCGGAGCCATGATTCAAAGTTAACATGGGTCAAATTTGTCACTTGTAAAATAACATTGCCAAAATCAAACTTCAAAACTGTTATTATAAACAAAAAGGACTAAATTTATGTGCATTTACTTAAACGACCACATTTTTAGTGAAAATCATCTCTATAATTGTATAAGTTGAAGATACCCGTTACAGATTCAAGTCACAACAGACAAAGATGTGTAGCTTTTAGTAATTAGACTCCTCAATTTATATTCATATCAAACTAAATCATAATAAGAATTTTCATCAAAATTTAAGTGAATGTTTTATACTTTAGTTGCCATAATTTCACCAATATTAAGTAATAAACGCATATTATTGATGCACTGATCTACAGATACTGCGTAGATAATTGACTTTGACTTGGTAATAAGTGTAATGTATTATTGATGCACTGATCTTATTTTTGTCTGCATAATATAATTTTCAACTTATTCTACAAGTTTACACTCTATTCCCGAGTTTCTTTTTGGAAAGAAAAGAAGAGAAGTGGAGAGGAAATTAAAAAATAATCATGTTCCCGAGATTTTTTTGGAGAGAAGAGAAGAGAAGATGGAAGAAAATTATGTCAAATTCCCCCTCCTAATCTTCTTCCCAAATTGGAATGATTTTGAGAGAAGTGGAATTTTAAGCTTAATATGGTACCATCTCTTCTCTCTTCTTTCCAACTTGGGAACACACAACTAAAAATCAAAACTTTTCCATCTTCTCTTCTTTTCTCTCTTTTTTATCCTCTCCATTTCTCTTCTTTCCATTTTACACTCGGGAACAAAGTATATTTTGTTCAAATTTACAAAATCAAGCATATTCTAAACTAAAAAAAAAAAAAAAAAAAAAAAAATTGTTTTACAGACCCATTCACATATCCATACCCATAAATCCATAATGATATAATTTGCTTTTACAACCGAACACCCTCTTAGTAAGCCCAAGCCCAGATTTAAGTCCATTAGGGTTTCAATATCTACTGTATATATAAAAGAACCACGGGGCACTTTAAAAAACCCATTCACATATCAGTTAAAGGTAAGTTTTTACTGATCTAGTGTCTTTGCTTTTTAATCTAATTAAAGTGTTTGTGTTTGTGTGCTTTAATTTATGATTAGGGATGTTAATTCTAAACTGTTGTTAGTTTTGTTTGTTTAGTTTAAGAAGACATAAACAAAATATATATATAAATAATGAGTTGCTTTTGTTTTTAAAATGGGTTCTTGTGTTTGGACTTGTTGAATTGTTGACCAGCCTTTGACTTTTGAGAGCCAAAATATGACTTATTTATATATGGGAGGTGATTTGCACACTCTCTCTCATATTTGATTGGACATTTTTTATTTTAAATATAAACTGATTTAATTGTTTGTACATTAAGTGTCCCAGTCAAATTTATGAGTATGTCAATCACCTCTGTTTATATATATTATTGTCAGTGAAGGTGGTATGAATTTGTATTCTTTTGTGCAGATGAGACATCTTATGTACAAGATGATCTGAGTGATGGTAAGAAGGCTCATAATGGTGAGTAATTTGGTTTTGGTGTTTTGGGTGTTGCTGGAGTTCAAGTGAGTCTCGAGTTAATTGGAGCAAACCAAACAAAGTCCTAAAAGCTCAGGCTCTAAAGCATTCTACCCGAACTCCAGAAACACCCAGAACACTAAAACCAAAGAACTGCAAATCATTTACAAGAGAATAGACAAAACTCAAAAGCTAATAAATAGCTTTATGCTGCAAAGCTCAACCAGTTATGGCTTTGAAGATGTGAAAGAGATATTAAGAGCTTCTACACCTTCGAAAATTACGGTGGAGTCAGGAAAATGCAAAAGTTTATTGAACTTCGATGCTCATTGATGTTTTATCTTGGTCAAAGTATTAAAGCACGGAGACGGAAAGGGTCTTGTGACAAGATCGAAAAGAAAGTAAATTATACTAACAAAAAAAAATTATAAAATACAATGGCTATCGTCAAGAAACAAGTGGTGGATAGGAAGAGTAAAAAGACTGCTAAGTTAGATCTTGAGGACGAGTTGTTCAACTTTCGTAACAGACTCGGCGTCAAGATCAACCTTAGCAGTCTTTTTACTCTTTATGTTCACCACCTCTTGTCAATAGTGATTGTATTTTGTACTTTTATTTGTTACTATTATTTATAGACTTTCTTTTCGTTCTTAGATAGACGTCTATGTGATTTCTTCATTTTTTTTATGATAAAGGGTGTTCGGCATTGCATTTTGAAAGTGATCATCTAATGTGGTATAATTGGAGTCACATATCAAAGTGCAACACAACAAGTGCCATGTTTTGTGGCCATAGTGGCTTTGTTGCAGCGTTTGTGTGTTGTGTTCGGAGTGGTTGTTACATATTAAGGAATTGTGCCTCTGGTGATATATGTAACTGATTTTGGGGATCTTACAAGTTGAAGGACTTAGTATTTAGCTAAAGGTGCAACTAAATTTGTTGCATTTTTTTTTTTTTTACTCAGTCAATAGCACATAATTTGCCAAAAAATCATTAGATTCAACTTATCATGTTTTGATCAAGTAAATAAGCATTTTTTTTTTAATGTTTTATAGCATAGAATTTGCAAGAATATAATTAGATTGCTGATCATGTTCTTTTTTTTTTTTTTTTTTTTTTTTTTTTTTTTTCGAAAGGCATTGCTGATCATGTTCTGATTCAGTAAATTAGCACTTTTGAAGGTGTTTGGGTTTGTGTAGCTTGTTATTCATGAGGTTTGTGCTCACTCCCACACATATACAAACCGGGTAAATTCTTGGACACATCATAGTTGTTTGCACCTATTAGAAATTGAACTCGAGACTACTAACATTTTAATGATGATCATTTACCACTAAGTGGTTGGGAATAAGCTGTTTGAAATATCTTATCTTGAAGAAAAAACAAGGGTTATAGTAAGCAATCCTAAACAAACTCTAAGCGCAATTATTTGTAAATAAGTTCGATAATGAGATTCGTCCAGAATCACAACACAATCAAGGCAAAGTTCTGATTTGGGAGGGAAAGGGTTACCCCGGAAAAATGCAAAGTTCTGATTTTGTCGAGGTTATAAACATGAAACAATATATCCATATTGTGTTTCTTTCAAATAATGTAGATCTAGTACGAGATACAAACCATGCAGACAATTTATAAAATCAGCTTTGGTCAGATATATCTCAGTAAGCCCTGATGACAGAGTCCCGTGGAGAGACTGCTTTATATCCAAAAGCAGCAAAGCTAAGAGAAGTGACGTATTGGTCACCAATATAGCTGTTACCACTGGTGTTGTAAGTTTCATTAGCTCCGCAAATTTTGATTTGGGCGACCGGCTGAGAAATAATATCTTTCTAGCAATTCAGTATGTGGTGTTGTGGCTGATATGAAGTGGCGTAATAACCTCATTCATGCTCCGCCTGAGAAGCAGCCTCTCTACCTTAGGTAGGGGTAAGGCTGTCTACATATCAACCTCCCCCATACACCGTGGAAGACGGTATTGGGACCCATAACCCGTGGAAGACGGTATTGGGAGTTACTTTACTTTTTATGCTCCGCCTGAGAAGCGCTCAACCATTCTCAATGCTCACATCTTTGGATTATAGGTACATGCTCAAAAATCTCTGCTTCTTAGCATATTTGGAAGATGAAACCAATATCAGTTGTGTTTGGTGTTTAAGGTGCTTTTAGGTTGTATTTTTCTTTATTTTATTTGGTTTGGTGATCCTTATCTTTTCTTTTGTTTCAGCCAGCTTCTACCTTAGAAGCTGTTTTGTATTTGTCGTGCTGCTCTGCCCCAATTTTTGGTGCGTTTGTAGGTAGTTGTACATTTATCACATAATCAGGTTTCTCACGTCCACTTGTTGTCCGCGTCTTTAAATGTGATTATTAAGACCAAAATTAATCAGAAGTTCATTACCTAAAGACTCAGAATAGTGACCTTTACCTAAGCGCCTAGAAGAGTGACTGGTCCAATCACCTATATCTAGATATACTAAGCCACCATATCTTTCTTTACATTACTTAGTTTCAGCCAGCCTGACGATGTCCAAATTCATGTCCCTTCCATGTGAAAAAACTATTCACTTTTTTGAGTATTATCACCATACCCTGTGGAGTTAAAATACAATTCAGTGTACGTTTTCCTGACTGAATAGTTGCTCTTCCATAACTATTGTAAACGTGACCAATACACCAAGACTGTGTTGGCTTAGCAAGTGCTGTGAAAGGAGTCTTTGTACACAATCTTTTCCTTGATTTGGAGGTGGCAATTTCAGTCTGTGTACCTTAGGCTACTCACACTGGTGACCTATATTGCATCATCTTTCCGGCTGCCACTTCAGCTTTCTCTCTCCTCAACCCATATTCATCTCTCTCATCACAGTGGTGACTCATATTGCATCATCATCATTTTTTATTATTTTTTTTTATAAATAAATTCTTACTTTGATGATGACTATCTTTTGTACAAATACGTGTTTACTTTCCATGCATGTCTAGCACACGTGGTAACTATATGTTTGTTGGTCATTTCATGCAAATGTCACACACTCCTCATAATACATGTTGCAAGAAAACAATCTTGCTCAAACTACAAATGAGTTAAACTCACTGCGTGAAACACACAATGGTATCCAACTTTCAAGTCATGCATGCTAACATCTCTTTCTCTCCAACTTGCAAAAGCCAATGGTTACTCAGACTATTTTTCTTTACTCAGACCATCTTTGTCTCCAACTTCCAAGCCAGCCATACGGTTTCTTTAATTTAGACAAGAAAGAAAGCAAAAAAAAGAAAAAGAAAGAAAGCAAAATCCAAGTGGAGATCGGTCGAATATGCGAACGATTTGTGAGTTTTCCTCCGGCAACCGATATTGTCACAGTGGTGACAACCGATTTGGAGATCGGTCGAACGAAGTGAGTGAACGATTTTTTCCGTCCCACTGCTACCAGCCTTAGAAGTTGGCTGATTCGGGTTAATATCAAACCTCTTTAAGGCTACTCACAGTGGTGACCCATATTGCATCATCTTTCCGGCTGCCACATCAGCTTTCTCTCTCTTCAACCCATATTCATCTCTCTCATCACAGTGGCAACCCATATTGCATCATCATCATTTTTTTTTTTTTTTTTTTTTTTAAAAAAAAAACATTTTTAAACATGCATGCATGTAAATGTAATTTGTTTGCTCTATACGTGTAACATGCTCTATACGTGTATCAAATGCATGTGTGGTGACTATGAGAACTGCATCATCTTGAAACCCAACAACTATCAAATGCAGCCACAAAAAGAATAAACAACTATCAACTGCATCATCTTGTTAATGAGAATTTGCATTTCCATTTCTTCGAAAGCAAACTTGGTGATCTTCAAGTTTCTACGCAATTTATTTGATGTTAACTTTTGTCATTAGCATTACTTGTTCTTGCCATAGCAGTAGCATTGCAACAAAACAGAGTCATTGATCCATAGTGCATGCTACCATCTGTGTGTTTTGGTTTTTGGTTCAAACGGTAAAAAGGAAATTAGAAGCTTTTCAAACAAATACTTCTTGTACAATATCGAGCGGATTGTCGACCGATTTTGATTTTTTGTCCGGCGATCGATTTCATCACAGTGGGCACATCGATCGGTTAGATCGATCGATCGATCCTCATGATCGATATTTTCCGACCCACTACCACCAGCCTAAGGGTCATAGCCTCATAGGTACCCAGAATGTATTTTAATGCTAACAACCTCTTAACTTGCTACGTTCAGGAAAGTTCCAATTATTTCCTAAGCATATTTAATGCATTTACTTATCTAGTAAATAAAATAGAAAAGAGAGAAAAGATGTTTGCAGGTCTATCCCAACTATCCACTTTGACCCATATTTAAAAGTACAGTATTACCCACTTACCCATTTTGCACCATATACCTTGTATCTTTCACGAGGGCTGTGTGAACCATCTGTGTAACCTACAAAGTATATAATGCCCTTCATTCGGTTATGACCGAGTATCTTTTTTTATAACATGTGAATAGGAAACTTGATGAATTCTGTTTGACATAATTGCATATCAACCATGGCGAGGACCATAGATATAGTCTCGTTTGTCTTGATTGTAGTTCCTGAAGCTCTTCCTAGAACGTTATTTTAATAGTCTTATCTTGTGCCAAATTCTTGGTACTTGTGACTTGTAAAAATAGATTAGTGCACAATTTGAGAAGGAAAAAAAAAAAAATGCATTGTTACTTTTATTACATACTCTGGGTACAAATTGAAATCCTTCATGCACATGAGAAGATGGTCGGTGCATTCTTGATGTAGATCTCGGTTAGGGATGCATGATCACAGATTGACATTGTCATTTTGTACATGGCATGATAAATTAAGATCAATGAAATTTAAGGACCAAACTTTATTTACATACCAATGCATCTTCCCTCCATCTTTATTTGATCTTTTAAAAAACCCACTTTTGATATTTTTTTTCCAAATATTAATATCTTTCAAACCGTTAATCGTTAAGCGAAAAAAAAAATAAACCGTTACGACGAGCATTTAATTATTTTTCTATAGATAGGCACTTTGATATATTTTCGACATAAATTTTTTTTTTTCACGTTTTTTTCATGGCCGAAAAAAGCACATGTGATATTACACTAACTAGTTATAATGCCCGCGCACCCGCGGTTTTTTTTTTTAATTTTTTTAATCATATATTTTTATTTATTAAAAAACAAATA